>PVIW01001105.1:268141-340533 GCA_004026585.1 Noctilio leporinus | reverse complement strand
GGGAGGGGAAAAAAAGGGAGAGGAGGGGAAAAAAGGGAGGGGAGAGGATTGAATTTATTTACCACAATAGTTACTTCTTCCAAAGTACTTTTCCTTCTTCAAGTCATCCCAGGTCATTAATAAGCCATCACTAATTCCCTTCTCTTCTCCTAAACTTTAATTTTAAAACCTAGCAAAACTGGATAAAATACATGGGTTTTTAAATGTCAGAGGTAACAAGAAGTAATTGTAGTATTGATAGCGAAAAGAACTGAAATTTTTTTTTACTTTCTGATGAAAATTTCACATCCAATCGTTAGCCGACAAAAATGTAATCAGCAACAAAAATATCAACTAGTACCATAGCAACATAAATCAAGAATATAACTTGAATATAAAGCAATAGTTTGAATTTAGGCATGGATATCTTGTTTACTATTGGTAATATCTTTAGAAAGGCTGTTAGATTACTTGTACCTAGGCATTCTGGATCATTAGTGCCTGGCTGGTTTCTTTAGAAACCAGGACTTCCCAGTTAGCGGCCCAATGGGGGAAACCTTTAGCTTTCTTCCCAGAGTCCCCTAGGTGGTAGAACCCACATGCAGGTCCACGCATGACTGTGATGGCAAAACTATCCTTCCCCAAGTGAAAAAATTACACTCCTCATATTTCTATGGGCTAGAGATGAGTGAAGGTTGGGGGCTGGAACAACGTTCAAGCACAACATTCAACCAAAAGGTGTCTTTTGATTTATATAATCCTGCATCTCTGTTCTTTGGTAAAAGCCCACTCAGAGAAAAAGAACCTGCTCTTACTTTCTTCTTTAACAAAACTCAAACATTAACGGAACATTATCAACTAATACTGAGGCTACCCAGGGGCTTCTCTTCCCTTACTGCTTATCCTGGCAGATCCATCAACATTTCTTAAACTGATTTCCCATTATCACTTTCTAGTTTTAGAATCCTCCCATATAATATTATTTTAACTACTCAACATATCACTGAAATGCAACCTATAAAAATTCTCATATTTTATTAATCCATAAGGCTAATATGCTTTTGTTTGAAAATCAAGGGGCTTAGTTTCAAAAAGTAATATTATCCCAGGCCACAAAAAATATCTCAAGTTCTCAAAATTATAAAGACCATATTCTTTAACCACAGTGCCATAAAATTGAAAGTTATAACTAAAGGACAAGTGGAAAAAGTAAAAAATGCTTAAAAACTAAGAGTTCAGTTTTTTATATTTATTTTAGTGAAACAAGAAATTAAAGTGGCTAAAATTACTAATTTAGCTATAATAAGATGCAACAAGAATGACAATGTTATATTTATAATGTGAGGTTCTGCCAAAGCTGACCATTACTAACTCCCAGCAAGCTTTTCCAAACACTTGTGAAACAGAGAATTTCTGAGCTATGATAGTGGGCCAGGGCATAGAGAAAACAGGAAAGACTTGAATTCATTCTATGAAGCTGGTGTAGGTGATACTGACATGTCAAAGAAAAGTAGAGGTCAATATCATTTGTGATGATAGATCCAAAATATTAAATAAAATATTAACAAATAAAATGCAGAAGAACTTAAAATATACAAAACTCCATGGTCATGGAATGGTTTCTTTTAGGAATTCAAAGATAGTTTAATATCAAACAACCTATTAATATTATCAGATCAATGAAAGAAAAATCTATTTTATCATCTTAAATACTAAAAGTGTACTTGACAAGATTTATCATTTAATTACTAGCAAAATAAGAATTGAAGGAACTTATGTAAAGTGGTCTTAAAAATTGTTTCAAGCCAAAATGTAATAGCATGCTTAAACTTGTAGAGAACTGGTTGGGTAAGATTATAGTTATTGTGCTAAAAAAAAAAAAAAAAAAAGCAGCTAATTAGGAAATGGTAAGCATATTTAAACAAATTTAAACAAGTGAATTTACCATAGATATTTGAAGGCCTTTAATATACAATATTTGTTTCCAAAACATATTTGACTACTGAAATCTTTTTTAAAGGGTATCAAAGGGAGCTTTGAAAAATATTGCTACAAAGACATCTTCTTTTAAATCAGATGTAAGGCAAGACTGAATCTTATTACACTGATTTAAAATCATTCCAGAAGAGATAGTCAATACAATCAGAGAATCTAACAAAACAAGGAATAAGTAGTTTGAAATGCAACAGGCAAACTCATTGTTATTTACTGCTGATGATTGCCTACCTAAAAGACCAAGAAAAATAACTGGAAGACTTTTTTTTTTTTAAGATTTTATTTATTATTTTCAGAGAAAGGGGAAGGGACAGAGGCAAAGAGGGAGAGAAACATCAATGTATAGTTGCCTTTGACCTGCCTCCAGCTGGGGATCTGGCTGGAGACCTGGCTTGCAACCTGGTTATGTGCCCTAACTTGGGGAATTGAACCAGCGACCTTTGGGTTTGCAGGCTGGCACCAATCCACTGAGCCTCCAGGGCTGGAAGACTTTTTTATTGATTGATTGATTTTGAGAGAAAGAGGAAAGTGGGAAGAGAGCAAGAGGGAGAAAGAGAAAAAGACAGAGAGACACTGATTTGTTCCAGTATAGTCACCTCCATCCTTCTGGGGCTTGTGGTAAAGAAAAAAATAGGGGCTCAATGGGTCCAAGTTCCTAACACTTCTTATAGAGCGGGGCTTGCGCTGATGGTGGGGGAAGAGGTGGAGTCGGTGAATCCTCAAGAAAATCAATGTCCCAGGCATTAAATGGGTTTAAAAATGTAAAGTACTTAAAATGTTTCTGACATATACGTAGAAATCACTAGGCACATGTCAGCATCAGCAAGTGAGGGGAGGTACCATGGACCAGGCTGTATCTTATGACCTCTATCTATTGGACCAATTTGGTTGGTTATAACCTTGACCTTTCTCAGGAGTAGCCAGGATTCCACAATATTTACAGATGGTATATACTATAATGCCAGGAATTTACTTTAAAATGCTCCAGAAAGTAAAGGTATGTATTGGAGATAAAAAAGCATACTAGTGTACAGTTTCACACAAATAGCATTTTAACATTTCAAACATGCTCAAAGTCAAACTAATGTATTACAATCCAATTGTCCTCATTTAGTGGACCAGAAGATTATTCATTTCTCTTGGTGAAATCCCAAATACCAAAAAGAGACTGGCATCCCCCACCACAACACATCTTAGAACTTGTAGTTTAGCTTTGTCACTTTATTCCAATTTCAGTTTAGGATTTTTTCATATAGCACGATGTCTTTACAGAAGTACCGCTAGCTAACGGTCCAGCAAAATTCTGGTATTCCCCTCATACCCATTTAAAGTTCTTTCAATTCCAGTAAGTAAGCATGCCTGTCAGCCTACTCTCGGAGGCAAATGCAATCACCACTGCCTGTTTTCCATCTGCCAAGACATTGATACGGTAAGAGGGTTTTAAGAAGTGGCATTCAAAACCCTCTTAAAGAGAGATAAATTGGGGGATTTATCTTTGTTTTCTCCACATGGCATATTTTTCAATGGTTGCTAACCAACAAATCGTGAACCCACCTAATGGGGTTCTCCAGAACATTAAGGCCAAGTTGTTACTATTCTGAGAATTTCATGTGTCAGTGACTACTAGGTGGAAAATGTGCTAAGACCCAAAGTCCCCAAATTACTATCTTTATTTCCCCTTCACTCTAATTTTAACCAGAGGTCATTCTCATTAAAAAGTCTCTGGGGTCTTTGATAAATGTAAATCTTTTACTTGCTGAGAGATCCTTGGCCCTTTCCTGTGGCTGCACTCATGCCAGTCACCCAGCTGCTATCAATTACTATTCCATCAATTTCCCTGTCAGTTTGGGTTAGACTTGATCCAGTCACAGGTACAGTCTACTTAGCAAGAGCTTTATCTCTCAATGTGCTTACTGTAGTAGAGTTTTAAATGAAGTTGTATTCAAAAACATTTATTGAGCACTTATTCCATGAAAGTCGCTATAAATTTGATCTCATTCCAATGACACAGACTCATTATTCTAATTTGTATTGGCTAAACTCATTTTTCATAAAAGAGACTGTTAAAAAATTATTCTTTGTGAGACCAAGAATAATCTTTCAGCCTTTGTTGAAAAAATTATATGAATGATAGGAAGAAAAAGGAAAGAAAAGAAATGGAGAGGCAAGGGGGAAAAATGAAGAAAGAAAAGAAACAACAATCAAGAGATAAGGAAATGAAAAATAAAGATCAAGGACAAGTCAAAGAAAAATAGAATATAAAAAAGAAATGGAATAGTGAAAAGGAAAAAAACACAAGAAAGTCAACAGAGAAGACAAAGAGGAAGAGAAAGAAAAAGTAAAAAAACAATCAAGAATGAAAGGAAGCAAAGTGTTTCTATTTTATTCAACATGCCAAATTAAATAGCCAGGAATTTCCTTCTAGTACAAAACACTGCAAAATATCATATAAAATATGTAATATACGTTATACATAATTTTATATAGTGGGAAGTCTTTATAGATGTATAGCCAGCTAATGATCCATGAAAACCCTAATCTTATTCAACAAAACCCACCTAGAGTATTTTTCCATTCCAATGAGTAAACAGTCCCTCAAGTCGCTAAATAAGTATTTGATATGGCAAGAGAGGAATATCCTCAGAAGCCTCAAGTCACCAGAAAGCATGAATTGAGAGGGTGAGCCAGCATGGAAGTCAAGATAGTACTAAAAATACTTGTTAATCCCTTGTGGCCAATGGGAAAAGGGGCATTTGGGAAGAAGCACAGGGCCCATGCAGGGAGTCAGATCAGATGCACTCAGATAAAGACTCCTGCTTGGTAACACTCTCAGTGGGAAAAAATAGAAAACAAAGAAACAAAAGCCTCATGGAAAGAAATTATAAAGAGATTTACCTATATCAGACTTGCCTCAGGTAGAGAAAATGAAATTCTTTCCTGAAATTTCTAAAATCATAAGGAGTTAACTTTTTATTAAGTTAAAAAAAAATTTTTTTTTAATGTAGTGGGTTCTGGGGTTGGAAAGGCCCCCATATATACTGCGGAAACCAAAACAGTTCTTTGCTGAGTAGCACACCTTAATTAAACACAGAATTCAGTGAATTCCTAAGGATGAAGTTTCAAGGCACTTAAACTCTCATTAAGAAATTTTCACCAAACTTGAAGAAAAAATAGACTGCAGAATTAGACCTATCAATACAAAGACTGGAATTGTTAGCATAATGAAAAACTAATATAAAATAACTTTGCTTTATATGCTTTAAAAAGTAAGTGCCATCAAAAATATGACAAAGAATAAATTTATCAAAAGCATCAAGAAATCATATCTTGAGAACCCCATACATGTTTAGAAACAAAAATTAGAAATTCAGTAACAATTTAAACAGCAGATTAAATGAAGCTGAAAAGAGACAATGTGAAATGAGTAATAGGGCTAAAGAAATAACCACAATGCAATTCAACAAGTACAGAAATAAAACATATGAAATAGAGGTCAAGAGCCATAGAACCTAGAATAAGTTTGAACTACAGTTCACCAAAGTCCTAGAAAAGGAGGTAATGAGAGGCAATATTTTGAAGATGTTTAGGTAAAACTTTTCCAGAATCTATTAAATTCATGAGTCATCAGATTCGGGACCCCAATGAATTTCACACAGAATACATACAAACAAATCTCCACCTAGATACATTGCAATGAGACAGTAAACCATCAGGTTAAAAAGAAAGATGGTGATCTTAAAAGTATACTCCACCCTCCCCCAACTCCTCACCCAAGATAAAGAGCAGCCAGGGAGTAAAATAACAGATTACTTTTAAAGAAATATCAATTAGGCCAAAAGCTGATTTCTCACCAACAATAAAAGCAGGACAATGAATAATGTCCCAAAGCACTAAATAAAATTCTCAATTTATAAATGTACACCCAGTGAAGTTTTCTATTAACACTGAAGTAAAGAAAAATTTTAAATATTTTCAGACAAACAAAAGGAATTAATTTCCAACATATATTTTTACCAGAGGAACTTCTAAAGCAAGTACATCAGGAAAAAATTAATCTCAAAAGGAAGGTCTGAAATGCAAGAGGAAATACTAGTGAGAAAATAAATGAGAACATGAACTTCCAGTCAAGATGCAGGCATAGGTCACATGAGACAAAGACATGCTTTGTCTCATTGCACAACCACAAAAAGAATTACAACTAAATCTCAAATAACACCCAGAACTGTCAGAAAATCAAACTGTATAGAGTCCAACCACTAAGTATTTAAAGAAGTCACAATCATCCAGATGGGTAAGAGATGCAGAGAGGCAAGGAGGCACAGAGAGAGGGTGATGGTGGTAGAACAGGCATGAGCAGTCCCACATTTATGTGTGATAAATATGAATCAGGAGGGATACATTGGGAGCAAATGATCCCATCCCCAGGCCAGACCACACAGCCCAGGGTTCCGGCACTGGGGAAGATAAATCCTCATAATTATGGCTATAAAAACCAGTGGGGGTTGGGACGGCAGAAGAAACTGCCGTATTTTCAGGAAACATTGCTTAAAGGGCTACACAGTCTTAAGACATACACAAGCACACCCATTCTGGGATTCAACACCAGGGCAATAGCTGCAAGGGTACCAGTGTATGAAGGGGGAAGTGTATGAAGTGGCTGGAAATTAGGCAAGTGCCAGCCAACCCCCCAGAAGCCAGGCAGTGGCACAGTCCCCTCCTGAGTCCTCCCCTACACAGAGTGACAAATCAGTGAAATGGGTAGCCCCACTCTGGTAATTATCTAAAGCTTCACCCCACACAATTACGGGTATCTTTTACAGGGAGTCAAAGCAGCTCTACCTAATATAGAGAAAAACAAACACATGGAGGTTGTCTAATTGAGGAGACAAAGAAATATAGCCCAAATGCAAGAACAGAACAAAACCCTAGAAAAAGAACTAAACAAAATGAAGATAGCCAGCCTATTAGAAGCAGAATTCAAAACACTGGTGGTCAAGATGCTCAAGAAACTCACCAAGTATGGTAACATCATAAAAAAAAGAAATGAAGGTTATGCTAAGTGAAATAAAGAAAAATCTACAGAGAACCAACAGTGAATGGGAGGAAACCAGGATTCAAATCAATGACTTGGAACATAAGGAAGAAATATTCAACCAGAACAGAAAGGAGAAACAAGAATTCCAAAAAATGAGGACAGTATAATAAGGCTGGGGACATGTACAAATATGCCAACATCCAAACTGTAGGGGTGCCAGAAGAAGAAGAGGAAAAGCAAGAAAGTGAAAACTTGTTTGAAAAACTAATAAAAGAAAATTTTCCTAATTTGTTGAAGGAACTAGACATACAAGTCCAGGAAGCACAAAGAGTTCCAAACAAGTTGAACCCAAAGAGGACCACACCAAGACACATCATAATTAAAATGCAAAGGCCAAAGATAAAGAGAGATGCTTAAAAGTAGCGAGAGAAAAGCAGAGAGTACCATAAGACTATCAGCTGATTTCTCAAAAAAAAGTTTGCAAGTAAGAAGGTACTGGCAAGAAGTATTCAAAGTGATAAAAGTAATGACCTACAATCTACATTACTCTATCCTGCAAAACTATCATTTAGAATTAAAGAACAGATAAAGTACTCCCCAGATAAGGTAAAGCTAAAGGATTTTGTCACCACCATGCCATTATTACAGGAAATGTTAAAGGGGCTTATTTAAGAAAAAAGATCAAAACTATGAACATTAAAAAGGCAGCAAATTCACAACTATCAACAACTGAATCTAAAAATCAAACAAAATAAAAACAAACTAAGCAAACAACCAGAAGAGAAACAGAATCACTATAAAGATCATTTAGAGGTTATTAATGAAAGGGGGAAGAGGAAGAACAAGGGACAAATGGTGCAGGGATTAAGAAGCATAAATGGTGAGTACAGAATAGACAGGGGGATGTTAAGAATAGTATAGGAAATGGAGAAGCCAAGGAACTTATATGCATGACCCATGGACATGAACTAAGGAAGAATTGCTGGAGGGAAGGAGGTACCAGGCAGAGGTGGGCAAAGGAGGAAATACTGGGACAACAGTAATACCATAATCATTAAAATATACTTAAATTGAATATGGACACATCTCAACAAACAACTGTACAAAACAAAAATAATATATAATGCATGAGATTACCTTTTAAGTGAACTAAAATTCTGCACAATAAAAGTATAAAACATATGGGTTGAAAGTAGAAGGATAGGAGTTTTTAAAACTTTTAATGGAAGCTGTGTATATATTTTGCTAGTCCAAGCTGAGGTATTTGTAATGAAAGACAACAAAACCCTGGACAAAATTCCTTTAGCTATGTCTTCTAGAATTTACCTCACATTCCTTAATAGCAAGTTCATGTTACTTTTTTTTAAGTTTTTTAGTTTTATGTTTTATTTACTTTTAGCAATATTTTCAGCTTTCACTGCCTTCCAGAAGCTCTGATATATCGTATGTCATTCTCATTTGTCTCTATTTATTTTTAGCTCACCTTTTACTTCTTCTTTGACCTGTTTTTTAATAGCATGTTGTTTAATCTCCACATACTTGTGGGTTTCTTAACTTCTTTTTTGCAGTTGTTTTCTACTTTTAAAGCATTGTGGTCAAAGAATATGGCTGGTATACTTTCAATCTTCCTGACTTTTTTGAGGCTGGTCTTGTGGCCCAACATAGGGTCTATCCTTGAGGAGAATGTATAATTCAATGTTCTGTAATAAAAGGCTCTGTAAATGTCAATTATGTCTATTTGGTGTTATGTGTCATTTAAGACTGATATTTCATTGATTGGTTTTCTGTTTGAATGATCTATTGGGAGTTGTTGATAGAGTATCAAGATCACCAACTATGATTGTGTTTTTGTGGGTTTCTCCCTTTAGTTCTGTTACTAGTTGCTTTATTTATTTCAGTGCTCCCTGACTGGATGTACTATATATACTAAGAAATGGTGTATCTTATTATTGTAGTGTCCCCTTTTTCATTATAAAATGTCTATCTTTGTCTCTTGTTACCTTGGTTATCTTAACATCTATTTTGTCATATATAAGTATGACTACACCTGCTTTTTGTGGATGCTATTTGCTGGAAGAATCATTTTCCACCCTTCACTTGAGTCTAACTTTGTCTTGCAGTGAACCTTGAGAATATTATGCTGAGCAAAATAAGTCAGTTAGGGAAAGCTAAGAACCACATGATTTCCCTCATATGTAGGACATAACACTGAAACTCATAGATACAGGCAACAGTATGGTGTTTACCAGAAGAGGTTGAGGTGTAGTAAAGACCAAAATATATGATCATGAAAGATAACTTGACTTTGGGTGGTAGGTACACAATGTAATATACAGATGATGTATTATAGAAATGTACACTTGAAACCTACATCATCGTATTCATGTCACCTCAACAAATTTAATTTAAAAAATTAACTTTTATATACCGTGCTTGCCCCTATATTATATATAGTGTGTGTGTGTGTATATATATATATATATATACTCCACACCCCTCCCTGATAACCTCAATTTAGCTTTATACTCTTTTTGCTTAAATTGGTATAAAGTATTTATATTATTTTAATACAACAAATATTCAGGAATTAGTCTTTCATATACAATAACAAGGTTTCTTTCCATGTGCAACTGTCTTTTTCTCTAGAGGAAATACTGCCTTTTTATTACATACTTACCTCTCAATATTTCATCCATAATTCTTTAATAGAACTAAAAAATACCCTCTCAAGTTCAAAATCATCAGGTATTATACATGTTTTATTTTTCTCTAAGGACTCACTTTCTTGGGTATCTACATCCATTTCCTTTCATCTAGACTGACTACTCTCTAAGCTTACTGTGCCACTCCCTGGGGATTTCCTTCATGGACATCCTTGAAATTTCCTTCCTTTTCCACTATGCTACACTGGCTCCTTGTTCCCTGGGTCCTGGGCCTTCTTACTTTGTTGCCTTATTTTTGGCAATGTATACATAATTATTTCTTTTAAAACAAGTGAATTCTTTTTTGGAAAAGTGAATTTTTTTTTTTAAACAGAACATTTTAATTTAAACTCAGATTAGGTAAAGGGGGGTCTTTGGATATCTAAATCTAACATCAGATGGAAGTATAAATCCTGTCAAGATTTCCTCTATAAGACAATGTTCCAACTCCTTCAGAGTTAAATACTTTCATGCTACTACCTAAAAATCGTATTTATGACTGGTTCAGGAATAGGTGTGCTCTTTGCATCTATTACTTTGACCATATGCTGTGGCTAAGGGTAGACTCAGTTTCAGGTCCAGAGTGTCCTATTCTTTGAAAAACATCATCATCCTCCCCTTCCTTTCTGCACACTGAAAGGCTGTTCCTTGCTTCCATGCCTCTGGTTCTATTTTGCTTGTTTATTTGTTGTGTTCATTAGTGTCCTATATTAGATGAGATCATGTGGTATTTGTCTTTCACTGACTGGCTTATTTCACTAAGCATAATACTTTCCAGTTCCATCCATGCTTTTGCAAAAGGTAGAAGTTCCTTCTTTCTTTCTGCTGTGTAGTATTCCATTGTGTAAATGTACCAAAGTTTTTTGATCCATTCATCCCCTGCTGGGCACTTAGGCTGTTTCCAGCACTTGGCTATTATAAATAGCGCTAGTATGACCATAGGGGTGCATAGGTGCTTCTGAATTGGTGTTTCTGGGTTCTTCAGGTATAATCCTAGCAGTGGAATTGCTGGGTCAAAAGGCAGTAAATTTTTAAAGATATTGTGTTATTCATGTTACTAACAGGACAAGTTTTGAATTATAAATTGGAAATTTTTCCATCAGAATTTTAAAGGCACTGTCTTCTAATTCTATTTATTGAATTAAAGTCTAATGCTATACTGATTCTAGATTCTTATTTCATAACTTCTTTTTATGTGAAAATTTATGGGAAAATTCCAAAATAATTTATGTCAAGTAACAGGAAAATTATTAACTTAATTTTGGTTTCTTTACATAATTTAGCAATTAAAATTATATCTTAGAAAAATACTTAATGTCATAATAAAATAACCATAATGGAAAAGATAATATAAATATGTTAATGTTTTAAAATACTGAAAGATAATTCACCAAAGTATTAAAAGTGGCACTGCTGTAGGATAAAATTTTGAGTTCCTTTCTTTAGTAACTTCTTGTTATGAACTAAATGAGTGGTTGTGTCCCTACCAAAATTCATATGTTGAAGCCCTAACTCTTCAACATGATGATATTAGGAATGGGGGGTCTAATGGAGGTTTAGATGAGGTCATGAGGGTGGCCTATGATGGGACTAGAGTCCTTATGAGGAGAAGATACTTGAGCTCTTTTCCTCTCAAGGCCACATGAGAACCTGGGAGAGACAACTGTCTGCAAACCAGGAACAAGGGTCTCACCAGGAACCAAATATGCCCGAACCTTCATCTTGTTCGTCCCAGTTTACGGAACTGTGAGATTCAAAGATTTCTTGTTTAACCCACCTTGCGTACGGTTAAACACCTAAAGCTGACTAAGACACTAATAGATGAAATAAATTTCTGGCACCTGATTTTTTTAAAGTTGGATTTGAAAAGGTTAAAAAATCATATTAGTCCAGTAATAAACATTATCATGACATTGGAAAAATCAATAATGAAACATATTAATATAAATCTTTATAAATACAATTTTAGTCCCAACTTTCCATTTTTTATAAACATTTTCAACATATAGCAAAGTTAAAAGAATTTGTGAACAATTGTAGACCTACTACCTAATTATATTTTATAGTGCTTGTTTTATCACATATCTATCCAGCTATCCATTCCTTTAGCCATATATTAATTTCTTATTATTATGTATTTTAAAAGAAATAGCAGGATCAGTATAGTTAGCCTTAAATGTTTCAACGTACATAATAACTTGAGTTCATTATTATTTGCCATACAGATTTTATTTATTTATTTTTTAGAGGCAGGGGAAGGAAGGAAGAGAGGGAGAAAAACATTGATATGGAGAAACATCGATTGGTTGCTTCTTATATGCACCCCCATGGGGACCAAACCCAAAACCCAGACATGTGCCCTGACAGGGCATTGAACTGGTAACACTTTGCTTTGCAAGATAATGCCCAGCCAAATGGGCCACATTGGTCAGGGCTGTAGTAATTCTCTTAAGAGGTAATTTTTATCTATAGTATAATGTACAAATATGAAATGTGAACTCATTCAGTTTTGAATGAATAACTCAAACTGCTATTTAGATATATTACTGTATCACTTCATGTAAAATGTAAAACACTTGCAACCATAGAAATCCATTTATCAGCTACCTCCATTTTTTATGCTATAATTGTCATATGTATTACATCTATATACATTATAAACATTATAAACCCATGAGACATTACACATTCCTTTAAATTGCCACATATTTTAAAGAAATTAAGAGAAAATGTAGTATTTTATGTTTACCAATTCTGATAGTTCTGATACTCTCCTTTCCCTTTTTTCCCTCTTTCCCTCCCTTTCTCCTTCCCTATCCTCTCTCCTTTTTAATTTCCTTCCATTCTTCTAAAGAACCAGGTTTTCCATCTGGCCTTATTTTCCATCAGCCTGAAGAATTTATTTTAGCATATCTTTAGTGCAGTTATGTTGACAACATGTTCTCTGAATTTTCTTAGTTTCCTTTTATTTAAAAATGTCTTTATTTGCCTTCATTTCTTAAAGAATATTTTTGTTGATATAAAACTTTTTTGTGTAAAATTTTGGCTGACATTTCTTTTTCCTTTTACAATTCTTTTAAAATGTTGGTTAGTTGTCTTCTATCTTCATTGTTTCTAGGACTTCACAGTCATTTAGATCATTATTCCCCTATAGGTAATGTATTGTTTTTCTCTGGCTGCATTCTAGATTTACTCTTCATCCTTAATTTTAAGCAATTCGTGCTCTGATGGGGTTTGCTAAGCTATTATAAGCTGTAAACTTATCATTTTCATAAACTAGAGGTATTTTGGCCATTATTTCTTAAAATGTTTGTGTTGCATTTGCTTTTTCTTCTTATTTCCAGGCCTCCAGTTATACATATAAGAAATATTTTGATACTGTACCACAAATACCAATGGTTCTATTTCTTATAGCAAAGTTGTAATAACTGCTTTAAAATTCTTCATGTGACAATTACAAAAACTGGATCATATCTGGTTTCATCTTTTTTGTCATTTTTCTCAAGAATATCATATTTTTGTTTCTATTATGTTATAATTTTTGAATTGTATCATTGACCTTGTGAACCTTATCTATGGATTCTGTTACATTTTTCTGAAGAGTATTCCTTTTGGTTTTGGCTTTGGTTTAGTGCATATCTTAAACTGCAAGTTTTTGTCTCTTGGGCACTAGCCCAAATCTCAGTTATTTTATTCTTAGCTAAACTACCTAAAATCTGACCCACTCATGCAGAGTTCAGAGATCAGCACAAATTTTAGTGAAATTCTTTACACAGAATTTTTTATTCCTCTCTCTGTATTTCTCATTGTCAGAATTCCTCCCTGAATTTCCAGTGGCTACAGTTGGTTTAAGCTCTGTTCTCTGATTCTTCAGGCCACAAAGACTAGTAGTTTTCTATAGACATTTTAGCTGCCCAATGTGGCCTTGAGCCCAAAAGCTGTAAAAAAAAAAAAAAAAGAAAAGAAAAGAAAAGAAAAAGAAAAAAGAAAAGAAAAGAAAAAGAAAAAGGAAAAGAAAAGAAAAAGAAAAAGGAAACTCACTTTTTTTCATTTCCTTCTTCCACATGTCAATGTTTACTTAATCTGTTTAATTGTATTCAGCTTCTATTATTTCCAAAACATCTTTGGGGTTTTTGGTTTGTTTTCCAATAGTTTATAGTTGTTATCTCTGGGGAGGACCAATCTACTAGAAACTTAATAAGATATTCCTACAGTGAGCCACCATTGTTGAAGATTTTAATTTTCTTTTTAATAATTTAATACATTACCTACATTGAGCCAGAGTTATTCTTATAATCGGATACATGATTTTTTTTATGTTAATATGGTAACATTAATAAAAACTTCCCATAACAAATTAAAAAAAAAAAAAAAAAGGAAGCTTCACATTTATACAGAGAACAGTGGGAAGTAGACATTCTTTGGAGAATGATGCAGAGCTGAAAATTATACAAGAATTCAGACTATAAAATAGAAAAGTCTCTAAGACAAATGATACCTCTGAGCAGATATTGTACCCATCAATATTAGCAAGGAGGAAGGCAAACCAGAGCATAACTGGACAGTATTTTCATACCTAGGGAACCTTGTTAACATTTACCCATCCTTTTCTGATATACACTCATCTCCTCCCAGAGTACCCATAGTCCATAATGCACTTACTGAATTTGATTTCCTCCAAAGCATAAGTTTCTCTTTGGTTGATGAGCATCTGAGCAGACAAGCATAAATATTCTGCTTTGTTCCATGGGAAACATAAGTTTGTATGTTCAATATCATCATCGGTGTTGAGATCTAATTGAAACCAACTATGTGACCTTGAATGAGTCATTGTCCTTTTTCGTCTTAATTTCACCTGTAAAATGAGAAATGAACTAACAGAACTTCAGATTTAATTTTTTAAATCTTTTTCTAATACTCATCTGAAGATATGTTGTATTGAGTGTATAAAGGGAAAAAGGGAGCGAGAAACATTGATTGCCACCCATACATGCTGCCCCCACCCAACTGGGGATCGAACCTGCAACCTAGGTATGTGTCCTGACCAGAAAGCGAACTCACAACATTTTGGTGTACAATTCAATACTCCAATTGAGTTCACCCAGCCAGTGCTAATTTTTTCATCTTTAAAATTCAACAGAATTAGACAGAAATTCTATAAGATATAAACATGCTTTAAGTATATTTTTAAATTCTTTTTTTCCCCCTCTAAAATCTGGTATCCTATGTAAAAATCCACTAGAGGGGAGTAAAACATTAGATGTGAACACACCACAACTCAATTTGGGTACCTTGGATAAATTATATTTACAACCGTTGCCTAATGTCTGTTGTTTCTGATCAATCCCACTTAATTGCTTAAAAATACAAAGATGTAAGGGTACCACCATTTCCATGTGAAAATCTATTCTTTTGTGGAATTCAGCCCCATGCCTGGGGTTAGGGAGTCTTTGTACCCTTTCAAGTCACTGTCTAATGGAACAAGACCAGTTCCCTTGAAAAAGCATGCCCATTCATTTCTATTGATTTACAACTAAGTAACAGCCACCAAAAAGGATCTAATCCTTAATTCAGAAGAGATGTTTCTCTTGACTACAAATTCTTACTGAAAGGCAGAAGCCACCCCAGCATTCCCAGCCCTTGAGCAGTTAGTTCCAAGTTTAAAGAGACCTCAGAAACTTGTCTGCATTCCAAGTTCTTGCACCCAAAGGCTGAAAAATAGATCCCTTTGGTGAGATTCCCCTCATGTTAAGACAATTAGAGACCCCTGACCCAGTCGCTTAATACTCTGACTTTGAATAAATATAATTCTAATATATTGGCTCATCCTCTTGTCTTTCGGAGTCAAGTTTTGAAAGGAGATCAGAGCCTCTGGGTCTTATTTCCCAGGAACTAGCTTCAAAGGGAAGAAGGAAGGAACAGAGGCAGAGGGACAAGATGATGCCTATGTGGGGCTCCACTGGAGGACCAGCTACATATTTGTTCTAGAATTCTATTTTTTAGTTTCCTGCTCATTGCAGAATAATAAAGTAGAGAGAGCACTAACTTTGGAGTCAGTTGGACAGATCCTAGGTTGATGAATTGACTTCTGTGTGACCTGGAACTATTTATGCAATAGTTTCTAAGTCACAATATATGAAGCAGGACTCATGATGACAAGGAACAGGCATCAAATTCAAATTAGGTTAAGTAGACAATGGCCCCATTCCCCACGCTCTCTCGTCTGTTTGCCCTTTTGATCCTGGAGTCCTTGAATTTCATGCTCATAGCAAAGCTTCCTTCATTTGGCTCATGGAGGAGGATGTCAAAATTGACATCATCCTAGAAACAGACTCTGATTGCCCTAGCTTAAGTCTTGTGCCATCTCCACGCTAACTTGTTGGTTTACTTTCATGGCTGATAAGAGTAATAACTAGGATTGCCAGATAAAATATAGGATGCCTTGCTAAATCTCATAATATCAGATGAATTACAAATACATTTTTAACATGAGTTCCATGTAATATTTGGGACATACTCATACAGAAAGGTTATTTGGTGTTCGTCTGAAATTCAAAGTTAAATTCTAATCATCCCTGGTGATATTTGAGGCATACTTATCTGACCTGCATGTGAGCAAATGTAGGGCTGTCCAGGAACTCAGATGTATGTGAGCTTCTGTTTTGCATTCTGATGCCTAGGGACTTGGTACCACATTCACAGAACACGGCAGACCCCTGACACCACCACCTCCGCCAGGGACCTCCTACTCCCTTTGCATAGCATTCAAGTAGTTAAGTGTGCTGACTTGTATTGTTGATTTTTATGAACTGGTTTACAGGATGACAGACTAACTGCACGATCCCCACTAGAAGGCCACCCCACACTTCAGTTACAAATTATCAGTAGGGGACCATCCCATACTTACTTATAAATGACTGATCTTTTTTTTTTATCCAGTTTTTACTGTTTTCAGGGTTTCATATTTTGTAGCATTAAAAGAGCATGACACTGTTATTCACATGCTTGTTTTAAATTTCTTTATGTAAAAGTAAGGTACAGAACAGTGGGTACAATAATGCCACCACTTAAAAGAGGAGCTATCCCTATACCCACCGCTGGGTGCATGGCCTCAGAGTCATACATAGGTTCTGCCTCAAGGGTGGGAAACTAGGGCCTGGGGATCAAGCTGGGCGGGAGGCTTTTCCCTATACACCTTCTTGTAAAATTAAATGTATTTAACTTACCTGCAACAATTTTATAAACACGAGAAGCTCACTTCTGAGTGAATTCTCACCGTATATATTGATCATGCTGTCTGCCGCAGCTGCAACATATCTTTGCATTGGAGCAGTCGGCCACTGCTCCTTATCCCTTTCCTGAGCCTTTCCAAAGCTCCACATGCAGTACTTCATGTATGACTCGGCTCCTTCTCCTCCTCAGCAAACACATGGTTCGTGCCAGGTAACGTTATGGGCAGTACTGACTATGCTCACCATTGGCACAAGCACCCATCCCTATGAGCTTTGCGGGAAAAGCAGAAATCCCGGTAAGGCAAGACCAAGATCTCTGGACTAGCAATGGTGAGAGCTCCAGGACAGCAGGAAGACATTTGTTCCTGTTTGAATGGAAACCAGGCATCTCCGCTCAGGGTGCGCATCTTAAGGAAACAAAGCTGCAGCCACTGTGAGGGAGGCAGTGCACATGAGATACAGCATGGAGCGGCTCTTTCTCTGTTTTGTTTTGTTTGTTTGTTTTTGCTGATAGAAACTCAAATTACAGGTTTGGCCTTAATTATCTGGAGTCTCTAGAATCATGGCCGCAGAGGGGAAGGAGAGCATATCGACTTATTTTGCAGTAAAAATAACCCACAGAGAAGCTTTGTGTGATGACAAAGCCACGAATCCGGATGGGACTGGGATTCGCCAGCTGAAGCCGAGGGGTAAAAGGGCTCTTGGCGGTAAAGGAACTAGCGTCTTGAGAAAACAACTAGTGTGTGTTGCAGGCTCGGTGGAATTCGCTTAATCAGTTGCACATTTGTCACTGTAGGTCAGTTCCTTGGGTGCCAGAAGACATAATTTCTCCATTAGATAATCAAATGTTTGTCCTCACTGGAAAATGAGCGCTGAAAAACATCACTTGGCAGTTTCTCCGCCTGGACGTTCTGCATGGAGCCCATTGTGGGGAACATCTTGAAAGCTAACGTCTGGCACTGGGCTTGGGACCCTCTGCCACTTACTATCTTCGCCCCTTCTCTGGGAGATGACATCCTGACCTCTCTCAACAGGCTGATGGGAAGGGGGAGGAGAGCACAAAGTGGGGTGTCAGGGGATTCCAAATGTGTCACCTGGCAGACTTCTATATACCTGACCGCAGATTTTTGTCAACTATGGCAACATCTTAATGACTCTGAAGGACTTGAGATGAAACATTTTCATTTCCTGAGATCTTTTTTCATCTTAAAACCCCCATACCCGTATGTGTCCGGCTTTAAAATCTTCGAAGACTTCTTCCAAGAACAAGAAAACGTCATTTCTCCCAAAAAAGCCCCTTTCGTTAATCTTACATATTTTGATTTTGAGCAAGTTCATAATTTCTTCTGGTGTTCATTTTTGCTTCGGAGTAGGCTCATACATGTAAATAGATTTGCTCCAGGGAAAAGACCTTTGAAAGTGAAGCTCCTACGATATGCGTTAAGGAGGTGATTTGAAGGTAATTTGCTCCCAATAAGTGTGACATTGAGAATGTGGGTCTCACCCTCAATCTAGAAGTTACCATTTGTCCTTCTGGGTCAGTTCTCCTTTCCTGTGTGAAGGGATACGCATTTTTGGAAGGAACGTTTTCCAGAAGCCTTCCAGCCCTTTCATTATTAGCAGTGGTGGGGGACCTCCATCCTGCGGAGACCCTGGTCACGGATTGAACAAACTAACCCAGACTCGAGGTTCCTGGGGGGAGAAGAGGTGGCCACCCTCTTTAGTGGGGAGTAAGTGCCATCCTCTTTCCCAACATAGCTTTTATTGGGGTGAATACAAGCAAAAAAGAAGGGTGCAGGTGTTTGCCATAAAACACTCAATGTTTAGGGAGAGTAAGCTGTAAAACGCAGAGCAGTATCTGGTCAAGGACGGTGAGACTTGCTGCGCCAGAGCCTTGCTAAAACAGCTCAGGAGTTCATTCTGGCCTTACCTCCAACATCCATTAACATACACAAAGCAGAGCAGGCTGTAAGGTATCCATTTCCATTCTAGACCTGATTTTTCCCACAGGAATACCTCTTTGAAGGCTTCGGATGGTGCCTGTCGCCTGCTTCCCATTTTGGTGAAGGCTTACAGGCCCGCCTTTCAGGCCTGGCTCGCGCAGGTGCTACAGTTCCCGGAACCACACAAAGCGGTCCTCTACAGTCAGTAGCAACCCTGAGTCATATATCCACTTCTAAACCAATCACCGGCAACTGGAATTGGAGCCACTGTGACCAGCTCATGCCAAACAGGAGTCAACCCTAGAACTGGGACTGAGTCATGAGGGGAAGGAACAGACACCACTTCTGCCAACAAGGAAGAAGTAGGTAATCATGTTGGATTCACAACCAACAGTGTCCGTCACGTATCCCTTTTTCAGTTGTGGGATCCAGGTTCACTGGTAAGTGATGGAATAAAGATTTGAACTGTATTTGATTCCAGAGTTCTGATCCTAATCAGTGTCTAACCTCAGAAAAGTCTGGTTTGTACTCACTGGACTTGAGCCATTCAGCACATACCTAATCTAATTTTAGGAAAGCTTTTTTTTTTTTTTTTTTCTTTTTAGAACAGTGCAGCAACTCTTAACTGTGTGTAGATAGATGGCCTCTTATTAATAATATAGTAGCATCCACATATATTTGGGGGAAGAACAATATCAATGTTAAAAATATATGGTTTTTGTTTAAAGACAATGTTTGCTGTGTATATGGGTTCATATCCACCTTCATATTCATGGTCACTATGGTACCTGCTTAGCCACATGACAGTCCTTGTATAAGTCCCTTCACCTTTCAATCCTTTCTTATCTACAAAATGGGGGTAAGAAAGGCTATTTGTAAGACTTAGGAAAAAAAGTATATGTACAGAGCTTAATACAAAGACTGCTCCATTATAGGTATCCCAAAACTACATGCTATTAGTTTGTGTTTACACCTAGGCTAACCTTAAGAAATTTGATAGGTAAGAATTCTGGAAAACTTTTATTCGATGAAAGCAGAACGTTGAATTCATGGAAAGGTTAGAAACAATTAATATGTGAATACTTCAGCATCCAAAAATCAAAGTAACTAATGAATAATCAATGTCTCAACAGACTTTGCAGAGTAGATTGTGAGACTGTACTACATTGCAAAAGTCTCAAAAAAAACTTATTGGTAGCCAATAAAACCATGAATGTCTATAGGACCATAGTGATCATGTATGAACAGCATTTGCCCTATATTCTTACACAAATAAACCACAGCTATAAGGTGCATGAGGTCAGAAAGTACAGAAAGCAGGATTTGGTCCAGTGTATTGTGTGTTGTGTCCACATGATTAAATTATGAAATCAAACTTGGGAGAAAACCAATCTTTCACACAAGGACTATGCCTGAACCCAAACAAAATAATTTTAAAAACCACATTTTGCTTTGTTCTATTCAATTAACTCACCAGACATTTGAAGAGCACAAGATTTAACTCAATCTCAAAGTCTCCAAATTATTGAACTATATGAAAGAAGTCATTCCCTTTATACTGCTTTTTAAAATGAAGTTCCCCTTTAATGACATTTACTATTTTGATTTCTAATTAGTTTCCTGTTCTGAGCCTTAAGGAAATACGTTATTATAACAAAAATACCAAGAAGTTTTAGAGTGACTTATTTACTGCTAGGAAATTTCTAAATGTCTATTGTCTTTTTTCTTTTTACATGAACCACTGTTGGTTGAATTTTTAAATTACAAGAGGTGGTTCTATTGTAGTCTAGGTTTTCTCGTGTTGGTAAATTCCTGGTTGCAACACAATCTCCACATATGTTCCTACTCCATAAATCTCCACTAAGGAGTAAGACCTGCCCCCCACCCCGCCCCACCCCTATATTCTACCAAAGAAATAAGTTCAAAGGATTTCATGTGTGCAAAAGCCTGATAAATTTATTTTCCCTCTTGGGAGCATGAGGGAGAAGTGGAAGAAAGAGAGGAAAAAGGAAAGAACTACCCTTTAAAATGAATTCCAGCTCACCTATAAGCCAAGCCAAATAAAGAAAGTATAGGGATTAAGACCACGGGCTATGGAGTGAAAAAAAAAAAAAAAAAAAGAGAAAGAAAAAGAAAGGACCTAGATGAAATTAGCTCCTTAGTTGTGGCAAATACATCATAGTGATGTAAGATGTTAACAATAAGTGGTATATGGAGACCCTCTATAATATCTTTTGTAACTTTTTTGTAAATCTAAAACTATTTTAACTGTTTATTTGAAGAAGAAAAAAAAAAAGAAAACAAAAGGCCTGGGTATGATTTCTAGTTCTGCCACATGTGAGCTGTATTACCTCTGAGCAAATTATTTAACCCCTCTAACCCTCAATTTCATTCATCCAAAAAGTGTCCATATGGATCCTATTTCAAAGACTGTTGTGAGGATTAAGGAAGTGAATGAAGTACTTGGCACAATGCTCAGCAAGAAGTGTCTGTAAATTAGTTGTAGCATAAATGTGTGCCCACCAAAGGCCCAGGCATTATAGTATTTAACTTCAATTTGCCACGTGCAGTTTTCTTCCTGATTTCTCCGTATCTTTTGACGGACAGCACAGTCATCTTCACAGTCCTGCAAACACTAAACTCATTTTGGTGCTTCTTTATCCCGTGACCTTGTAGTCAATCAGGCAGCAGGTCCTGCTCCAGCCATTGCTGTAATGTTCTCTGTCTTACCACCTCTTCTTTCCTACCAGTTCTACCCTGGCTCTGGCCTTGTTCCTCCCTAACTCTGTCCCTGCCTATTTCCTCTGCTCCTCCAAGTTCCCCTAGACCACAGTATCATCAATCCCGCTAAAATATGCCACCCAACTCACCCTTTCCTGTGAAGCAAATCTCTCATTCTTTAGCTTTGGCATTCAAGACCAATCAAGACCTAGCCTCAATTTACCTTCCAAACTGCATTTCCCACAACTCCCCCTTTGTATAGTCTCAGATCTCCCTTATCTGAATCAATCGCCAGTTGTGAGATATACCCAAACATTAATAACAGCAGACACGGAGTCCCAGAGATGCTAAGAAAAATGCCAAAGGTCACAGAGCTAATGGCAAAGCAGACTTTTGGTCACTGATGGCATTAGGAGTAAGTACTTGGGGAGTACCCAACATCTACCAAAAGCAGTGATGGGAGGAAAATAGAGGAAAAGAAGACATTAAAAAAAGATTATCTCTGAGCACTTGAAAAGGTATGACCTGTTCTTCATCCCAAAGTAGTAGAAGCCAGGAATTCCTGCAGAATGGGAAGGAACGAAAACATCCTACTTGAACAGGGACAAAGGACAAGCCAGCTGTTTAAACTAGTAACCCAAGCAGGGCTCCCTTACCCCAGGGAGACTGAAAAGCTACACTCCCTGTCTAAGGCTACCCCTTACATAAAAGCTATGCATGAGAGAGCCTGGAGGTGACCTGGGCCAAGCTGCCTGCTGGCTCAGTGACTAGATTTAGGATAACACTAATGGATCAGAAACCAACTATATAAGACCTTGGACTGAGAACCACAAAAATTTTAGACAGGGTGGAGGGAGAGAACACAGAAGAAAAAAATAGTCCCCTTTACTGTTAGGCTGCAAGCTAAAATTCCATACACATGGAGGAAACTTATTCTACGAAAGGTAATCAAAGCAACAATTTGGATTTGACCTCGTGCCCAAGTGACACCATAATTAACCTAGAAGTAACTTTAAAATGAATTTTCTTGAGCCTTTACACTATAAAGAAATAAAATCTATTAAAAATCCAAGATTAGTAAATAAAACAAGTGGAAACTATATAAAAAGTGTAGCTATAAACACACAAACTAGCAACCCAGGACATGGAATAAACACAGACAGAATTAGCATGCTAGAAGATGGCACTGAGGAATTCCACTGAGCAGCACAGGAAGAGATGAAAATATACAAAACAACAATTAAGGGACACAGAGGATGAGACTGGGTTTAATAAGAGATCCAGAAGTAGAAAATACAGGAAATGGGGAAGCTGCATTCACCTCCTTCAAATCTTTACCCAGTTGTTACTCTCGTAGTATGATCTATCCCTACTACTGCACCTAAACTTCTGACCACCCCTCTCCTACCACTTCTTCCCCTTACCTGGCTCTAGTTTTGCCCTACAGCACTTAATAGCTTCTAGCATACTTCATACATTTATATTTATTGTCTCCCCTGACTAGAATGTGAGCACTATGAGAGTAGAAACTCATCTGTTTTGATAACTGCTGTCTCCCCCTAGAACATTAACAAGCAATTACTACACTTCATAAATATTTGTTGAACGAATTAATACTTAATTACTGGCTGAGTACTTTTCATAATGGAAGTAGAGCAGTTTGAAAGTAAACAGCAAAGATGCAAAAAAAGAAAAGCCATAACACATTATTGACAATTGGAACAATTTGAATAGGCTATGTATTTTTATGAATATTCCATTTCCTAAATATGAGTATTGCATTTATGTAAGAAAATGTTTTTGTTCTTAGGAGAGGCATGAATTTTCATGATGCCTGCAACTAACTTTAATGGTTAAAGAAAATGTATATATTTATATATTACATACATGCATGTATACAAATAAATATAAAGCAAATGTGAAAATTAACAGCTGGTGAATCTAAATGAAGGGTATATAGGCATTTATTTTCTATAGATTATGAAGTGTTCAAGATTAAAAGTTGGGGGAAATAAAGGGATTGAACTCCAGTACTAAGTGGAATAAATAAAACTCAGGGAACTTCTGGTAAAGTGAAGAGGTCAGCAATTCCTCTCCTCCCACCAAAATAACCATAAAACTAGGAAAAGATAGCCAAAAACAACCATTCCAGGGCTCTATAAATCAACCAAAGGGAAACATCAAATTGAGAGGCTGCTGGACTTTGGGAGACGGTTGGGGCTCTCCTGTAGTCTTACCTGGGTGGCCATTCTCCACCACAGATTGACGGGAGAGGTAGTGCTAACAGCGTAGGGACAGCCTTTCTGCCAGAGTGGACTGACTTGACCAAGAGCAGAAGAGAAAGGAGCCCATGCCCAACTGTATTAGCAAAAGAAGCAAAGTTAGAGAGGTAACAATATAGTCCTGCTTGCCTGAGATTGTAGTCCCACTTGGAACAACAGAGTGGCAGACTAATTTAAAAAGTAGCAGACAGGAAGCCTGGAAATGAGGAACTAAAACTCCCCAAGTGGGAGGTTGTACACATGTGAGAACACCTAATAGGGCCCAACCCCTAACATAATCTGGGTGGACAAAGAGGGTGTGCACACTTGCAGGGAAGACCTGAAAAGGCTAAGGGGGAGTGAAAGTGGAGTGAGACAAGGAAATTGCCCCAACTTTGCACAAGTCAACACACCCACCGACACATTAGCAGGTGGGTAGAAGACTCAAGGCTTTTTAGTAAAACATCAGACCAATCATTGGTTGACTGTTAAACTTATATAAATGCAGGGTAGCCCCTAAAATGCCAGGCTTAAAAACTAAAAATACAAACTAAAACAACTGAGCAGAGAAATCACCGACATACATCACAGGGGAGCCATTCTCCAGATTAAGGCCAGGTAAATTAGAAAACAAACAAACCAAAACAACAACAAAAAACGAACAGTAAAACTTCAGGAGAACAAATATCAAATCCAGAGTTGCTACAATGTTACATAAAATCTTACTTTCAACAAATGCATGAGCCCTATAAAGAAATAAAGTGTAACCCATACTCAGGAAAAATAGCTGTCAAGAGAAACTGTGTGTATATGCTCAGATGCTGAAAGTAATCAACAAAGACTACAATCCATAGGAAGAATACTGCATGGTTGTACTTACACACAATATCTAAAACAGTCAAACTCATAGAAACAGAAAGTAGAATGGTGGCTGCCCGAGGGGAGTAGGGGGAGAAGGAAATAAGAAGTTGCTGTTCAATGGGAATGTTAATTTTTTTAAATAGCGACTAAAAAAAAACAAAACCAAAACCAAAAAATCAAATGAGAATTATATAGCCAAAAGTATAACTGAAAAGAAAATCCTGGACAAGCAAGAGCAGAACAGAGATAGCAAAAGAATCAGCAAGCCTAAAGAGAGATAATTAAAAAGATCCAATTTTAAAACAACATAATCAAGAATGAAGAAGAGGGGAACAAAAAGGGGATAGATGTAATACAACAACAATAAAGTTAAAAAAAAAAAAAAGAATGAAGAAGAAACGTACAGGGCTTTATAGACCTGTAGCACGATAGCAGGTATGTCAATATACATGAGAGTTACAGAAGGAAAGGAGAATGAAAAAGGGGGATAAAGAATAATAGAAGGGCCCTGGCTGGTGGCTCAGTGGATAAGGTGCCGGCCTGCGAACCCAAAAGTTTCAGGTTCGATTCCCCAGCCAGGGCACATAACCAGGTTGCAAGCCAGGTCTCCAGCCAGGTCTCCAGCCGGGTCCATAGCTGGAGGCAGGTGAAAAAGGCAACCATACATTGATTTCTCTCTCTCTGTCTCTCTCTGCCTCTCTCCCTTCCTCACTCTCTAAAAATAATAAGTGAAATATTTAAAAAAAAAAGATTTATTAAAAAAAGAAAAGAATAATAGAAGGAAAATGGCAAAAAAAAAAAAAAACTTCTAATTTGATTAAAATGGTAATCTACAAATCCCAGGAGCTCAATGGACTCTAAGTAGGCTAAACCCAAACAAATATGTACCTGGACACACCATGCTCACTACTGAAAGCCTAAGAAAAAAATCTTAGAAGCAGTCGGAGGAAAGCAACTAATCACAATTGGAGGATAATACAATACTAGCTAACTTTTCATCATGAAGCATGTTGACCATAAGGCAGTGGTAGAATGACAAAGCCATCAAAAAACCAATGTCAAACCCTGGCTGGTGGCTCAGTGGATAAGGCGCTGGCCTGCGAACCCAAAGGTCGCAGGTTCGATGCCCCAGCCAGGGCACATAACCAGGTTGCAAGCCAGGTCTCCAGCCAGGTCTGTAGCTGGAGGCAGGTGAAAGGCAAACATACATTGATCTCTCTCTCCTTCTCTGCCTCTCTCCCTTCCCTTCTCTCTAAAAATAATAAATAAAATCTTAAAAAAAAAAAAAAAAAACTACAAAGAAAGAAAATGACAGGCCAATATCCCTGATGACCATAGGCACTAAAATCCCCAACAAAATATTAGCAAACTGAATACAGCAATGCCTCAAAAAGATCATAAGCCATGATCAAGTGGGATTTATTATGGGAATGCAAGGTAGGTACAACATTTGCAAATCACTAAGTGTAATCCATCACATAAACAAAATGAAGGATAAAAGCCTCATGATCATAACGTTAATAGATGCAGAAAAAGCTTTTGACAAAATTCAGCCTGTTTATGGTAAAACAAACAAACAAATCTCTCAGCAAAATGGGAATAGAGGGAACATACCTAAATATAATGAAGGCTATATATGACAAACCCAATTGCCAGCATCATATTCAATGGGCAAAAACTACAAGCATTTCCTCTAAGATTAGGAACAACACAGGGATGTCTGCTTTCACCTCTCTTATTATTCAACATAGTACTGGAAGTTCTAGCCATAGCAACAGGCAAGAAGAAGAAATAAAACGCATCCAAAATGGAAAGGAAGAAGTAAAACTGTCTTTACTTGAAGATGACTTGATATTGTACACAGAGAAGCCCAAAGATTCCACCAAGAAACTACTAGAACTAATAAATGAATTCAGCAAAGGAGTAGGACACAAAATTAATATCCAGAAATCAGTTGCATTTTTAAAAAGACTTTTAAAATTTATTATTTTTAGAGAGAGGGGAAGGGAGAGAGGCAGAGAGGGAAACATCAATGTATGGTTGCCTTTCACCTGCCTCCAGCTACAGACCTGGCTGGAGACCTGGCTTGCAACCTGGTTATGTGCCCTGGCTGGGAATCCAACCAGTGACCCAAATTTGGGTTCACAGGCCATTACTTTATCCACCATGCCACCAGCCAGGGACAGTTGCATTTTTATATGCCAATAATTAACTAACAGAAAGAGAAACTAAGAAAACAATCCCATTCACTGTTACTTCAAAAAAGAATAAAATACCTAGGAATAAACCTAACCAAGGGTATAAAATACCTGTACTTAAAAAATTATAAGACACCAAAGAAAGAATTTGAAGAAGATACAAATAAGTGGAAGCACATACTGAGTTTAAGAACATTAAAATGTCCATACCACCCAAAGCAATCTGTAGATTCAATACAATTCCTCTCAAGATTCCAATGATGTATTTCACAGAACTATAACAAATATTTCAAAGATTTAAATGGAACCACAAATGGCCCTACATAGTAACAATGATCCTAAGAAAGAACAAAGTTGGAGGAATCATGTTACTTATTATCAAACTACACTACAAGGCCAAAGTAATCAAAACAGCCTGGTACTGGCATAAAAACAGACACATAGATCAATATAATAGAATAGAAAGCCCAAAGAGCCCATACCTTTATAGTCAATTAATATTCACAACAGAGGAAGCAAGCACATAATATGGACTAAAAACAGTTTATTCAATAAATGGTGTTGGGAAAATTAGACAGGTGCAGAAAAATGAAACTAGATCACTTTCTTACACCACACACAAGAGTAAATTCAAAATGGATCAAAGGCTTAAATGTTAGACCTGAAACCATAAAAATCCTAGAAGAACACATAGCAAATCTTGAAAATTGTTCATAGCAATATTTTATCCGATATAGCTCCCAGGCAATGGAAACAAATATGTAAATAAATAAATAAATGGGACTACATCAATCCCAAAAGTTTTTGCACAGCAAAGGAAATTGTAAAAAAATAAAAAGACAACCCTCAGAAATACAACCTGATACATCTGATAAGGGATTAATATCCAAAATTTATAAACTACTTATAAAACTCAATACCAAAAAAAAAAAAGAAAGAAAAGAACCTAATTAAAAAATAAATAGACACTTCTCCAAAGAGGAGATACAGATGGCCAATAGACATATGAAAAGATGCTCAATGTCATTAATCATCAGAGAAATGCAAATTAAAACCACAATGAGATACCATCTCACACCTGTCAGAATGGCACTCTATCATCAATAAAACAACAAGTGCTGGTGAGGATGTGGAGAAAGGGGAACACTCTTGCACTATTGGTGGGAATGCAGATTAGTATAGCCACTGTGGAAAGCAGTATGGCAATACCTCAAAAAAATTTTAAATGGATTTGCCTTTTGACCTAGCAGTCCCACTTCTGGGAATACATCTGAAGGAACCCAAAACACTAATTCGAAAGAACATAAGCAACCCTATGTTCATTGCAGAATTATTTACAATTGCCAAAATGTGGATGCAACCTAAATATCCATAAATAGATGAGCAGATAAAACAACCATGGGACATTTTACACAATGGAACTCTCCTCAGCCATAGAAAAGAAAAAAAATTACTCCTTGCAACAGTATTGATGGGCCTGGAGAGCATTATGTTAAGTGAAATAAGCCAGTCAGTGAAAAATACCACATGGTTTCACTCATATGTAGAATCTAATGAACAAACTGAACTAACAAGCAAAACAGAGATAGACTCATAGATGGAAAGCAGAAGACAGCTAGTAGATGGGGGAAGTAAGTGAGTGCAGAGATTGAACAAAAAAGGAAAAAGGACTCATGGACATGGACGACAGTGTGGTGATTGCACAGGGGAGGAGGATACAAGGGGCTAATGGGAAAAAATACAATAAAGATGAAATCCAAAAAAAGGGAAATGTCAGCCAAGAATTCTAAACCCATCAAACAGTCCTTCAAAAATCAATTTAAAATATATTCCCAAATAAAGACTACAAAGATTTGTTGCTGACCTATTTGTCTTACACAGAACACTAAAGTCCTTCAGATGAAAGGAAATGAAAACAGACTTGGTAACTTAAATCCCAGGAGAAAAAGAAGAACAGAAGAAATGGTAAACATGCGGGTTAATGTAAAGGACTGGGTGTGTGTGTGTGTGTGTATGTGTGTACACTCTATTTCTCTTAAATTCTCTAAAAGACATGATTTATAAAAACTTAACTATAATTGTATTGCTGTTATATATAAAACAACAACATATAGATGTAATATATGTATATGACAATAATAGCACAAAGGGGAAGGAAAAAAGTTATATTGAAATAAAGTTGTTATATTCTACCAGAAGTTAGTCAATATTAATCTGAGGTAGACTACAATAAATTAAGATGCCTGTTGTAATACCAAGGACAACCACATAAGACATAACTCAAAAAATGCAGTTGATGTTTCACAGAACTGTACACTTGAAACCTGTATTTCATTAACCAATGTTACCCCCAATAAGTTTAATTTTTTTAAAGCCTAATACTTTATTTAAAAAATGGTAAAAACTCATGAGTAAGTAAAGCGGTACACTAACAAATTTCTGTGTAACACAAAAGGCTGTAAAAGACCAACCCAACAACAAAAAAAGACTTACGATCTAGAGAAGGCAAATAGCAAAATGACAGGTGTCAGCCCTGGCTGCTGTGGCTCAGTGGATTGAGCCCCGGCCAGCAAACTGCTGGTCACTGGTTCAGTTCTCAGTCAAGGTATGTGCCTGGGTCGTGGGCCAGTTCCCCACTTTGGGGCATGGGAGAGGCAACTGATTGATGTTTCCCTCACACATCGATGTCTCCATTTCTCCCTCCCTTCCCCTCTCTCTAAAAAATCAATAAATAAAATCTTTAAAATTTAAAAAGAATTATAAACTAAAAGTCCTAATTCAAAAGCAAATATTGCTGACTGGATTTTTAGTTTTTCTTAATCCTTACCAAAAGACCTGTTTATTTAAAATAAGGAAGGGGGAGGAGAGAGAGAAACATCAATCAGTTGCCCACCTCATTTTGAGAATGGAACCCACAATCAGTATTTAAAAAAGTAATAGCAATTCTATACAGTTTTTCCCAAGAAAAAAGAGGCAGAGGAAGATTTTCCAACTCAATCTATGAGACCAGTATTTTATCAAATCAAGGAAAAGTTGTCACAATTAAACTAGAAACCAATCTTTCATTAGTACACACAGGAAAATCTGTAACACAACATTAGCAAATGAAACCCAGCAACATATAAAAAAGATTAAACACCACGATAAAGTTAAATTCATGGGACAATTTCCTCCAGGGAGCTCCAGCTTCCCTCCTGTTCGGACACCATTTCTCAAATATGAATCACCAGTGCTGGTTGGGCCATGCAGTCCCGTGATCTGCACAATTATCAATGCACATCTTCCTTGGTAGTTGTGCCTAGGGTGTTTGAAATAAAGTAACCTAATCCTATGAAGATGAAATACAAATATAAAAAATGGATTGAAATGATAATATCAAAAGAGATGAAAGGTAATATAAAAGGAGCAGAAAGCAAGATTTCCAAGTTCAACCCTGATGCTGAGTATTTAAATACCTGCCAAGGAAGATGAAAAGGTAAGGGAGCAATGAGCTAAATTCTCAGCTCAGCTACCCCAGGGCTTAAAATGATCGATCACCAACCAAATCCACAGGTGCCATGGTTTAAGAGATTTCCTAGAGTCCGAGATGGCTGCCAAACTATTGGGCAGGAGGCATTCTATTAGACAAGAACTGTATCCTCAGGGGCAGAGGTGGGACCTGAAAGAGATGGTGTGCTCCTTTCTCTCACTGCATGTCCACTCAAGGACAGTGCTTATGTACATCTGGTCACCAGTTAGGGTGACATACTTTTCTGAGCTCCAGAAGGTTCAGTTCTGAGTTCTTGTTTTTGGAGATAACTAGCAGCAAGATGATGCTTCTTGCCATCCATCCCACCACCACCCATGTTAGGCTGGTTCTGGGTGGAAAACATACCAAACTGACACGCATAAATCGTCCATAATACAGTTGAGGGTGAGTGGTATGAGAGAAGCACTAGTACGCATCTGAAACTTTCATCTGCATCTTTAGGAATCTCACAAAGACTTCCTCTAGAAACAATAGGATGGTCATTCATTTCTGCATGGTTTAGAATTATAACCTTGAACTTTGAGCATTAGTAAATTCAGCCAATTTCTACACTATAAATGAACAGAAAAACCTAACAGTTAAAAAATATTTTGCTATATGACAAGGCTTATCATTTCCATTTTTAAAAAGTAGTATTTTAGATGAAAGACTGTAAAGCCGTAAAAAACAAAAAAGTCTCTGGATGTCATAGACATTAGGAAATGATGCAAATGTTAACTAAAAAATTTATACTAATATTTTAAATAACGAAACCAGGACACAGCTACGTATTTTTTGGCAATCTCTGCAAAAACCTCTTTCCCATTCATTGAAAGTGAGGATCAAAATTTTGAGGAGACAGTTCCAGGAAAAGTATGTCTTGAAAAAGTATTCAGTATATAGCCTTCTTAAAAATGGCCAATAGCAAAAATTAAATTTGGCTGATCGTTCACACAAATCCTCAATGCTTACATTTTCTTCTCTGGATGTATTTCAAACATAATGTCAATAGAACACTTCTATATTATGAATTACAAAATAATTCATAACAATTCTATAGGCTATATGCAAGTTTTATTTAAATAATTTAATACTGTACAGACAGCTAATTTGTAAGTATAAAAATAGACAGTTTAGCAACCAAATACAAACACTACACGGAAACATTACCCAGACACTATCAGGCCTTTGGAAGATTAAGGCAACATTAATATCTCAAGTAACTTTATGAGAATACTTTACTCATACGCTAGACGTTATTAAAACATCTCAAAATAGAACCCACAGAGTTTTCAGTATGAAGTCTTCCCTTCCAGCTTTCTTGTCAACATATTCTTCTTACATACTGTACATCAATCAGTCAAGACTGACAACGGAGTTATCAAAGCCACTATCCTGCTGGCCAGAGGGCGGGGCAACGAGTGCGCTCGAAGGCGGCCATGGTGCGGAGGGCGAGTCTGTGCTGCTCAGTGGTCTGAAATCAGCCTTAGGATGAGGTGGGTGTCCATGCATCCCTCGGATCTTCCCTGGCTGGGAATACATGGTTTCTTCTGACAGGTCCGGAATGCAACCACTGTGACATTTCGTCGATGGACAATTCTTACTATTTTTCTCTTTGTCTGAAAGACAACCCACTGTTAACAACTGTTTGAAATGGCCAGACTTGCCTAGCGTGTCCAGCGTTCCCAGGGGCCCCCTGTGGCTGCTGGCGGAGAAAAGGGCGCCGCTGGAACGCCAGCCCGTGGGGTCACCAAAGTCGCCTCCATCCTTTACCGGAGCTTCATCAACACCCAAACCTTCACTTTTCTCAGATGCAGCCTTTTCACTTCCCATCAGTGGAGTGCATTTATATATTTTTAAACCGAGTCTTTCGTTAGGACCTCGACACGTTCTTTGTGTGGATCCGGATTCAGAAAGACCAGGGCCGTTTCCAGGTGAGGATTTATTTCCGAAGGATCCGAGGAAGGGGTATTCGGCCGGATGCGGACACGACCCAGAACCAGCATCACTGACGAGGTCTTTCTTCTTGTGCAAAGCCAAGCCTCTTCCCCCTTCGCAAGGGACAAACTCAGGAGGTACATCCCCTGGTGAAGTGTCCGGTTGTTTGTGATTGTTATTCCCACACTGAATGTCTGAGTGTGACCCTTTGGGACCCACAAGCCTTATGTCCCCATGTTCCGTCTCCTCCAACCGCCTCCGTAAGTCACAAGCACTCCTCCTCTTAGGCACTGGGTCGCAGGTAGTTTTCATACTGTTTGAGTTACTTTCAGTGTGACATGGCATATTCTGATGCACATCATTCCTTTTTGATTTTTCAACACCAATGATCTCTGAAGTCAGAGGCAGTACTACAACATACAAGGGAACACAAAATAAGGGACACAGAAATCTGGATAAAATTAACATTAAAAGAAAAGGGAAAACTTACATTTTTGATATAGTCCCAAATAAAGCATATTTATTTTAATTATTCTCAAAGAAAATACATCAATGCTGAACATTTTAAAATAAACTTTTACATATATCCGTTAGAGATAAAGCTAGATGATTTTGTTATTAAAATCTGATACATTATTATTGCTGTCCTCCTGATCTATATTTTCTGCAATAGATATTACAGCATTTTAAGACACAACTGCAACATTTCCAATTCTGTTCTGATGCCAAATATGGAGTTTCTGATCAAGTTGACTGGAAGAATTCCACTGCCCAACACTGATGCCCAAACACAGTACAAGCTAATGAGAGTCTCTGAGTTAATTAGCCAAGACATTAAATCTGATGGGAGGCAAAGCAGCCACATAGCATAGAATCAGAGGTATCATATCTCAGAAGCATGCACCTTGATCCCAGTTTGTGAAAAGGGTTTGCTTCTGCTGAGGGCATCATTTGCACACTATTGCTCCAAATATAGAGAACTTTTCTTGTTATATGCCACTGCTGTCTTCTACCCAAGGTTCACATTAACACTGTAAAACTTAAACAAGTAATCATTGTGCTTTTATTTGAAGAACATTCACCGATATCAGACTCATGGATTCCTGAACAAGCTCTGCTTTCCAGAAGTGCAAAAATCCCATTTCCCCACAGATATGTTCAAAAGCCCCCACTGTGGAGTTTACCAAAGTTTTCATGTATTTTTTATCAGCTTTGGCTTTACATATTCTAAATCTATGTTTTGTTTTGTTTTGTTTTTTTCGTGTAGAAAAAGAAACCATTTATATCATTTCTTGGGACGCTCTTCCTCTATCATGAACTTTGGTCCCTTTTAATGCTAACTCTGTAATTTACCCAATATTGTATTTAACTCTGTAATTTATCAAATGTCAGCAATACATTTACTTGGTATGTCACCCTCTATCCCTTTATTTTGAATTTTAGATGTTTGTCCTATAAAAATAACATACATCTGGGTTTTGTTTTGTTTTTTTAAGTGAAAGTTGTGGTCTCTTAATAAGTGAATTTAAGCTATTCACCTTTAGTGTGATTGCTGGTATTTCAACCAATTTTTATTTTCTACTTACCCATCCTTTCTAGCTGTATGTTTCCTCTTTCTTGATTCTGTTAGATTGGAAACATTTTCTTCCAAGTTTTTCCCCTCCCAGTTTAAAAGTTACATACTCTATCTCTATTTCCCTATAGGTTAAATTGCTAGAGTTACCAGTATCTTCATCTTCTTGGAAACAGTAAAATTCTTAGCATAATGCAGTTTCCTCTATAATATTCTGTTACATTTTTCTGCGAATACTGTATTTTTCTAGTATTCTCAGGTCCTCCTACAGAAACAAACTGCAGGGTAGAAAGACCTGAAAGCTCCCAGTCTGTGCCCTGGTGGGCAGCCACCTGGAGCTGCCCTGCCTCCAGCTCTTTATTCCATTGCCCTTACCCGGCCCCATACTGAGGCTGGGAGAGGGAGGGGAGAAGGAAGGCGGGTGACCCCACCTGGCTACTGCTGAGCTAGAACACCAACCAATCATCCTGTTGGCATTCCCCAGGCTTGCTTCTCCTATCACACGTCACCTTTGTGAGGGCCAGATCTGATACTGCTCCTGCTTGCAGTACCATTGCTGGCAGTTCTGGACCAACTTTCTCATCTTCAATCCTATTTCTTTCAGGATTTCTCATGACTGCTGGTCTATCAGTTATAACTTCTGTAAGCTCAGTTATACTCTCTTCATTTTCTCCTTTTCCAGTTGTTGTTTACTATATTTTCTATCATTTTTAGAGATGGAAGCAGCAATAGAAAGCTGATGGGTTTGCTCCGCTTGCTTACTTGAACCAGAAACCACACCTTTTTTTGGACACTTCCAATTTAAGTAAAAGAACCCACAACTTAGCCCTGGCTGGTGGCACAGTGGATAAGGTGCCAGCCTGCAAACCCAAAGGTCGCTGGTTCGATTCCCAGCCAGGGAAACATAACCAAGTTGCAAGCCAGGTCTCTAGCCAGGTCCGTGGCTGGAGGCAGGTGAAAGGCAACCATACACTGATGTCTCTCTCCCTTCCCCTCTAAGACTAGTAATAAATAAAATATTTAAAAAACACACACACACACACACACATAACTTAATAAGTTACCTCTCACTCCTTACATTTCCTGCTCTGTTTCATTCTAAAAGTATTAAATATCTTTTTTTTTAAGAGAGAGAGAGAAAAAACCTTCAAGTGACTCATTTGGACAAACCTGACTCCGGAGTTTTGCTCTGCAATCTTTTAGAAATTGGTGTTTCCAGCAATTTTGCCATTGTAGCAAGTTTGCTAGCAGCGCTCATAATCTTTTTCTCAGCTCTGTGGGAATTCCAAAACATTAAATTAATAGAGTTCAAAGGGAAAAAATGAGTTTCCTTACTCCCAGGAATTCTGTTTCCTATTAGCTCTCCCAACATGTAGGAGTATAGCCTTTCAGCCTCTCTTACCCCCCAATGGCTGACCATGTACAAACAGTTAATAGTGTGGTTAAGGAAAATGCCTGGAAAATGACAACATGCCGCCATGGTACTCTAAGGACACAATGTTTGTTTAGATTAAACTCACCCTTCCTGTTTTCCATTATCCTGCAAGATCTGTTGGAGGCAAGTCAAATAATATGTGCGCATCTTTCGGGTGGTTTCTTGGCGTTCCCGCAATACCTCTGCTTTGACCATTTCCGCCGCCCTATCCCTGCTCTCCCGAATGTAATGAAGCATATCTCCTGGCAGGCAAGATGGGAGAGGGGGATACACGTTTATTACCAGTTCTTCAGAAACAGGAGAGGCACACTCTGGACCAATTTCCTAAGAAGTCAATTGAAAACACTAGACTTTTTCACAGTCATTAAAATGGATATTTCAGATCATTGTTTTGGTAGACTCAAAGGAGAGGGAATCTAAAAGTCCTCCGAAAATGATGACAACTACCTATGGTAAAGAACCCTAGCACATGCCCTAGGGCAATTCTGTCATATTTTGAAACAACAAGGTAAGAAAAAAACATAAATATAGGGTGAAGCAAAAGTAGGTTTACAGTCGTTAGAATGCAAAATACAATAATTAATAAATAAGAATAAACTCTGTTTCACATACAACTATAATCCTACTTTTCCCCCACCCTATAAAAGGCACAGGAATATATGCATTTTAATTGTAAATTATTCCTATTAAAAGAAGAGAAAAAAGAAATATACAGAAAAAGGGGAGATAGAAAGAGCAGATAAAGAAAGAACAGAAGGAAGCTGAAGACTCATAGTATGTTTACTTGTGATCTGAAAACCCATGTTTCATTATTTATTCAGTTCTTTTAGAAGCACTTAAAGAGTATCCAACTAATGTAATTTTCCCATCCATGAGAAAGAAGTACAAAACGCGATTGCAAGGAAAGAAATGAGACTTATGTTGCTTTCTGAAATTTGCATTGAAAATAGTTCACTAGTTTTCAAAATCTCTTTATATCTTTGACAGTTTTTACCAAGTCCAGGCCTGTTATATTAATGACTCCAATTCATAAAAGAAACTCCCTCTTAATAACAGTAAGCTTTAGATGTTCTCTGCAAAAATACTAACTGGCAGGCTATTTTTCATTATTTAAAGTGGGAAAAATTAAAACAAACTACATAGCAACACAAAATCTTCAACCAGCTTGTAAAATGTAATACAACACATACACACGCAAAACAAGTTACATTAGGATGAAAAACTAAAATGTTTAAAATTTCACTTCTCATTTAATATGACTGCTAACATAAAAACTACCTTGTTTCCCTGGCTGGTAGCACAGTGGACAAGGCGCCGGCCTGTGAACCCAAAGGTCGCAGGTTCGATTCCCCAGCCAGGGCACATAAGCAGGTTGCAAGCCAGGTCTCCAGTCAGGTATGTGGCTGGAGGCAGGTGAAAAGCAACCATACATTGATGTCTCTCTCCCTCTCTGCCTCTCTCCCTTCCCCTCTCTCTAAAAATAATGAAATAAAATCTAAAAAAACAAAACAAAACTACCTTGTTTGTAGTAATACGGCCCTTGTTAGCACAAGCAACACCTGAGAGCAAGCCCTCTTAACTGATCCTCAATAGACTTCACAAACATCTACACATGATTCTGATGATTTACCAACTACATATGGAACTTGAGGCCTGTTCCATTGGTTTTATTGAAAACGAATGCACTTTTAGGAAGTAAATTACCTATCTTCTTATAAACTCTGGTTACAGTTCTGGAACACACATACAAGGCTGTCCTGAAAGTATTGAGCCAATGTCAATATAATTAAAACAATTTGCACAGCTGATACTTTTGGGACAGATCTCGCGTACATGCTATGCAACATTAAACACCAGGAGGTTTTCTCCCGGGGAAACATAGCCAAAGATGCTTTGCAGGGTGTATTGCAGCTCCAGTACTGCAAAGGACCTGGTAAGTAAATTTATGCCTATGATTGAATCCATTATCCAAATAAGGAGAAATGAGAATCACTCTGAACTAAGATTTATTTTCTATTTTCCATGGCCATTAAAAGTTCATGGTAAAAAAAACTGCTAATTTAAAATTCATGTGACATTTCATTTGCTCCCAGTTAAGGTATAAGATAATGAAATTTTTAGTTTGATATCAGTGTCCAAAAAATAAAATAATCAACAAGATACAATAAAAATAACTCTATCCTCATGTCACTTCCAAAGATATTACTTGGGCAAAATGATTCTATACTGTTTAATTAGGAAAGGTATCAGTGGCCTCTTCTATAAGCTGGTAAGAGTCTAGAACAAAGTAGTTTGAAAAACTCCCAAGAATTACTACTGCTAGTAACAAAACAGGCCCAAACTACCTTAAAATCTTAGGAATCCTGATAGGGACTTACGCTTGATTTTTTTAACTGCTTTAATGTACTGCCCACGAAGTTCTTCCAAGGCCTCCTGATGGCATGGCAGGGAGGCATTTTCAATGGCCCCTTCTGACAATGACCTAACAACAAACAAAGGATTGCCAAAACATAGATGGTAAGTGAAAAACTTCCTTGGGAAAAACTATATATATTCCAATAAAATTAACTAACATGTGCCTAAAAATTCATATGAGAATCTTTATTATAGTTATTTAAAATAGAGGAAAAATGAAAATTATTTTTTTAAGATTATACTTATATATTTTTAGAGGGGAAGGGAGGGAGGAAGGGAGAGAAACAGCAATTGGTTGCCTCTTGCACACTCTCAACCAGCAGGGCCTTGCCCACAACCCAGGCATGTGCCATAACCAAGAATCAAACCAGCAACCTTTCAGTTTGAGAGATGAGGCCCAGCCCACTGAGCCTCGCCAGCCAGGGCATGGAGGGCATGGGGACAATTTCAGTGTTATGGTTACTTAAATAAGTCATGATAAATCCACATGATGAAAATCTATGCAGCTACTGAAAAGCATATTATAGACTATCTAATGAGATGGGGAAATGTTTATCTCATAGTGCTAATAAAAGGTTACAAAACAGCTTATCCAATATTCTTAATTGTTTTAAATGTGCACATGGTGTATGTATATAAAGGAGTTTAAATGACATAAAAGCAATAGGCCAACAGAGGATATCTCCCAGGGATAAGATTTTGGAAAGTTTTCTTCTTTTTCATACTCTATGCAGTAAAGATCAGGCTACCTTCTGGAAAATGTGTCAGTAAGCTATTTTGCCATTGTGCGGACATCACAGAGTGCACTTCCACAAGCCTAGATGGTCTAGCCTGCTACACGCCTGGGCTCCCTGCTACAGCCAATCCACTCCTAGGCTACAAGCCTGTCCAGCACGGCAGCATACAAAACAACATGAGAATAATCAAACACAAGACAAACATGGTAAGCATAAACCAGTGACATAGTTTTCATTACCAAGTATTATGCACTGTACAATATTCTGTTACACTTTAACATGACTCAGCAGGTTTGTTTACACCAGCATCTCCACGAACACGTGAGTGATGTGTTGCATCTCAATAGCTATGAAGTCACTCGCAATAGAAATTTGTCAGCTCCATTACGACTTTATGGGACTACTCTCGTATATGATGTCCCTCATTAACCAAAATGTTGTTATTAGGCATAGGGCTATGTAGCAGTAACAATAATTGACATTCTTAATATTATGGATACGATTAATATAAAACATTTCAAGATATTTCAAAATAAGCAATTTCTTTACAATAGTAAAAGTATACCTTGGTGGTATTTTACAAAGTGTTCTCAGTTCTTCCAATTTACTCTTCATGTCACTGTTTTCTTCTATTAATTCTTCAACAACTTTACTGTTCTCTTCTAAAAAGTGAAGTTTATAGTATATTAATCAATTAATCTCTTTGTTTCTTAGCCTCCTGTTTCCTTAAATTCCCAACACAAATGTTCATAGAGAAAACTGCAGAATTTCCACTGGCTCCCTGTGTCATTCATTCTTTGATGAAGCCCAACCTGACTGCTTCCTGACCTTTCCTCAGCACTTGAAATCTTCCCTTGGGCTACACACTCCTAGAGTAGGTTTCCAATTGTTTCATATGAATATGTTTTGTTTTCCAGCTGGACTGAAGCTCTGAGAAACTACAAGGTTTTCTAATTCCCTCTTTCCCATGGAGCCTGGTGTACAGTCTATGATATTACAAATAATCATTGAACATGCACCTAATACAATTTTTTTTTTTTAATTAATCTTACAAGCCTTGGCTAGTGTGGCTCAGTGGATTGGTGCCAGCCTGCGAACCCAAAGGTCGCTGGTTCAATTCCCAGCCAAGGCACATAACCAGGTTGCAAGCCAGGTCCCAGCTAGGTCCGTAGCTGGAGGCAGGAGAAAGGCAATCATATATTAATGTTTCTCCCCTTTCTTCCTCCCTCCCTTCCCTTCTCTCTAAAAATAATGAGTAAAATCTTAAAAAAAAAAAAAGCTTACATCGGTGCCATTTTCAAAATTAAGGTAAGATTTTCAATTCTTTGAACTTTTGAAAAGAAGATGAGGAGACGGATGGGGTGACCTCATGTATCCTACTTTCAACACTCTCAATACACCCCATGCATTGGGGAATGACTCATTCTATTCCCGCCAGTGATTCATGTTAAGCTGCGTATTTTTAAATCACTCACTCTTACTATATCACTTTCCAATAAATGGTACCAAGACAATGGAAAGGAAATTTAAGAAACAAAAAGGAAGCTTCAACTACAATAGTAAAAATATTATCAACATATTTACATTAAGACACATACTGAAATATTTAAACTATAGAATAACTTAAATTCCAATCCTGATGAACCTCTTTTATGAACCCATTGTTCTGAGCTAAGTACCAACTTTCTTGGATTATTTCTAGGCCCTCAAATTACAGAAGATATCAGCCTCAAAAAGCACTATGCAAAATAACAATTTCATGTTCACAATGTGTGGTGCTAATTATTATTCATAAATAATCACATCCAACTGTCAGTTTATTACATAAAACAGATATTTGGGGGTTTTCATCTAGTTTTATAGTACCTACATTTTATATACATCTACAGCTGAACAACTTAACTAAATAGTTAAGCAATCATCATGGGAACTGTAATTGTTAAAAAATTTTTTCCTAAAAATTCTTGAAACCCTTTTTGCCTTAAATTAATTATTATCTAGCTTTAACAGACTCATCAAGCAGCAGGTGGAAGTAAACACTCTCAGTCAACATTTACAAAGTGTGCTATGATGCCAGGCTGGGACAAGATTTGGTCCTTGTCACCACCACGTCCAAAGGAGAATACAGATGACCAATAATTATAAAGACAACGAATGGCATAATCAGGTCTGTGGTTGGGATTACTCCCTGAAGAAGTAATGCACGAGGGACAGACGTGGAGGAGTTAGCCAGGCAATGTGACTGCAACGGGAAGACAGATGTTCTAGGAAAGAGAGAGAATGCAAAGAGGACCAAAGAAAAAAGACAATGAAATTCATGCCATGTCTCTAGGGAAGGAAAGGGTAAGAGAGCCGGAGAAGATGAGGCTGGAGGGCTGAAAGATGCTACACCATAAAGGGCTTTTTAGACTCTGTTCAGTTAAGGATCTGTATTTCATACTGAGGACCACATCCAGCCCCTGTATGTCTTTAATAAGAGAGTATGTTGATCCAGTGTGCTTTTTAAAAAAGTTGTTCTAACTGTCTGATGGAGAATAAATAGGAGGGGCAAGACTAGAAGCAAAAAGACAGCAAGTGACTGTTGCTGTCCAGACAAGCAACAGAAATGAATGTAGGGAAAAAAAAAAGTAAATCTATCCATGTCTTTTATGGATGATGCAGTTATTTGGGACCAATGGATTCACTCTTTTATTCATTCAAACATTGACTATTGTCTGGTATGTTGTTGGCACCATGACAACGAGGGTGAACAACACAAACCATTCCTTATTCTCAAGGAACCTACTGGTTGGAAAGGGTATGAGTTGAGTAACCACAAATTAGATACACAATGGTGGTAGAGGAAGGGCTGTGGGCAATGGGGCCATACGGGAGAGGCCCACCCTACCCAGACTGGGCAAAACAAAGGAGGGCTCTGCAGGTAAGTCCTTAAGGATGACAAAGAGTTAGGCAAAATGGAATGAGAGGATACAATGTAGGACAGGGTGGCATCATCATACATAAGAGCTGGCAGTAAAGAAAATTCCTGATCAGTCCAGGAATCTGGACTGTTTCAAATATAAGGAGTACAGAGCATGGGATGTAAGTGGACAGTGAAGGTAAGAGGGTACGCTTTCATAAGCCCAGAAGCTTCCTTTCTTACAAGGGTAACAGAAAATGGCAGAAGATACCCAATTATTTCCCCAAAAACACTGTGAAAAATGGACTAGAAGAAGGCCAGATCAGGCCCGTATGCCTTTGTTCATGTCTTTTCCCTCCACCTAGAATGCTGTTCTCTTTCAGGGCTTAGTCAAGTATTCTTTAACTCTAACAGGAGAGAGTTAATTAACATATTTTCTTCCAAGTTTAATATTGCTGGCAGCACTTAATACTGCAATTACTTACTAACCTGTTTTTAGTTCTCCTCACTTAATACTAAGCTTCTTGAAGAAAAGGGACAGTTTTGCACACCTCCATTAGAACTAGACTTTTGTCTGATGTATTTACTGTGGGATCCCCAGTGCCTAGAACACTGCTTGACACATATTGGGCACTAAATACCTGTTTAATCAAAAAAGGAAGAAAGGAATATGACCTCTGCACCAGAGCTCTAAATGGGTTTACCATTAGTCCCCAAAGAGAATCAGTGCCTATGTTAATCTAAAATGTCATGTTTGAACATTTCAACACAACTACTGCAATTTGAGCTAGCCACATTTTAAGTGGCTACCATATTGAACATTGCAGAATTAAAGACTAAAAAAGACTAAATCTTTTGGGAATGAAAATAGAGAGTATTTATTTTATTTTATTTTTGTAGCTCAGAAGTCTGCCTATAACCAAGCAATGTAGGTAGGACCTCGGAAGGATAATTATGAGATGAGATTTTTTTTTAGGGACAAGAAATGAAAGAAACTAGACCAAAATATCTCTAATAGAAAATTTTTGAAGGTAATTAAGTCATGTTATTAGATACTGTCACAGGAACAGAAATATTTTTTTCTAGTGTAACATTTATAAAAATATGTACATGTGTGTAAATATATGTATTTGTGCATGTGTTTGGCAATGTTGCAACTGATATTACTTTTAAAAAGTAGTTTTTTAAACAAATGACTTAACATAAGCATTCTGAAATATGAAAACTTTGTATTAATATGATTTGAAAGGCTGATAGTTAGATGGCAGTAATTACATGGTGAATTGTCTGGATGTGGAAAAAAAAAAGAAGTACATATTGGTAGTTACAGAATAGACAGGGGGATGTTACGAATAATAGAGGGAATGGAGAAGCCAAGGAACTTATATGTATGACACATGGACAAGAACTAAGAGGGGAGCTACTGCCGAAGGGAAGAGGGGGTACTGGGTGGAGGGGGACAAACAGGGAAAACTGGGACTACAATAATGGCAAAATCAATAAAATATATTTTAAATAAATAAATAGACCAAAAAGAGTTATGTTGGTAGCAGAGCTACCTTCAATGCTAACCTCCGATTTTCTCCACTACAGCTTTGTGCTTCCTTTCTAAATGCTGAAGGTGCCTACAGCATTTCTCCAGTTTTCTTTTGAGATCTTGACATTCTTGCTTTGCCTTTTCAAGTTCTTGAAGGCAGTGTCCAGAGCATGAATCTTTGATTTCAAGGATGTTTTTCTTATCTGCAAAAAGTAAATGGTAGAAAACCATTACATCAATTTAGAATAGGAAATACGTAGAAAAAAGGAAGGAAGGAAAGAAAGAAGGATGGAAGGAAGGAAAGGAGGGAAGGTGGGAGAAAAAAAGGAGACCAGTTGACATAACTAAAGGCTACATTGCAACTGAAGAAAGAATGATACTTAAGAGAGAGACCTGGGTTTAAATCCTATTTCCACTACTTACTGGCTGTGTGATTCAGAGCACATTACCTAACCTCTCTGAGATGTAGTATTTTAATATGTAAAGTTGAATAGTGCCATAATTTTAAAATTGCTATGAAATATAATGCTCAGACTTTAGTACTGAATACCATTCTCCACTAAAAGGAACCTGGAATCTTCAAGCAATGGCTGATTCTAGTAACAGTATAGGGTATGTATAAGATAAGGCTAGAGTATTTTGCTATGCCAGAAAGTAAGAAATTACTAAAACATATAGGGATGTCAAAGGACACAGGAGCCAGTTTGAAGAAGCTCCACTAGCTGAATCTGGGACAATGTGAAACTTATTCAGTATAGTAATAAATGCATGAGTCAGAATAATTGTTGCCTCAGTGTGTGGGGAAGGTATAAGAATGAAATGGCAGTGAAACACACAGCAGTCTTTAACAGTACCAGTAACATTCTATTTCCTAAGTCTGACAGTGCTCCCTGGTTGTTAGCCTTCATAATTTACATGATCATTATATGCATTTCATGTATTTTTTTGCTTATGTCAAGAATTTCATAACTAATGTTTAAATTCCTTTGGTAATTTGTAAGATATTAGAAGAATATAACCAGTCAATGGGGCACTCTCTTGAAGGATTGCAAAGGACTTTATCTCTTACTATGAATTTTGGATTATTTAATCCTTTCCAATGAATTTGCTAATGTGTTTGTAGGGAAGAAAAGACTGAAGAAAGAAAAATATATCCTTTCATAGTGTGGTCTGAGTTAGTTCAAAATATTTCTTTCATGTTGACAGGATTTCCCAAAGCCAAATATTATCTAAATCTACTCCTTTCACAAAATAAAAAATGATTCTCAGTAAGATGACAAAAATTAAGGTGTTATTACCAAGCATCTAATTAACAATTCGATATTCTCAGCCATCTAGAACCTAGAAGTAAGGGGAAAGGGTCTAAGAACAATGAGAAAAGCAACTGTCAACTGATTTCTTAGGAAAGACAAGGGTTCTCTCAGATTATGGTAATATTGTCTACTAAATGAGAAATGAGGGCAAACAAGGTTATTGTCTTAGTGCATATAATTTGCTCTGGCAATTCTTAGTTCTTTTCAAGTTACAACTGAAAGAGTACATGTGTGTTTGTATGCAGGGGGAAGGAACAGGCTGCAAGAGAATGAGAGCTAACAAAAGATATGCCAAATCCTAGCTCAAAAATCTCAGTGACCTGGCTGGTGGCTCAGTGGATAAGGCGCTGGCCTGCAAACCCAAAGGTGGCTGGTTCAATTCCCAGTCAGGGCACATAACCAGGTTGCAAGCCAGGTCTCCAGCCAGGTCCGTAGGTAGAAGCAGGTGAAAGGCAACCATACCATACATTAATGTCTCTCTCCCTCTCTGCCTCTCTCCCTTCCCCTCTCTCTAAAAATAATAAATAAAATCTTAAAAAAAAAGGAATCTCAGTGAGCAGGAATCTGAGCCCTACATTCCTGATGAGCTCTGAGTGGTACCTTAACGGGCTGCAATAAAGCACACTATTTCTTTTTCGCAACAACAGCTCAAATCATTAAGGAAAAGTTAAACTGTTAACCCATCAAATATTCAAGGAACACAAACTATGTGCCATTCACTCTGCCACGTGTTGGAGAAGAGATAAAAAACACTGCCCCTGCCCTCAAGAAACTCACAAATCATAACACACTCCAGAAGCATTTCTGATATTTAGAAAAAGGTTATAATAAACCAATAATTTGAATTAAAGTCTCAGCTATTTGGCAATTCTCTTGTGTGAAACCTTGATTTCTCAACAAAGCCAAGGAATAAAAACAAGACTGCTCTATTGAAATTCTCATTATTCTCCCCCTAATCAGAATCACTTCTGAATGGAGGGAAGGCCATGAAATGATAAAAGTAAGAGGACCTAAAGCAACTGTGTCTTCTAAATGCAAAATGAAATCTAGGCGGAGGACACACATTGAGTAAGACTAACATTACCCACTTGTTTGCTCAAAAACTATGATACACCTTCTATCTCCTTTTACCTTCAAAGCCACCCTCCAGAACTGTGGTTATGGATATCACAAAGATAAGTAGGAATCAAGCCCATTACCAGCTTCTGCTTCTGCTTCTTGCAAGGCCAAAGTCAATGCATGGTGTCCAGACGTGGGTGCAGGAGGGGCTCCAGGGCTTCCTCTGACAGCGACACCCATGGCAGGGTCCTGATAGACGTTGCCCATGTTGCTCTGAAACAGAATACTGTCATAGTTAACGCTTAGTATTTAACATGCTAATATTAAAAATATATTTTTTAAATATTGCTGGACCAGGAAAAAAAAAGAAGAAGAACCTGCCTAAATTGTCACCAATATTTTTCTTATATTAACGTGCATACTGTCATTATTACAAACTACTTTCTGATGACCAAGTTTTCCGAATGGAAACATTCTCTGGCAGAAGGCTGGTGGCCAGTTATGAGACAGATAGAAGATTATATGAATTTAAGATATTTTCATCACTTCACTGCAGCAGGAATCAAATTCATTAGAAACTGTATTACTGATCTTTTGCCCTCCATGAATTGAAAGTAACAACAGTAAAAATAATTTTTTAACTTACCTAATGTGCTATGTTTCTAAATATGTTATTATACCCTGTCATTTTATAAGAAAGGCCAGTTGAATTCCAATGTTAAAGAGAGAAACTGAGGCTCCTAAGTTAAAAAATATCTTGCACAGGCCCATTTCTTCACGAACAGGGATTTAACACTTTCTGCATTCTAGTCTCTGTTACAGGCAACACAGCTACTGAACTCATTAATGATGAGGCATTCTTTTAAGGCAGTATTTTCAGATTTTGAATAACTATTAAATCCCAAAGAATGATCTTAACAGGGCTGCCTTGCTTAATTACTTAAAACACATTATATATGCTTGATTCTAGAAGCCCGATTCTGATTATGAGAAACTCATTTAACTGGCTGTCAGGAAACCTGCCTACGATGCCCAATAGCAGACATGAGCAGTTAAAGAGGAAAGGCAAGTTCTGAGCATACAAGAGGATGGATGGGGTTGAGGCCAAAAGGAAAAAAATAAAAGTGGAGCCCAAAGGCAGTCAGTGTGCCAGTGTCACATGAAAATTGGAGAAAAGCTAAGATAATGAAAAAAGCGGGGTAAGCAGCAATCTTTTTGTCTTAGGGTTTTTTTTGAAACAGATCATATTTATTTGTCACTGTACAGTGGCCAATCATTAACACTTACTTTTGGAAACCCTAGCATAGTATATTACCATGATTAGTAGTTTTATGCATTGAGCAATTTCTTGTTTTTGTTTTTTGTTTGTTTGTTTTGTCTTAGTTTTGACTTGACTTTGGTGATAAGACAGAATGCACATCCTTCAGTTTTGACAATTTTGTTCCAATTGATATTTCTCTTTTATCCATTATGAACTTTTGAATTAGTAAGGCATTCATTTCCTTGGACACTTGAATTTTTATTCATTCCATCCTTCCTATTTTAAAAAACTTCTGACCATCTAAGTTATTTTAAAACTTTTTTACGTATACTGATCAGTTTTACTGCTTTTATGTTCATGAACAGTTATAAAACTATAAATTTAATAAATCATCAGTCATAGCTCTTAACTTTTATGGCACCTAAATTGCAAATTTATTAATCACTGCTTTACCTCAAGTTTCTGAAATGAGTTAGCTTTAAAACAGCAAAAGTCAAGTATTAGTCTATGACAAATGCCAGGTTAGGCATTTCAAAGCCACCCTGTTCTCAGGAATGGAATCTGATCCCACCCGACTAAAGCCACAAAAGTCTAAGTTTTTAGCCAAATTATGGGATTCTGTCTCCATAGACATGCAAGCCGCATCAAGTCATACAAATGATCTTATACTGTGTGCACAATTATAAGCCTTATTAAAGCACCCCAGGTTTGATTATATATTAACGGTAGGAGAAAAGTGTTACATTTTCTTGATTTTTATAGCAGAGATCACCTTTTCAGGAAAGCAAACTTGAAAGTATATAAAATATGATTTTCCCATCATTTCTCATCATTAAAACCACCTATAATTATTCTTAATTATCTGTTTTTCCCAAAATTCTCAATAAAGCATTATAAGGAGTATTCATGGGAAGTAGCTCACCCAATTATTCTTAAACTGAAAGCAACTACTAAGTAGTATCATCTTTGTGAAATCAAGAATTAAAAATAGTAACTGGAGTGAAGAAGGGTGAGGTGGACTAATCTTTCAGGTCCCCTCAGCTCTAAAATTCTGGGACGCAGAAAGGCCAAGCTGCATCATGTGTGTCCTACCAAAATCCAAGGAATGAGACAAAACCCAAGGGGTTTGTACTTTCTTTTTCCAATGATCAACAACACTATATGACTAACCCAAAGTAATGAGTTAGTTATCCCCACATACTGGCTTGTAACTCTTTCCAAGGAGGTGTTAGTATCAAATGCTCAGTCCCTGCCTTGAAAATCTTTAATCATACCATGTTATCTCAACTCTTCTACTAGACAAACATTATAATACTGGCATTTTTCCCCCTCCTCTAATCCCAAATGTTGAAACCGGCAATCACAATGCCTAGAATAATATCCTTCTTCATTTTTCATGTATACCTAACTTCTTCACTCAGATAGGAGCAAGCCTTTCACTTTAATCAACCATTCCACCCAACTAAAAGCTGGTGTCAGAAAGTATTTATACAACTAAATGAATAAACTAATTCATTATACATGCATATATATATAGCACACAAACAAAACAGTTTGGTGTGAGTGAGCCATACATCTATTTGCTTGTTTCTACATCAATATTCTATGTACTTGGTTGGCATTTTGCCTACATAAATTTCTTGAGGGCAACAAATAGGTTTTTTAACTCTTTAGAAGCTCTTAAGAAGACCTAGTTAAATATGATGCATATTTCTTGAATGCCCAAGAAACAAAATAGGAGTAAGTGTCATTCAGTTTTCGGCCCCTAAAATGTATGGCATATTTTCTGGGCGGTGGAGGAGCAGGGAATGTCTATAGGCTAAAAGCTCTGCCTTATATTTATGGCACTATGAAGAAGTAATTATTTTTGGTAAAAAGAAAAATACAATCCTTTGGATTTGCTACAAGAAACTTTTTAAAAATCACTAGTTTAAAAAATACACACAAGTCTCATATCTATGAAATTGTAAAATGAAAGGAAAATACCATTTGCAACTTCTACAATCATCCTTGATGTTTAATAGTTCTTTTCACTTCTCTGGAACATACCTTTTCCCATTCTGGGGTGGCATTTTCTTTAAGTAGGGAAAGTATATCTTGAAATGCTTTCTGAATGCAGGCCTTTAGTTTTTCAAAATATTGCATAGACACCCATTTTGAAGAACAAGTCAACATAAGGTCTGAAAGTTGCTTGTTCTCTAAGCCACTGACATGCTCCTTTTGTGTATTCTCTAACAGAAGTTCAAGGAAATTTAGAATGTCTTCCTCATACTGATGGATTTCCAGTTGGATCCGCCTGGCTTCTTGCACAGTCCACTCTCTGCGACTCTGGTCTAGACATGTTTGTAATTCTGTCTCCTTCTGAAGAAGCAGTTCAGTTTTTTGTTTCAGAAAGTCTTCTTTAGCAGCCACAAGCACCTCATTAATTTTATTTCGATGATCATCTAAAAATTGCCGGTAATCTTGCTCATTTTGCTCTTGAATTTTGCGAATTTCTTCCTGCTTTTCTTTGTTCCATTCACTCCGGGCCTTCGCCAACTCAGCCCTAATAACCACAGGGACTTCCTCATCCTTGAGTTCTAGCTCCCTCTGAAGAGAATGGATCTTTTCTTCCAATTCCTTTCCAGGTATCACATTTTTCGTCATATTTTCAAGCTCACTTTTCCATTTCTCTTTAGCTTCAGAAAGAGCAAACGATATCTAAAAGACATAACAATGTACATTTAATTCTCCTCATTAATAAAAATTAAACTAAACTATCTATTTGGGTTAACCGGAGAACTTAACAAGAGACTTAAAATCAAAATTAAGGGGAAACAGTGAATTTAGATAAGGCATTGTTCCTAAAGTACTCTTACACTATACTTAAGAATCTTTTCCTTCATTTTAAGTCACCTAACATTTTACCTTATGGCAAAAACTGCAAGCATTGCCCTTAAGATTAGGAACAAGACAGGGATGTCCACTTTCACCACTGTTATTCAACATAGTACCGAAAAGTCCTAGCCTCAGAGATCACACAAGAAGAAAAAGAAAAAAAGAATCAAAATTGGAAAGAAGGAAGTAAAACTATTATTATATTTGCAGACAACATAATACTGTACATAGAAAAGCCTACAGACTCCACCAAAAACTACTAGGCCTAAAAAAAGAAGTTTGGCAAAGTAGTGGGATAAAGAACTCAATAATTAGAAATCAATGGCATTTTTATACTCCAATAATGAGCTATTAGAAAGAGAAACTAGAAAACAATCCCATTTACTATTGCCAACAAAAAATAAATAAATAAAAAGGTATCTAGGAATAAATTTAACTAAGGAAGTAAAAAACCTGTACTTAGAAAACCACAGGACACCAAAGAAAGAAACTATGGAAGGCACAAATAAGTAGGACAATGTTCGTGGTTTCAAAGAGTTAACATATTAAAATGTCCTACTACCCAAAGCAATCTACGGATTCAATGCAATTCCTATTAAAATACCAATGGCATATTTCACAGATCTAGAACAAATATTCCAAAAATTAGCCCTGGCTGGTACGGCTCAGTGGATTGAGCATTGGCCTGTGAACCAAAAGGTCTCTGGTTCAACTCCCACTCAGGGCACATGCCTGGGTTGCACGCCAGGTCCCCAGGTGGCAACATGCAAGAGGCAACCACACATTGATGTTTCTTTCCCTCCCCTTCTCCCTCTCTTCCCTTCTCTCTAAAAATAAATAAAATCCTTTAAAAAAACATTCCAAAAATTCATATGGAATCAAAAAAGACCCCAAATAGCCTCAATAATCTTGAGAAAGAACAAGTTGAGGGGATCATAATACCTGATATCAAGCTATATTACAAGATCATTGTAATCAAAATAGGCTGGTATGGGACATAAGAACAGAACAGGCCAATAGACCAATGGAACAAAACAGACAGCCCAGAAATACAACCACACCTTTATGGTCAATTAATATTAGACAAAGGAGGCAAGAGCATACAATGGAGTAAGGACTGTTTCTTCAATAAATGGTGCTGGGAAAATTGGATTTGTTCATGCAAAAGATTAAACTAGACCACCAACTTACATCATACATAAGAATAAACTCAAAATGGATAAAAGACTTAAATATAAGTCATAATACCACAGAAATCCTAGAGAAAAACATAGACAATAAAACTTTAGATATCTCAGGTAGCAATGTATTTATCTATGTATCTCCTAGGGCAAGAGAAAAAAAGGAAAAAATAAATGGGACTACATCAAATTAAAAGGCTTCTGCATAGCTAAGGAAAACATCATCGAAATGAGAAAGGAACCCACCATACAGGCGAACATATTTGCCAACGATATTAATTTTCCAAATATATAAAGAACTTATACAACTCAACACCAGGAAGACAAACAACCAAATTAAAAAATGGGCAAAGGACCTGACCAGACACTTGGAGGAGGATGTATAAATGGTCCATAAACATATGAAAAAATATTCAACATCACTAACCATCAGAGAGATGCAAATTAAAACCACAATGAGATACCACCTCACAATAGAATAGCCAGGACTAATAAATCAACAACAAGTGCTGGCGAGGATGTGGAGAAAAGGGAACCCTCATGCATTGTTGGTGGGAATGCAGATGTTGCAGGCACTGTGGAAAACAGTACAGAGTCTCCTCAAAAAATTAAAAATGGAACTGCATTTTGACCCAGCAATTCCACTTCTGTGACTATAGCCTAAGAAACTCGAAACACCAATTCAAAAAAACGTATGCAACGCCATGTTCACAGCAGCACTATTTACAATAGCCAAGAGTTGAAAACAATCTAAGTGCCCATCAGTACATGAATGGATAAAAAAAAAAAATTTGAGGTACATTTACACAATGGAATACTATGCAGCAAAATGAAAGAAGAAATTCCTACCTTTTGCAATAGCACAGATGAACCTGGAGAGTATCATGCTACATGAAATAAGCTAGTCAGTGAAAGACAAATACCATATGATTTTACTTATGTGTGAAATTTAATGAACAAAATAAACTAACAAGCAAAACAGAATCAGAGGCACAAAAACATAGAAGAGACTGACAGCTATAAGAGGGCAGAGGGTGGTGGGTACTGGTTGAAAGTAGGTATAGGAATTAGCCAAAGGCAGACAGACATGCAGGACCCATGGACTCGGACAACAGTGGGAGGACTGCCTGAGGCAGCTGGGGGTGGGGCTCCGTAGAGGGAGGCAAAGGGAAAAACTGAGAGAACTGTAATAGAATAAATGATAAAATACTTTTAAAACATCAACAAAAAACCAAAGCATCAGTTTCTTGATGAAGAACTAGCCATTTAAACTGACAAAAAATATGTAATTATATTATTCAAAACCAAGTTTAGAAAAAAATCTGTATCAGTTTTTTTAAACAGAAGCAGTCTCACATGTTATCTAAGCCCTCAAAATAAGTTATCTTTCATGTGAAGCAAAAGCAGCCTCATAAGGAAATCTTGCTATTAATTAGGAATATAAGATACCTGCAGTTACTTGCTGACAAATATAAATGTATTTAATGCAATTCTAATGGCTAGAACAGTTCATTAAATAGCAAAACAAACAGAAAAGGTCATTTTTCCCTTTAACTTCCCATTTATAACAGAACAGAAATACATTAGATCATAGAAAATAAGAACATGTAACAAAAAGTAATATAAGCTCTAGCTCTAATCCTGTTTCTATGAGGTGGATCTGGACCCCAACACTGTGATCTCAGGAATTAACAGCTTTGAGACCCCCGATCCATTCCTCAATTTTATGAGCCTCAGTTTTCTCATCAATAAAAATGGGGTTATTACCATGCTCACCTGAGAGTTATTTTAGGATTAAATGACAAGGAAATAAGCCATTTAAAGCACTTAGCCCAGAGTGTGGCAAACAATAAGGACTTAATAATGATATGTAGTTATTATTGCTTTTGGCTTCTTGGCCTCGGGAATATCAATCTCTTTAGCATTTTAGTGTCTCATTTATATAATGAGCAAACTGAATAATGACCTTGAGTCCCTTTTACTTCTAATATTCCCTGACTGAATCCAAAGAAGTCATTAGATATAAGTGTTAAAAAAAAGAACTGGGCATCTCCAAAGGCTTGGCCTAGACAGGGGTAACTGCTATTAATTATATATATTATATATATAAATATACATATATAATATAGTATATTATAGTATACTATAGTATATTACTATATATATATACTCTGAATGTTGAGATAGTATATCTGCTTACTAAATTTCCTATTACATAATTATAGCAAACATCTTCACTAATACAGATTTTTTTTTAAATATTTTATTTATTATTTTTCAGAGGGAGGGGAAGGGAGAGAGGTACAGAGAGAGAGAAACATCAATGTGTGGCTGCCTTTCACCTGCTACAGACCTGGCTGGAGACCTGGCTGGCAACCTGGTTATGTGTCCCGACTGGAGAATCGAACCAGCGACCTTTGGGTTCGCAGGCTGGCACCTTATCCACTGTGCAACCAGCCAGGGTGCCCAATACAGATTTATAAACGTGTTATATACCTTTATCAAATACTATGTGCTCCTAAATAGTTGAACATAATAAGTTTTTAAAGTAACGGCATTTTAATTATACTAAAGGAACCCACTCTATAAGATGAGCTTTACAAAGGAATTCACAGTAAAATTCCTTTGCAACCAGCAGAATAATTCAGTAGTGTATGAAACATGCTTCAAGAATGCTTCAGAGAAAACAGTTCATGTTGTAATGGATGCCTGGGAATCATTGCTAGGTGGCTTGGGGTGGTGGTGGGGGGGATCACACAGAATTTGCATATCTGGCCCAGTCTCACTAGAAGGGCACATCCTCTCATGTGAAGTCTTACAGGGAGACTCTGCAGTATTTACTGGTTCCGTGGTTCCCAACTTGGCTGCATGTGAGAATCACCTGAGCAGATTTTTAAAATCCTGATGCCCAGGCGATACCCCATAACAATCAAAACAAAGTCTGTGAGTGGGAGCCAGAAAACAGTATTTTTTTTAAAAAAAGATCCTCAAATTTTTCCAATATGCAGCGAAGTTTGGGAACCGCCAAACCAACCTGGCTTCTTACAGACTTTGGAAATTGGCCTTAAATTTCCAGACTTGATGATCACTCTAATCCTGCAAGAACTCTACAGCCAATGCTATGAAACTGGACCTTGCCCATTTCCTTTGGTTTGAGCACTGATGCCCAACATATTAACATTATGTTTTGTGGCTGAAAAATTATCTAGAATAGTGTGACTCCCACCCACGTGTGGTCCAAAGACTGGCAGTGTCACATCCCCTGGGAGCCTATCAGAAATGCAAATTCTCAGGACTCACTCCAGACCCACCGAATCAGAATTTCCAGGAGTAAAGCCCAGGAATCTTGATTTCAAACCCTCCAGGTGATTCTTAAGCCTGTTCAAGTTTGATAAATAATACATTATCCTGGTTCTGTGCTTATGCACATGTCAGGCCCTCTGCATTTTTTTTTTTTTTTTTAAGATTTTATTTATTTTTAGAAAGAGGGGAAGGGAGGGAGAAAGAGAGGGAAAGAAATAGCACTGTGTGGTGGCCTCCCACCTGCCCTGAACCAGGGACGCTGCTGGCAACCCAGGTATGTGCCATAACTGGGAATCCAACCAGCGACCCTTTGTTACAGGCTGGAGTGCAACCCACAGAGCCATACCAACCAGGGCTCTCTGTGTTCTTAATGAATGATCTCTTGCTTATTTCCTAGGTTCTACCTAACTTCATTACTCTTCTTGACTTCTCAGCTCTTGAGAGACATCTGCATACCATTAATGACACAGAATGGCACCTGAAATTTGATTTAGTTTGGGTATCTCCAATCTAGTAGATATGAATGTTTTTCCATTGTTGTTTGTTGTTGTTTAAAATTCTCACGAAGATCATTTGTTCATATCTTTGGCATACTTACTTGTAGATGCTTGTTTTTACCATATTAGGATTAATGTCTCTCATGTCTGACTCATTTATTTTCCTTATTGTATCATCCTCTTTTGTTAGTTTATTACAAAAAATATTTTAAATGTTTCTACATATTTTATCCTATTATCTTTCCTACTGTGTCTGCTGCCTCAAAATGTATTATGATACAGATTTGAAATACTCAATTTAATTTAAAAAATAACTTCTTAATAAACCTAGGCTTTATTGTGATGCAGGGTGTGGATACACTTAATTTTTCCAATGTGTTATCTGGCTATCATAAGAGTATTTATTATCATATTATTTATCATCCTATTGTTTTGAAGTAATTATTGAGGTTTTGTTTTTTTAAGATTTTTTATTTATTACTTTTAGAGAGAGGGGAAAGGAGAGAGACAGAGAGGGAGAGAGACATCACTGTATGGTTGCCTTTCACGTGCCTCCAGCTATGGACCTGGCCGGAGACCTGGCTTGCAACCTGGTTATGTGCTCTGGCTGGGAATTGAACCAATGACCTTTGGGTTGGCTGGTGCCTTGTCCACTGTGCCACCAGCCAGGGCCAATTATTGAGTTTTTATGCATAGCAGGGCCTAACTCTCAAGTCTGTATTTTACTGAATGAAAAATAATTTTATATGTGTGACTCTATACTGTCAAAATTGTTGCTTTCCAGTATACTCTGTTCTAGGGTTGAACAGCTATTTATTTTCTACAACATTCAAAAAAAATCTCCAGTCCTTTTAGTTTTCCAAATAAACTTTAAAATCATTGTGTCAAATATCATAACTATGTTGTTTGATTAGAATTTATACTAGTAAATTATGTTTGGAAAATACAAAAGATTACAGTCAAGGAACAATGACATCTTTGGAAAGGAGAGTTGGATTGGGTATTTACTAAGGAGAATATGTAATAAGACTACTGACACATGGCAAAACTTAATCTTTAAGCATGTGGAAGAATAATGTATAGCTAATAAACAAGGAAACACCTGTCCTCAGTTTCTCCTAAGGATCTGCCAAGGCAGAATGAAATTAGTTTCACAGTAAGGTTATCTTCCTGATTATGCACGTTTCAAGACCGTAAAGCACATTCTCTCTCCCTGGACAACTTGATGATGATAGCAAGTACCCCTAGCAAGGTTCTGAGCTAATACATAACTTTCTTCATCATATTTAACCCTTCAACAACCCTGTGAGTAGATACTAACTCCCAGGATGAGATGGCGGGAAGGCAGGAGAGGGGCCTTCCTAAAGTTCTTCCCAGGAGCATGCTTACCCGCCTCGCCACAGAGACCTCTTGCTGTTCTTCCCACCTCTTCTGCTCCGCTCTTACACGGGCTTTATACTCTGCAAGCTCAGGCAGTTCTTCCAGCCATTGAAGACGAGCATTTTGCACAGCTGTTTCTACCTGGAGGATATTACAAGAGAAAGGTGTAAAAGGAAATATAAAATCTCAAAAGGATCCCATTGGCAAGTAGCAACTATGACATCATTTGTATTTTGCACTGTATTGTACTGCATCACAGTTATAATTGCCTTCAAGTACTTTGCCTTACCCCAAACAATAGATTCTGATCCTTCTGTTCTAAACTTCCCATACTATCCCATGTAAGTGCCACTGCTTGGTGCCAGCTGCTGTCCAACTGGTATGCCTATCACCTTCTCCATCCTCACGCCCTACGTATCCACATACACTCACACACATGCAGGCAGGTGTGCAAGCCCCAATGAGTTTAGAGCCTTACACCTGACAAATCTCCCTGTTGTCAAGAATGAGTTTGTGACTAAAGAATAAAGAGAATACATCAATTTAGGCAAAAATTTAAGACTTGATGAATGACAAGGGTAATATGCTTGTAAATCTGTTACAAGTTTCCACAAGATCATTTATTAAATAATGATTGCCTATTCTCATTTTGAAATGCAGATACACACACACACAGACACACACACACACATATATCCATGCATACTCCCAAAAAGTACAGTTGATAAAACAGACTGTATTTCCCCCTAAAATATTAAACAGATTTACAGATAAACTCCAGAGTTAAAAATATGAGGAAAAGATAAAGTTCCCCTAGAAATTTATATCCCTTAAAAAGTTATTATGAACAATTTCCTTTCAACTCTAGGACACTATTTGTTTTTCTTCATAAGATCTATAATTTTATAAAACACCAAAGCTGAACTCTTAAACATATCTACTTGTTTAAAGAATATTCTCCTAATCTGGCCAAGTTTTACAGTAAACATTTCAGAAAATTATTTTTTAACTGATTGCAGACATCCTTGATACCATTACATACCTTTGCCTATGTTTCCAGACTTTAAGGATGCTCTCTAAAATCAGGTAAAACAATTTAAGAAATGAAAAGAACTTGAAGTATTAGCAAAAGCTGAGCATATTTTTTAAAACATTACTTCAGGTTATTATCTTAAGACTTACTAAATAATCATTATTATGTTAAGACTTAATAATTAATATTATATTAAGGTTCCAGAAATGTCTAAGGACTAGAACCCCTATCAGATGGTCTGTGAGCCAGGGCTATCTTGAAAACAATATTGAGACATTATCGGTCTCTTTCATTCCTGTTCCCTTGGTGGAAACAGTCCAGTTCTCCAGGCAACACGCTGTGTGATGCTGTCCCTGCTCTAACCACCAAGGGAGCATGTGCTGCAGTTGTCTAGTTCTCTAAAACTTCCTTATGCAAAGGTAAACCGAGGCCAAGACCAAAGAATTCAAGAAATACTATAATGGATAACACAGAGCTGTACTTTTCTCAGTACAACGTTTCTTGGAAGCCAACTGACAAGCCAGTTAAAAGTGGGCTGGCTTCCTGAGTGCATCCCAGGGGCGGCAATGGCACTGCTCTGGGGGCAGAAGGGGATTTGCAGACCAAGTCCCACTTAAGGGGCACGCCTGCACACCCACCTCCATAATTCCACTGCAAATACTGCCAAATACTTTATTTGCTTAATTTTGCGTACCTACAACTGCTCTAGTAAAATGTTTTCAATAAAGTTAGATGGGAAATATTCATAATTCAATTGTGTTTAATTCAGCTGTTGAACCACTATCTATAACCTCATGTGAATGCTCAGAGGGACCTCAGAGGAGCCAATATTTTGCAAATTGTAAGGATGTACAGAAACATTGGGGTCAACAGTTTTAAAACAGAATAACGAAAATGTTAGGAACCAAATGGGGGTTCTCCACCCTAGGATGCACAAAATTTTTAAAGTATAAAGTTACGAACAAATTCAATGGCAGCATTTTATAGGCTTTTGTTCATAGACAAGCGGTTCCAATCATTTTACCAAAATAAACCTATTACCTGTTTGGCAATGTTTTCACAATATTTGAGTTCCAATTCAACCTCAAGTTTCTTCAAGGCCCCCTTGACAGCTATTTCCTTTTCTTGCTCTAAATCTTGCTGGATCTTTCGCTGCTGTTCTTCTACCGTGACTGCCATCTCTTTCCAGGAACTCACATCAGCGGTGGTTACTTGGTCAGTCTGGCTGTAACAATCAGAGGTCTTCTTTTTCACTGCCTTTATAGTCTGATCCAGCTTAGGTTGCCACTCCTTTTCGAGCTGTTGAGTAAGTTCTTCTTTCATCTGTTTTCAAAAGAACAATCATATGAGAAGAAAACTATTCAAGTAATTATTAGTAAAAACTAGGATAGCCAAAAAAGCAACCACAGCTGTGTCTGAAAGCCATCTAGACATTGTTGTAATAATTATAGGAGGTTTAGAAATGCAGTCGGTAGAAATACAGTCTCAAGTAAGTCCTGAAAATGACTCTTTGACTTTGTCTGTGTGACATAAAGTTTTAACTATGTTGTATAAGGTCAGGCTATCTTGCTCTCAAGATGGAACTAGCTGGAGGCTTTGACCTTGCCACAAAGATGGCATGATAGCCACAGCAGGTGTAGTTCAGTTGGTTGAGCATTGTCCCATAAACCAAAAGGTCACACAGTTTGATTCCTGAGTCTAGCCACATGCTTAGGTTACAGGTATGGACCCTGTCAGGCATGCATAGGAAGCAACCAATCTATCTCACATCAGTGTTTCTCTCCCTTCCTTCCTCATTTTATTTTTTCAAAGTGAGAGATGGGAGGAGATAGGAAAGAAAGCAAGCAGAGGAGAAGGAGCAGGAAGGGAGGAGAAAACTTTCGCTACTGATATGTGTTTTTGCAGCCCTGACCAGGTAGCTCCATCGATTGGAGCATCATCCTGATACACCAAGGTTGCAGGTTCAATCACCAGTCAGGGCATATACAAGAATCAACCAAATGTGTAAATGAGTGGAATAAAAAATCAATGTTTCCATTTCTTGCTCTCCTTCTCTCTAAAAACAACAAACAGACTGCCCATGGAAATCTGATCAAGATGGAGGTATAGGTAAACATAGCTCACCTCCTTGTCCAATCACATAAAAATTACAATTAAATTATAGAACAACCATCACTCAGGACTATCAGAAATCAAGTTGAATGGATGTCCAACAACAATGGAATTTTAAAAACCACATCCTTCCAGATGGTAGGACATCTAGAGACATGGAGATGTAGCATGGGCTACAACCCATGTGTGGTATGTAAAAGTTGGGGAAAGATATCTTGGAAATGAAGAGTCCCAACCCCACACCAGGACCCCAACCCAGGAGTCCAGTGCCAGAAAGGTAAGTAACTGTAACTTCTGGCTGCAAGAAAACAGTAGGGATGGAGTTGGTGTAAGAAACTGTTGGAGTCCCAAGCTATTTCTCTTAAAGACCCCGACATGGACCTTACTAACTCCAGCACAAGGGTAGCAGCTTGAAAGGTACCCGTGCCATACAGGAAGGAACTGAAGTGTCTGGCGTCAAGGCAAGAGCTAGGAGACTTCTTTCTCCCAGAGAGAAAAGTTGGCAGAAGCCATTGCCCCTTTCCTGAACTGGCCTCTGATGGAGCCACAAACCCGACAGACAGTGCCAAATCTGAGACTCCATCAACCTGGCTAACACTGTTTGCCCTGCCCTGAAGACCCGCTGAGGCTCTGTCCTATCCAACTCACAGGCCAATCCACACAGTTAACAGTGGATTTTCCATATGAATGGCTGACTTCCTCTCATGGTTCACAACTTCCTAAATCCTCCCAAATAAACAACTGCCATCCTCAGTGAGCCCCCAGCCCCCATGACTCTTGCTAAGTGGCCCTAGGCCACACACTAGCAGCAGCCAGCTTTGGGTCAGTTTGGCTTTGCCTAGAAATCTCCATGCCCAGCACAAGCAGCAGCATCTCACATTGCTGTATAGCCCAGGCAGGCTTAACTTGGCCTGCACCACCCAGGAAACCCCAGCATCTGCACCCAGTGGGCAGCTACAGACCACGTCAGAGTACCACCACCCGGCCCCTGCACAGCTGATCCTCCACAGAAGGTGAAGGCTGGTGGTCAGTGGTCACAGTCAGTCCTTGCAGCTGACTGGTCTGGGCAAATCCCTTCCATTATCTGCCAACAGCACTCAAGACTCAACTAGAAGAGAAGGGTGTGCTCAGCCTATATGAAGGATGCACCTCAAGGTTCCACTAAGATGCCTTAAGAAGGCATACACTGTAATCCACACACTGCAGTGATGTTACTTACACAGTGCCCACAGCTACCAAGCTTTTGCTCTGCACCGCTTTTGGTTTTATTTCTGATTCATGACTACCTGGTTGCCTGGGTCTTTGCAGTTCGCAGCTGACCTGGATTATTTCTGTTATAACTGCCATCTGATTCCTCTCCACCCCAGGCATGTGCTGAGAAGATGATCTCTGATTGTTCAGTGCTGTATGAGTTCAGGACGATCACAGTGACTGAGGGACCCACCATTTCTTCAGTCAGGTCATGGGACTGCACTTGTACTTACTAAAGGGCAGTCTCAACCACACAGCTGAGAAAGCTGTCCAGCGTTACATATGTATCATTGTTATTATTTTTTGACTATAGAAGAAATCCTCAAATTTTTCTATCTGTGCATGTCTCTTAGGATTTGTTTCCATTTGTATCTACATTTCTTTTTGACCCACAGCAGAAAATTGCTACCAATTCCTCTGTTTGTGAGTATATATATGAATTTTGCGCATTATAAACCAGCTGAAATTTAGTGATTTAAAACAACAAACCTCTATTATTTCTCAGCCAGGATGTGATTCTAGTCCAAGCCAGTTTAGCTGCTCTCCACAGGTAACTGGGACTAAATGGTCTAAGGTGTCTCTGGTTAGAGTGATATCTACAAGGATAGTGGCAATGTCTTGATCACAAGTGCCATCATCCATTAGGTTATCCCAGATCATTCACATGGTGGTGGTCACAGGGTTCCTAAGAGCATCAAGCTTCCAAAAACCCTAATGCTCCAATGCTTTCTAAGCCTGTTTTAGCATGATTTTTGCTAATATCCCATTCAACCAAAGTAAATCATATGGCCAAGATCAAATTGAAGAGAGAAAAAACAAGACTACCTCTTACTGAGAACAGCCAAAAGTCACATTGCAAGGGGCCATGTGTTTAGGGATTAGAAAAAGGTCTGGCCATTTTTGCAACTCACCAGTGAGGAAAACCTTGCTTCCTTCTCTTTATAGAGGAAATATAATAGGTTTATTGGGTATAGGGATCAGCCATCTGAACATACTACAGAAATGCCCAATTCAGAAAGTTTTAGCACTACAGGGAAAGAAATATTTCCATAGTTTTAAAACATTTAAACTTGTCTTGCAATGGCTTGAACAGCAAAAAAAAAAAAAAAAAAAATCTCTACCTTGTGAGGACTGACTTAGCATGTATTAAACAAAGTGCGTGTATAGGTATGGCATTATGAATGGGCACACTGAACATCTCTGCCTTATCTGTGAGTTTGAAGGGTTTTGTGTGTATGACTTTCTCCCTTTGTCTCAACAAGCCAGGTAAATATGTGAGGCAAGTACTACGTGCTAGTAAAATCCCTAAAACTTAGAACTGAGCTCCTACTTAACCCCTAGCTGGGCTCAACAATCCTTTCAGAAAAGTGCACATATGAAACAGGAAAATGCAGCCTTGGACTCTTGGTGCCAACTATCTTATAGAGTCTGTAACCAGGCTAAGTTCCTGACCTGAAGCCCAGCTGCGGGAAAGATGGCTTATGTCCCAGAGAGAAGGGCTACCCTCAAAGTTCCTTAATTTGCTCCAGAGTTTAATAACATTCTTCCATTGTGTGAGTGTGAAATATATCATAGGAAAACAGACTGGCATATCTTTACCTACCTCTGGAGGATATAAAATAATCAGTTTATTAAATATAAAGAAGGTCTGATCTGACTGGGTTATAAAGACTCCTAAGCCTAAGCCTTAAAAAGGATGCATGAGGGAGAGAGAGAGAGAAGGAAGGTAGAACTTAAAGAGAGATAAGGAAAGAATTGAACTTCTCATGTTTTAAGTATACTGGCCCTTTAAGTATGGGGTTGCGTAACTACAAAGGGGCAGCACAAAGGACTTTAGGGTGATGAAGCTGTTCTATATCCTGATCCATTTATGTATGTGTTAAAAATGTATAGAACTGTATACTATATTTAAAAATGAGTTCGTTTTATTGTAGGACAATTTTTAAATTTCAAAGAAAGGAGTTTAACCTATATGTAAGTGTCTTCGGAAGGGCCAAGTAGCAGTTTGACTTTCCTTCCTGCCCCAGCGCAAGCAATCAATAGTCAAAGTCTCCATCTGTAGCAGCTTAAATTACAACTGACTGATTATATGAGATCTAACTTTGCAGCCAAATTGATTTTTTAAAATCTTCACCCAAGGATATGTTTTTATGGATTCTAGAGAGAGAGGAAGGCAGGAAGGGGGGAGAGGACAGCAGCGAGGAAGAGACAGAGAAACATCGGGGTGAGAGAAATACTGACCAGTTGCCTCCCTTCCACACCCTGATGGAGAGCGAACCCACAACCTACATATGTACCCTGACCAGTAATCAAACCCACACCTTTTGGTGTATGGGACAGCGTTCCAAGCAAGCCACCAGCCAGGGCCAAATTATTATTTTTGTTAAGTACCAGGAAATGTAGTCCTGAAAAGAATGACTCCTTTGAGAGAATTGTTCCTGTTCTTGCCAATTTATATATATATATATATATTTTTTTTTTTTTTTAAAAGAATCACACTAGATATTGCCCTATTTTAATTTTTAAAATATTACTGAAAGTTAAGCCTTTAATTTCTGGGTAATTTAAGATCCCTTCTAACTTTTATAGTGCCAACAATAACAAAAACAGCTCCTTTTAGAAGCTAGTACACATGGCATGTTTTTGACCATATTAATCTACTCAAAAATAATCAAAATATTAAATGAATTGAGTTTCTCACCTGCTCTTTACTATTCTTTTTAAGTCTGTGGTAGCAATAGCTTGCTTTAATGTAATCTATTTAAAAACCTCTGCAAGAAACATTTACTCAGGCCTTTAAAAATATTTTCTAATCTTGACGCAGGTGGCTTTCAAATTGTGGTCGGTAGCAGGTCCAAAGAGGGAGAGTCAGCTGGTGTGTCTGGGTGAGGCTCTGGCCCAGAAAGGAAAGAAAGAGGAGGGGCAACTCTTTCTATGTGACTTTACTCCTGGACCCCCACCAATGGCAACCTGGAGGATTCAGATAGGAACTGAGTGCACGGTAGCTCCTCTCTTTCCCTGAAAACGGTCACGCCCACACTGACCTCCCCTTCCATGGCCTCCCCATCACCACCTGCCATCAAGAAACCCAAGTCGGAATCCCCAAGCTGCTCTGCAGAATAAAATGATGTTTTCTGCTGACAGAGAAACGGGTCAGAGGAAACTGTCTATGGAGGAGCACTTCCTACTGGGCTCAAAGGACTAGACAGGGTCACCTGAATAGCCAACAAGTAAATGCAAAATGGAGATCCGCTGTTATTTTCAGAATTCATTTCTGCTCTTAGAAGAAATCGATAAGGAAGACTGATTTTCTCCTGCACATAGGCCAATTTATACTAAGGTTTTCATAATCATCTCAACTGTATTTTGTGAGCTTTGTGAGTGTGATAGAGCCAAACGTAAAGAGACTTGCAGGAATGCCTTCCCCGTCGCACAAGAGAACAGGTGGACTAGTTCCAGGGACTAGAGCGAGGCTCGGGAACGCAAATGAAGTAAATGCAACACGAACTTGTACCTTCTTTTCCCGAGCCTGTTGCTCCTTCTCAATGGCCTTCCTGAGAGTCGATTCTAGATTATCCTTTTCTCTGCACACTTCCAGGTAACACTCCTGCACAGCGGCCACCTCCTTATTCATCTTATCTAATTCAGACCTTGGATACACAAAACCAGCAACTAAATGATCACAAAAAAAAAAATACACGGGCTGCAGCACAGTTTTCTCTACACTATGAAATGGGGAAACATTGTCTTACAGATTTGAGGGCAGCTGAACTCTTTTATTCTCACCTAAGTTGCAAGCAAGTCCCCTCATAAACTTCAAAGAGCTGCTGCTTCTCCAAAGCATGCTTTGCTAACAGGCTTTCTCGTATTTGAGCTTTCATGGCTTCATGGTGCTGCTGGTAAGTCCTCTCACATCTGAAAACAGAAGGCGGACAGCAGATTCTATGGCAGTGCCCAGCATGACAGAAAGACCACCAATGAACTGGTTGCTCTTCCTTCCCCCGGCCATTCTCTAATGCAAATTATAATTAATGTCAGATTGTTTTTCCCCAACCAAAAATGGTAGTACTTTTCAATACATGATCTTATATGAATCTTTAAATTTTTCTTTCTTCAAATGTTTCTAGAAAAAAATTAGAAACTTGTGAGGATGTCCCAGACCTTCAAACAGATAATGGTCTGTGTTGAGGACTTGTTTATTTGGAAAGAAAAAAAAAAAAAATCTACATTGGGCCCTGGCAGGTTGCACAGTGGATAAGGTGCTGGCCTGCGAACCCAAAGGTCACTGGTTTGATTCCCCAGCCAGGGCACAAAACCAGGTTGCAAGCCAGGTCTCCAGCCAGGTCCGCGTAGCTGGAAGCAGGTGAAAGGCAACCATACATTGATATTTCTCTCCCTCTCTGCCTCTCTCCCTTCCTCTTTCTCTGGAAATAATGAATAAAATCTTAAAAAGAAAAAAAAAAAAAAAAAAAGAAAGAAAGGTTGGGGTTCCAAAATTGCAAGTCATCTCTATTAAACACAAATACTAGCATTACCAAACTCACAAGTAAGTTATGTTCCAAAAGTCTGTTTCCAAGTTTATGATTTGGTATTTGGACGACATACCCTCCACAGATTTCTTTCTTATAAACAACAGTTTCCAGACTAGCCTTTAAAATACCATTAAGCTATATCATTTCAGTGAACTACCATTGGATGGTGCTATAGAATCCAACCCACCACATAACTTCGTTTCTATGGAAAATGTGTTCCAAATTCTAATTTGAGAAGCCAAGGTCTCATCTCCATTCCAAGGTCTCAATAGAGAGGGTTCACTCCATCATTTCTCACCCAATTGTTTTGGTGGGGAGGAGGGTAGAAAAGGCGCAGGGTGCCCAGGAAGCAGGCATTAGGCTTCTGCATAGACTTTACCTATCAACAGTTTCTTGTTTATCACGGTCAAAATCTTGTACCATTTGTCTCATTTGATTACATAAGTCCTGATTTGTATTTCTCAGTTTCTCTTCAGTTTCTTTAAGTGCCTAAAGAAGAATAAAGTATTTAGTGAAAATAAATATTATTTTCAATGATCAACCTAATCTCATTTTTAACATCCTCCGTAGTTAAGCTCTACCTTGTAACATTATCTGACATGATATCATTTTGATAATTCTATAAAAGTCGCTTCATGCCTTGGTAAGAGTACAGAATCATTTATTAGATAAGTTGCTTTCTGGTAAGAAAATTAAAATTTTGTATTTGAAATATATGAAATGAAAACATTTAACCACAGAAATATTGTCTAACTGATATGTTAAAATAAGTCTTAGAATTAACAGTCTTCAGTAACCTTCTAAATTAGCAAAGTTGTATGTTTCGGTCAAGGGCTGGCTAAGGAGGAAAGAATATCTCCATTGGCCATGCTACTGTATTTACTGGATTTACACTAATTTACCTTCTAATAAACTGCTTCCTCATTAATTACCAACTAATATACCCTTGTGTACTAACTCATATTGCCTCTGTATTTTTGAAAAGTCTATTATACTCTTTGCATTTAATGAGACCACAAAAATTCTCACATTTCTGTAAATGTAATTACCTGATTTTGTTGTTGTAAAACTTGAATTTCATTTTTAAGTTGCAGAACATCATCTTTGACCATCATTTCAGAAGCAGGAGAGTCAGGCCATAACTGAAGAGTTGATTTTTCTGAGGAATCTGTTTTAGTCTAAATGTTTTTAAAAAAACGTCAAGGTTTTTTGGTTTTAAAAAAAGTCTAAGTACCTGTTTTGAAATAATGTACTTACAAAGAAATTGCAAAAACATTACAATTATTAATAATTGTCATATACCTTTTACCATGTTCCCCAAACATAATCAGAGGACAATTATCAAAATCAGGAAATTAACTAGGACACAATACTATTAACTAACCTTCAGGCCTTATACACAATTTTCTAATTTTCCTCTAATGTCCTTTTCTGGTTCAGGATCTAATCTATGATTCCACATTGCATTTAGTTGTCATATCTCAGTTTCCTGCAACCCTGGACAAGTCTTCATGTTCTCTGCTTCAAACTCATAATATTTTTTGAGTACTAACCAATTATTTTGTAGGATGTCCCTCAATTTGGATTTTTCTGATGTTACTTCATGATTAAAGTCAGGTTAGACATGTTTTGGCATAAGTGCCACAGAAATGATGTGTATGCTTTTCAGGGGAGACACGGTGTAAATGTGTCTCATCACTGGTATGATCAACTGATGGAGGTTGTGGCTATAAGCACCTCCACTGTACAGTTACTATTTCTCCCCCTATAATTAATAAGAATCTAATGAGAAGATACTTCAAGACTATGCAAATATTCTATTTTTCATTATACTCTCACCCATAGATACATTAAGACTCATGATGGACTTTGGCAAATCGTTCCCAGAAAGTTTGTACAAATGTATACTCTCACGAGCTTGTTCAACTCTTTACCTCCAATGGCACGATTATCTTTAAATGATGACTGCATTTCATGGGGGAAAGGGTGTTTTATTTAGCAACTGCTTTCATTTGCATTTCTTCTACTGCCATTAGAGTGGAACCTCTTATGTACTTCAGCTGTTCATTTGTTTCACATCTTTCCTAAATTGGTCTGTTTATATGACTTTGCACATTTTCCTCTTACTATCTAAATGTCTTCCTTACCTATTTTTGGTTCTTTATTTATTGAGGGGTCACACAGATTTATTTTTTAATATCCACCCTACTGGACTCGTTTGTTTATGTATTTACCCCAACTCTGAGCTCTCTTATACAATGCTTAACATGTATCCCATACCAAGGTTACATTCTACTCTTTGGGGACAAGAAGGTATGTGCATCTCATTCCCATGAGAGGTGACAAAACACTGAGGCTTTGGCTCAGTCTTCCAATTCATAGTGTCTTCACTTCAGAGGGAAACTGCTCCAGTTGTTGACATTCCTCTTTTCACTTGACATCATTTCCCAGGAGCCAATGCTCCTACCCTAGTCGGAAGAGAGAATAGCTAAGAATACTTATTCTGCTAGCTTCTCTCAATATTTGGGGATACTAATAACACATTAAAAGACTACTGACTCATTAGAATAACTTTCATTTTTTTAACATGGCCTCTACTTTTTAAAGTTTATGATACTCATTTGTGGTTCCTTTCCCACTGGTGAGTTTTTATTGTCAGGAATAAAAGTAACATCGTACAAATACACTGAAAAACAATTTTCACAGCTAGCTATTACAATCAGTTTTGATATATTATCTCATTCCGTAGGCACACAGAAACTAGGTGTCAGCACAAAACCCTTACAAACATCTTTGAAAAAAGAAGGACCACAAAAGTGTCACAATAAAGTTTCTTTCTAAAGGTAGAATACTGAAGATATTATCTTCAAGAAACAAGAACTGGAATATTATACCAACTTTTGTACTATCTTCATAATTTCTATGCCTGAAAAGCTTCTAGCTAAAAACCAACTAAGTTGGCTATTGAACATTGCCTATTCAGTACCTTGGAATCATAGTATGGCTTTAACCACAACTTATGGTAATGATCTGTATATTAAGTATTAGACACAGAAAGGTCTCTGTATTTTATTTATTATGCTTACAAAATATTAAGTGTAGATGTAGGCCCCTGACTGCCAGTAAGCTAGTCTGGTTTTCCTAAGGCCTTTACCACATTCTACCTTAATGGCCCAGTTTTCAATTGGAATGATCAACATGGTGTTTGATGCATTCCCAATCACTATATAGTGCTATGAATGGACAGACCCCTAATTTTCATGACATATTATCCTGGAAAGGCCATAAAATAGCACTGATTTAAATAGTTATGATTTGAAAGTGAAATACTCTTTATAATAATATTAATGTGTTCTATATAAGAGAAATATAAACAAACATAAAATGTGTACTCCAGGGTATGTATAAAGCAATAAAAATATCAAAACCTTTATATGTTCATAAAAGAAAACATGCCAAGTTAAGACTACATACATATTTTTGCTGGCCTTCTTAATACTTAATAAAGCTTTAAAGGAAGATTTTGATGGCCTAGTTCTCTTTAAAAAGGTGTCCAGGTAAATTTAAATTGATGTGTTCTTTCTCCTAATATCTCTGTAGCAAGCAGAGAAGTTAGATGATTTCACTAACCTCAGGATTTAATGTCAGCTATAATCTTTCTGGAAATTGATGAGACATCTAAATGTTTTCGGCCTCAGTTAAAGATTCTGAAAGACTAAGCTCCTCTATGAAGACTTCTATTCCCAGGCTCTCCTCACTCCAGTCACACCAGCTTATTTGCTGCACTCTTTCATTTACTACTGTCCAAGCGTGAAATGCCCCTCCCCACCTGGCTCTCCTAGATTTGTTCTTGAGGACACAGATCAACGGTGGCTTCCTCAAAAGCTTGCTTAAATGCTGACTCACCATTCACCACCACCTGCAGCCTAATTTAGACACTTGGTAACTAGTATCACCCTTACTATACAAAGTCACAGGTGTCCTTCCCATTATAGGTCTGTACTGTGGAAAATGGTAGCCATTAACCCATGTGAGGTTACAGACGTTTGAAATGTGGCTTGTCCAAATTGAAATGTGCTGGAAGTAAAAAATACATGACAGATTTCAAGGACTTAGTACTGACACAAAAATTGTAAATCATCTTATTCATAATGATATACTGATCACATATTGAGAATATTTTGTATATATTAGGTTAAATAAAATATATTATTAAAATTTATTTCACTTAATTACTTTTACTTTAATGGAAATATCCAATTTTAAGTTATATACATGACTCCATTGTATTTCTTTTTGATAGCGCTGTTCTAGATTCTAAGCTCCTTTAAGGAATGGTCAGTTTTGGTTTTTTGTTTTGTTTTGTTTTTTAATTTATCAGGGTGACATTGGGTATTAAATTATATAGGGCCAAGTATACAATTCTAAAATACATCACCCGTATATTTTATTGTGTGTTCGCCACCCCCAAATCAAGCCTCCTTCCCCCACCATTTATCTCCCTCTTTACCCTCTTCTACCTCCCCCAACCCCTTTCCCTCTAATCACCCGCCACACTGTTGTCTACAAAGTATTTTTCTTTGCTTTGCTTAATCCTGACACCTTTTCCACCCAGTCTCCCCTACCCCACTTCCCTCCAACAGCTGTCAGTCTATTTATCTGAGTCTGTTTCTATTTTGTTAGTTTATTTTGTTCATTAGATGCCACGTATAAGTGAAATCATATGGTACTTGTCTTTCTCTTACTGGCTTATTTCACTTAGCAAAATACTCTCCATGTCCATCCATGCAGTTGTAAAGGGTAAGATTTCCTTCTTTTTTTATGGCTGAGTCACATTCCATTGTGTAAATGTACCACAGCTTTTACAGCCATTCATCTACTGATGGGTACTTGGGCTGCTTTCATAGCTTGGCTATGTATTGTAAATAATGCTGCAATGAACATAGGGGTGCATATATCCATTCCAATTTCTATTTCAAATGTGGCCATTGTTCCTTTCATCATTGAATCCCACAAGACCTTGCACAAGGTGGCTTTTAAAAAAAGTTTAAAGTGAATAATTTGATCTCCCTATCCTAACCTTGCTTTGTCACTTTGAACACTAGATAGAAAACTCCATTAGAAAAAATGTGGAAAATAAGAGACAAAGGCAAAGTTTGAAGGTGTCCACGGACTAACTAGATAACTGTAAGCTTGAATGTTTGTTTTAAAACCATCTGTTGGTTAAATTAATATATCCTCTCCTTTCCCCCTTTGAGGAAGTAAATCAATATGTGTATTAATTCAAGAAATATTTACTGAGAAAACATACAGTGAATTATCAACACGATACTTGCAAGAATCTCCTATACAGTAAATTGAAGCAGAACAGACAAAAGCAACAAGGGCTGAAGTCACACTTTAAGAAAAACCAAATGCAGATTGCTGGGAAATCACAACAGCAATAGAGAAGTTGGACAAAAATATTCAAAGGTGAGATAGCCCCTTTTGATTTACTGATCAACTATACTACAGGCAAAGGAAAGGGCTAAAACAAACAAACAGTAAGAAAAAACATAAGGCATGACCACCATCACTGCCACACATGTGAAAGTGTGTCTGTATGATAAATGACATCAGTAATTTCAAAATAAAACAAACTAAGCACCAAGATACCTGAGCTCAGGTTCAGATTCAAAATCAGGGCCTTAATCTCCTAAAGGATACTTTCACCAAAATGCTTAAACTAATTAACTCTGATCTAACACAAATTGCAGCAGCTCAGACTTTCATTTCTATCCTTTTTAAGAAACATGTTTAACAAGTGAAACAGCTTGAATTAAAGATGTCAGATGTGCTGGTGACAAGGGGGTCTTTCCCATTTGGTTGTTAACATTGAAACCAATGTTGTACTCATCAAATAGAGTTACTGAGAAGGCCCAGGTGAGCCTTTAACAGTAAGAACACACTATTATTTCTGAAAAATAAATGATACAATTAAAATTGCAAAGTAAGGCACCACAGAACATCCTACAAACTTTGGTTTAAAGGACTGCTTTCATAAACACAATTCCCATGTAAAGGATGAGGAGATAAGACAGTACTAACATAGGAAGTAAAAACCTATTCCCATCCAGGAGGAAAAAGAAATACATCATTTATATTACTTTTCCTCCTTCCCTTTCTTTGTAGTTTGCTAAGTCCTTCCTCATTCTTTCCTATTGGGAGTACAGATGAGTTTGAATGTGTGGAGTATAGGTAGAAGGGTGAAAAAGGCAACTATCAAAGGAGAACCACCCTAAAAGGCTCTGTGTTAGGATGATTTGGGGGAAATAACCCTCGCCTACTTATTATTCAAGTATTTTTATTTCAGTTTGCCTAATGATTGACTCTATAACCTCGGAAGGGTCACAAACTGCTCCAGCTTCATCTTCCTCATCTGTAAAGGAAGGAGAGCAACTGAAGGATATAAAGGTGAATCAGCGACTCTGACATAACCTAGTTCTATGCTTCTTCCTCCGTAATACTACCACTGTATAATTTATTTCCCTATGTAAAATGACTTTCATTACAGAAATAATAGAGATGTCATAATACAGATGTTATAATATAATTATAGACGTTATAATGTAAGCCCTAATACAGATGTTAGGGCACTACTGGTACAAACCATTTTGAGGAAATGCAGATACTCTGTTACACAGGGTGGATGATTCCTAGGATTTGTAATAAAGAGATTTTACCTGGCTGGCACCTCATCTTCTAGGTACCAGGAGTAATCAGAAAATACATTCCCTTAAATGGCATTTCCTTCTCTAAATTATACTTCTATAAAAGTCAAAGGAACCCCTGAGAGACAAAGGTTTAATTTAAATGTGAAAATTAACCATTTTCTTTAGTAAGTCTTTTAAAAGTGGTGTTTAAGGTTTATAAACTCTACGAACCTCAACCTTGAAGCTGTTTACATCCTGCACCACATGCTGCAGATCTTCAATTTTCTTATGACAGCCTTTGAGGTCACTTTGTAACTGAGACACCAGGTGACGCTTCACTGAGTTGCTAACCAGCAAACGTTGCACTTCTGCCTTCAGCTTCAGGATCATGTCCTCTTTGGAAAGCTCTTCATTTTGGCCTTCTTGTTGTATAGTACTAGTGGAAAAATCATCATATTTAAAATTAAATCAAGGAAAAAATCAAGCACAGTTTTTTTTGGTTTGTTTGTTTGTTTTTATTTATTTTTTAATTTTATTGTTGTTGTATTACATCCATCCCCTTTTTGCTCCCCTCTGTCCCCCTCCCCACCCACCCATTCCTCCCAAAGTCAATCCCACCTGTTGTCCATGTCCATGGTTCCTTTATACTAGGTTCTTGTCTAAGCTGCTCCCCTTTCTTGACTCTGCCTCCCCCCTCCCCCCAACCCCTTTCCCCCTGACCACTGAAGGCCTGTTCCTTGTATTCATATACTTGGTTCTGTTTTGCTTGTTGTTAGTTTTGCTCATTATTGTCCTGTAATGGGTGAGATCATATGATATTTGTCCTTCACTGACTGGCTTATTTCACTAAGCATAATACTCTCCAGTTCCATCCATGTTGTTGCAAAGGGTACAAGTTCCTTCTTTCTTTCTGCTACATAGAATTCCATTGT
>PVIW01001105.1:0-268041 GCA_004026585.1 Noctilio leporinus | reverse complement strand
GTTTTGATCCAATCATCCACTGATGGGCACTTAGGCTGTTTCCAGCACCTGGCTATTGTAAATAGTGCCGCTATGAACGTAGGTGTGCATAGGTTCTTATGAATTGGTGTTTCAGGATTCTTTGGGTATAGTCTAAGTAGTGGAATTGCTGGATCAAAAGGCAGTTCCATTTTTAGTTTTTTAAGGAAACCCCATACTGTTTTCCACAGTGGCTGCACCAGCCTACATTAAAAAATCAAGCACGGTTATTCCTTAAACGCTACTACCTACAATGAAAAACCCACAGCTAACATTCATGCTTAATGGAGAATCATTGAATACTTTCCCTAAGATCAGCAAGGCAACAAAGTCTGCTCTTGCCACTTCTATTCAACATTGTACTAGAGATTTTAGCAGAAGCCATTAATTAAGAAAAATAAATAAAAGGGCCCAGGTGGCTCAATTGGTTGGAGCATCATCCTATACACCAAAAAAGAGTTTGATACCCAGTTAGGGTGCATTGGAGAAGTGATCATTAAGTGTTTCGTTTCTTTTCTCCTTCTCTCCCCCCCCCTCATCCCTTCTCCCCCTCCCTGTCCCCCTCACCCCCTCATCAATAAATATATGCTCAGGTAAAGAGTTCTAAAAAATGAAAAAGAAATAAAGGGCATCCATGTTGGAAAAAATAAGTACAACTATATCTTTTTTCAGATGACATGATACTGAATATAAAAAACCCTAAGGAGTCCACTAAAAATTTTGAACAAATAAAAGTTCAGCTCAGCAATGTGACAGGATTCGAGACCAATATACAACATCAATTTAATTTCTATATACTAGTAATGAACCACCTGAAAACAGAATCAAGAAAATAATCCAACAAAGAGAATAAAATACCTAGGAATAAGTTTAACAAAAGAAGTGTATGACTATTACACTTTCAGTGTATGACTGAAACCCACAAAACTACCAAAGTAGATGACTAGTACACTAAAAGGAATTAAAGAAGATTTAAATAAATGGAAAGACATCCATGTTCAGGGATCTGAAGAAAATATTAAGATGGCAATACTCTCAAATTTGAGCTATAGCTTCAACGCAACCCCTATCAAAATCCCAGCCTGTTTCTTTATAGAAACTGGCAAATTGATCCAAAAATTCATATGGAAATGCAGAAATCAGAGAATATCCAAAACCAATCTTCAAAAAAACAAAATTAAAAAACTCACACTTCATAATTTCAAACCTTACTACAATGTAGCAACCAGACATAGATTAATTGGAATACTGATCTCAATGAGAGCCCAGAAATAAACCACACATTTACAGTCAATTGATTTTCAACAAGAGTACCAAAACAATTTAATGGGGAATATTTTTTACAAGAAATGCTACTGGGACAATGGGATATCCACTACAAGCAAAAGAATGAAGTTAGACCCCTATTTCATATCATACACATAAATTAGCACAAAATGGATCCAAGACCTAATGTAAAAGATAACATTCTTAGATGAAACCATAGGTATACATGCTCAGGATCTTGGATTAGGGAATGGTTTCTTAGGTAACAAAAGCATAAGAAATCTAAGAAAAAAGTAAGTGGGACTTTCTAAAATTAAACACTTTGGTACTTCAAAAGATGCCATCAAGAAAGTAAAAAGGCAACCTATAGGAGACAGTATTTACAAGTCACTTTCTGACAAGGGACTTGAACTCAAAATATATAAAGAACTCTACCATGAAAAAATAATCCACTTTTTAAAAATTCTCATGAGATTTTTTTTTTTTTTTTATTGACTTAAGAGAGAGAGAAAGGGAGGGAGAGACAGACAGACAGGAAAACATCAATGTGAGAGAACTATCAATCAGTTGCCTCCTGTATGTGCCCAGACCAGAAATTGAACTTGCAACATTTTGGTATATAGGGCAACCCTACAACCAAATGAACCATATGGCTGGGGGAAAAGCAATCCAATTTCCAAATGAAATAAAGATTTGAACAGATATTTCTCCAAAGAAGATAAACAAATGGCCAATCAACAAATGAAGAAATGTTCAACATCATTAATCAAATCAAAACCACATCATTCAAATCAAAACCTCAATGAGAAATCACTCCATACCCACTAGGAGGACCATTATTTTTAAAAAATTAGAAACAAGACAAGAATATAGAAAAACAGGAACCCTCACACATTCTGGTGGAAATGAAAAATGGGGCAGTCACTTTGGAAAACAGCTAGAATGCTTCTCAAAATGCTGAACATAGCTACCATGTGACCCAGCAATTTCACTCCTAAGTATACGAGTACATAAAAGAAATAAAAATACATATTCACACAAAAAATTGTACACAGATGTTCATAGCAGCATTATTCATAATACCCAAAAGGTAGAAACAATCCAAATGTCTATCAGCTGTTGAATAGATAGATCAAATGTAATACATTCATATAATGAAATGTTATTTGGCTAAAAAGTGAAGTGTTGATATAAGATGCTACATGAAAAAAGCTAATCACAAAAAAACCACATATAATTCCATGATCTGAAATGTACACAACAGACAAATCTATAGAAGCAGAATGTAGATTAGTGGTTGTCAAGAAGGCAGGAAGGGGTAATGGGAAATGACTGGTAATGGGCATGGGTTTCCTTCCTTGGGATATTGAAATGTTCTAAAATCCGGTGGTCAGGATGGTTATACAACTCTGTGACTATACGAAGCCACTGAATGAATAAAATAAAATTAAAATTAAAACCACTGAACTGTACACTTCAATGGGTAAATTTCATTGTTTGTGAAATATATAAATCAAGCTGTGGAAGGAACAAACAAAAGCACAAACACAATGTATGTTACGTTCATATGAAGGCAAACCCAATCTATAGGGTTTAGGTAGGACTAATTAAGTCTTAAAAAGATAATGAAAGAGAAAGGAAGGAAGGAAGGAGAGAAGAAGGAAGGGAGGGAGGAAGGGAGGGAGGGAAAGGGGAAAGAAAGGGAAGAGAAGGGAAAGAAAATGATTGCCATAACAGCTAAGATAGCAATTACCCTCAAGGGTTTAACTGCAAAGAGGAATATTGCCGTTTCTTGACCTGGGCAACAGTTCCAAGGTATTCGCTGGTAAGATCATTCCTGAAGCTTATGCTTCATGGACTTTTCTTTATGTGTTATATTTCACAAGTTTAAAAGGTTTAAAAAGTAAAATAAAATTATAACAATACTAGAAAATACCATCAAGAAGTAAGGTAAAAGAGTGATGGACCCAAGTACATAAAAATTTGAAACAGGAAACACGGTAACTCCCAACACTGGCGAGGTACATAAAAACAGGTATGAACGAACAGGATGCGGGGTAATTAACACAAACCATGGGCTGCTTGGCAGCATGTATCAGAAGCCTCACATAATGTGCATACCCTTTAGCAAAAATGGTCATCACATCTTAAGGAAATAGCCAAAGATGCGAATAAAGGCTTGATTACAAGGATGCTTACAATAATAATATTGCATTCTTTATCATTTAAAGAATTTTAAACAGTGTATTACTAACTAAAATATATTACATTCATCCACATACACATTGGTAAATATACATAACAATATTTACCAACATCTAAAGATTTCAGGATGCATTAAGGCTCATTATAAAGCAGCATATTCTATATTATTTTATCTCTGAGGAGTATCAAAAAGTTAACAGTGGTTTTCTTCATGGGAGGTAAAGTTAGATTGTGGGGGCTTTTAATTTTCTTGTTTCCTCAACCTGTATTTTCTATTTTTTTTCCATAATAAAGAAGAAAGTTCTTTGTAAAAATAAATAAATATTGATAGTATGTACCCTTAATGCTATAAAAACAGAACCTCATCTGTGTGGTCTCCCTCCACAAAACCCATGAGAAAAACATAATTGCGAGATAAATATCAAATTCCAGGGTCTTCCTACAAAATTGTTGACTAGTATATCTCAAATGTCAAGGTCATCAAAAAACAAGAAAATCCAGAAGAAACCTAAGGAAATATGACTCCTAAATATAATGTGTTATGCTGGATATGATCCTGGAAGAGGAAAAAGACAAAGACACCAAGTAAAAACCAAAACCATCTATATCATCTATGGACATATTAGTTAATGATAATGTATCAATGTTAGCTCATAAATTGTAACAAATGTATAGTCCTGGTGTAGGATGTGACTAGGTGAAAAAGGATATAGAATATATGGGAACTCTTTGTACCATATTAATTTGTTTTTGTAAATCTTAAACTGTTCTTAAAAAGTATCATCTATTTCTTTAAAAAGAAATGAATAGTATTTGAATTAAAAGTTTTACTGTTTTTGGTTTCAGATAAGTCCAAACAAAATGTTAGAATATACCAGGTCTATTCAGAAAAGTCCAGCCATTGTTAACATAACAAGAACCGTTTGCACAACATCACTGTAACCTGGCAGCCAAAGAGAGTGGACTGCAATGCACATGCTTGAACAATGATGACTCCACTGTACTAGTGGGGTAGTAGACGTCGTTGAGTGAGCATGTGTACTGTGTGGCTGTCACATTCAAAATGACTGAGCAAACAGAGCAACAATCTACATCAAGTTTTGTGTTAAGCTTGAACATTCCTCCATAAAAACTACTCAGAAAGCTGTTGGGAATGTGCAATGAGTGCAACATAAATAAAAGTGTGACACAAATGCTTAAAAGATGGTTGAGCCCTTGCTGGTGTGGCTCAGTAGATTGAGTGCCAGCCTGCGAATCAAAGGGTTGTGGTTCAATTCCCAGTCAGGGCACATGCCTGTGTTGTGGGCCAAGGGGGTGTGTGAGAAGCAATTGCACAATGATGTTTCTCTCCCTCTATTTCTCCCTCCCTTCCCCTCTCTCTAAAAATACATAAAATCTTTAAAAATAAAATAAAGGATTTCAAAATAAAATGCAACATGTTCTCACTTCATACAGGAGACTAATGAACAAACTAACAAACAAACAAAACAGAACCAGAGACACGAATACAGGGAACACACTTTCAGTGTGTAGAGGGGAGGGAGTGGGGGAAGGGGAGAAGGAGGCAAGGAAGGGGAACAGTTTAGTCAAGGAACTAGCATGGATGACCCACGGACACATGAGATTGACTGTGCGGGGGTGGGGGGAATTGAGATGAATATGACAATAATAAATATATATATATATATATATATATATATATAAATATCTTTTAAATTATTTCCTTCAAATAAATAAATAAGATGGTTGAGAATCTGTTGAAAGTCATCCACATTCTGGAAGGCCTACAATAAACAGGACACCAGAGAATATTGAAATGTGTATGGGCTGCAATCAACAAAGACCAGCAACTGACGATGCGAGAACTAGCAGCTGATCTGGGATTCTAAAAACTACTGTGTCCAAGATTTTGATGCAGGATCTTGGTATGAAACATGTTGTGGCAAAATTCTTTCCACAGCTTCTGCTACCAGAGCAGAAGGAGCATTGTGCTGCAGTTGCTAATGACTAGATTCAAACTGCTGCCAATGAACCAGATTTCCTCTCCAAGAAGGTCATAATTTTGAAGGGAGTGAGGCGTCATTGTCTTATGTACAATGTTTCTTGAATCTTGTCTCTTCTTCAATAAATGTCTGTTTTCACAGTATATGGCTGGATACTTTCTGGACAGACCTTGCATAGATACTGTGTGTACATGTACACACACATATACAGAGAGAGTGGAGAGTGCATGATGTAGTTTTAACATTATAAAAGGAGCTCCCTCCAATATGTTACATATTTACCAATATACCCTTTTGTACATATAATATACGTTGTATGTTTATAGATATATATATATATATATATATATACAGATCTCACCTATTAAAACCACTTCTATTTATATATAAATAAGAAATAGAAAAATACTTATATAAATAAATATAATGCGAAATGTATTTCAGTGCATCTTCCCATGCTGTGAGACATGGTAAACTTGAAGCAGAATACTCATTTTGCCCAGTTAACAAATTATGCATTCCTCCTTTCTTTTCTTACTGAATGCTGACCACTGAAATAGCACAACATGTACTCCTAGAGAGAGCCAAGTCAGAGAGCAGAAAAAGTGCTTGCTAAAATAATTTTCCCTTCTTTCTCAAAAAAGAAAAAGTCAGTGGTGGTGACCAGTCCCACATAAGGCTCACTACTGAGCCCTGTGGAAGTTGGTTCCCCTGAATCCAAATAAACTGTAGTCCCTTATGAAGCCTGCTGAGAAGACCAAAGGGAAAAAGCATTCCACTTGTTAAATGTTTATTATTTGAGCTTTGCAGCCAACTATAATAAGGAAGAGGGGAAGCTGTCTGCAAGTTGCATGCAGATTTAGTTACTTAAATTCCACAAATATGAACTAGAACGCTGAGGCTGAACCCTTCAAATTTACTAGGCGGTAGCTGGAGGGAGGTAGGAGTTGGGAATAAAAATCTGGAGCCACTAATAATTGGATCAGTGATTTGAAAGCAACTCAAGTCTCAACACTGGGAAAACTGTTGCTGCCTCTTGTTCTAAGGCTCATAGTCCAATAGAGGAAAGGTACAAGTCTGTCTGTCCTACATCTTCTCTCACTTTGTGCTAAGAACTAGTGCTTTTATTTTTTCCTCAAAACTGAATTCTTACCTATTAAACTGATGATAGGTGGAATGACTGTAAGTTAAACCTTTCTTCACATAGCCTGTGTTTCACTGAATTTCTTCTCCCTGGGACTCAATGATTGCCTGCTACGTTACAGCTACTCTCCACTTCCCCAGTTCAAGGTGGCTGGCATTCCTTTTACAATAGCGATGTGATGTCACAGGTTTATTGTCTATGGGAATGGGCTTTACATTACTATAGGATTTTGACTATAAGGACTAATTAACTACAAAGGGCAAAAGCAGAATACATTTTGGTAGACATCATGATAAAAACAGTCTACTTGAAAAGATATATAGATAGACCCATAGATATATATACACGCACACACTTATTACTATTATTTATCCGTTTCCCAAGCTAATTACAGCACAAATTAAAATAAAGTAATAGCATAGCAGAAAGAATCTTTTCTGGCATGAACTAAATCTTTAATCCTCTAAAATACAAGACATAAAGAATAAAGTTTTAAGGCCAAAAGGTTTGACTGGCATAAGAATCTGCAACAACAGGTTTACAGGATGGTCAAGGTTTGGATTCAAGTACTGATTCTGCTGATAATGGTCTGTCTTCTTGAGCAGAAGAGTTTAGCTCTCTGAGCTCTGGTTTTTCAAATTCTAATATAATAGTAATGGATCTGATGCTTTTGTCAAGGTTGAGATGAAGATCAAGAACTTTTTATAAAGTGTGTGTTGAGTTGAAAGTGGATTAATATAAAATCTGATCAATGGTATAGTTTAACAAATCATCTATTATGTAACAATAGCAATAGCTACCATCGACAGGAACATTTGACATAAAGTCCTTTATAGTCATTATCTCTTTTAATCCTCACTTTAACCCCCAAGGGGTATGCAAAAAGTCAAGAAACATGCCCAAGGTCATAAAGCTACTAATACATGGCAAAACTATGATTCAAAACAAAATCTGAATCCAGAGATTATGCGCTTTCTATCAGCCCCTTAGAAATAACTTGGCATTAACAGAAAACGAGGCACTCACAGCAGTTAATTTTCCAGAGGACATTTTTAACTTTAAAATTTTATGTAAATCTAAAAAATTCATAGAACACATACATCGTCTTTCATTTTAATTAACTAACCAAGCTGAAACTTTCCTTGGACAGCTTGGGGTGGCCAGTGTGGGTTCTGAAATGGATGGGCAGCTCCTGCCTGTTGTGTTCCTCTAGTTCTCTCCCTGCAAAGGCTGAGCAGTCTGCCTAAACGGTGGTGTACCTCTCCCAACCCTAGTCCCAGCGATTCTCCCATCAGTTAGGAGATCAGGTAACTCACGGGGTGCAAACAAATCTCCGTCAATATGGCCTGAGGGTGACTCCTACTAAAGACAATGCACAATTTATTTCTGCTGTTTTCTTCTTCACTTTCTTCTGGATCGTAGCTGTGGTCTTTGTTGACAACGGTGGCTAAAGACTGACCTCCAGATAAATGGAGCCTTGCTAAACGAAAATAACATCTTGTTTCCCAGTGTTACCCAACAACTTAAGTTTTCGATTTATTGAACCTCATCCTACAGTTCTGAAAATGGAATCCAGGAGTAAATTATGTAAATTCAAAACATTGTCAAGCAAACCCTTCAAGGGGTATATATATGCTTCTATTCAGCTGCATGACGTCTGAAACACAACAGGTAGTTAACACTCTCCCTGAATGATGATGGTCAACTCAGTCATTTTTTTTTTTCACCATTCAATACATGTTTATTAAGTACATATTACATGCCAGGCCTTGTTCTATACACTTGGGATACACTGGTGACCAAAAGGACAAAGATCCCTGTCCTCATGGGGTTTATATTTTAGTCGGAAATACAGACAATGAAGAATGCAATTAATGAATAAAGAGATTATACTGTATGTCAGAGAGGAATTAAATGCCATGTTAAAAAATAGAGAAAGGATGAGATTGAGAAACCAGACAGTGCAGGTGTGGGCCAAATGCATTCAGGAAAGGTTTTCCTTAGTGTGAATGCAATCTCTTCCAAACAGCCATGTCTCACCTTACCCCTGACCAGTGGCGGGAAGGATCAAGAGCCCTCTGTACATCAAACGAAACATTTAACACACAGCACTTAGCTGCTTACGAGTATATCTTCCTCTCCCTGAACAGGCAAAATTTAAACCACCTTTGAGGAGGGAGAATTTCCATCTTACCTTTGTACTCTACTCCCACAGCCTCACCTCACATCTTCCAAAGAGCAAGGGCTTCAAAAAATGTCCACCCTCTCCTTTACTCACCTTCTAAGTGTTTAATGATTCCCAAATACGCTCACTTTCTGCCCCCGTCAGTCCCTGGGAGGGATGACAAAACTTTAATCCCTTCCATAGGATTGCTAAAATATTTGTGTTAAGCAGTGGTATAAAGAACAAAATCCCTATTTTTTCAAGATTTTATTTATTTGCCCTGCCTGGTGTGGCTCAGTGGATTGAGTGCTGGCCTGAAAACCAAAGGCTCACCAGTTTGATTCCCAGTCAGGACACATGCCTGGGTTGCAGGCCAGGTCCCCAGTTGGAGGTGTGTGAGAGGCAAGCACACATCAATGCTTCTCTCCCTCCCTTTCCCTCTCTCTAAAAATAAATAAGAGAAACACTGACTGGTTGCCTCTCACATAGCTCAACTGAGACCTGGCCTACAACCCAGGCAAGAGCCCTGACTTGGCATCAAACCTGGGACCCTTCACCTTGCAGGATGATGTCCAACCCCCTGAGCCACACCAGTCAGGGCCAAAATTCCTATTTTAAAAGTAAGGCCACAGTAAGGTTCCTGTGAAAAATTAATGCTTATTTTCTCATATACCACTGATAAATGCCAGGTACCTGCTTTCAAAACAGAATGTTAATAAAAATAATATGCTTTGCGCCCTGGCTGGTGGCACAGTGGATAAGGTGCCAGCTTAGGAACCCAAAGGTCGCTGGTTTGATTCCCAGCCAGGGCATGTAACCAGGTTGCAGCCAAGCCTCCAGCCAGATCCACAGCTGAAGGCAGGTGAAAGGCAACCATACATTGATGTCTCTCTCCCTCTCTGCCTGTCTCCCTTCCCCTCTCTCTAAAAATAATAAAATCTTTAAAATAATAATAATATGCTTTGCCTTAATAGTAAAGCAGACACATGATCTCAAGTTAGAGAATTTATTTTGATGATTTTAGCTAAATTAATCATTTTTCACTGTACTAAAACTGATATGCCTCTTGGTATTGAAGATGGTACAATATCAGTTCTTGAGGTTTCTGTTCATTGTGATTTCAGACATGTACACTGCATTAGATGTTATTAAAACATCTGCCCACATTCAAAAAATCCCATCAGCTCATCTCATGCCACCTGCTTACCAGGCACCACAGGGTTTACTTGGGTAGGTTCTTCTGCAGTAAACTATTTACTCCATACCTCTGAGCTTTGGTCTTTTTCCAGTTGACTTTTTTAATACCCAAGTCCACATATGATTCGGTGAGTTCCGAATTTAATTCTCCTTCTGAGTCACTTGGAATTATTCCTAGTTTTGCAGCAGATTCATAGAGAGAAATTTCATCTTTTAGTTCTGTTAATTCTTCCTAAAACATAAAATTATTGAAAGTTATTTTCCTATAAGGAGGAATCAGTTTCCCTATCTATGCTTCAAATTCATTGTGAAGGTCAAGAGAAGGCAGAAGAGCTTCTTTAAACACATTTTATCCCATGTTGAAAATAACCTTGTAAAGGCCAATGTGTATCAGGTTTTCCAGTGAACTGAATGGACAAATGAATAAATGAATGAGTAAGAAAATGCAAGTAGTTTCTCTCCCGACTCCCTCACTTACATTTTGTCCTCCATGAAAAGTGTCCCTTGAGCTGACAAACTGGTGGCAGCACGTTTTGGCTCAGTAGAGTCGAAGACAGAGTAGACTGGTTTACCAACGTGCTGCACTTTATAGCTTGCCAGTGGTAAAAAGGCAAAATGCCCCTTTCCAGTGGTGGCAACGCGGGGCCTCTTCCTCTAGCATTTTCCTTTTCCTCCAGAGCAAAATCTAAGCAGAGGGTGCAACAGGATTGCAGCCACACTGCAGGTTTCCTGCACCTGGGCATAACTATCTCTGGGACGCACCCAGACTGACCTGGACTTGACTACCCAACGGTGCCAGCGCAATTGTGAACAACCCTCCAGGGCTGCTTTGGAGAAGGTCCAACCACCTCTTTTACACGGAGCAATCCAAGGTTCATTAAGGTGACGTAATCTCGTTACCCAAAGTCTCCCCCAGGAGGCTACACTCACCTGCAAAGTCTTGTTCATGTTTTCACTCATCGCCTGAGCTTTCTGTGCTTGCTGCAGCTGCAGCCGCAGCTCCGCCACCTCCTGGACTGAGCCTGTGCGGAAAAGGGGCATAAAAGACACCAGTGTAAATGGCCAAAGCACCTACGATGTACAGAAGACATGAGTCCAACGAGGCAACAAAACCTGGAATTTTGCTTTATTTCTTCTGTGTCATCTCTTCAGGAGCACTATGGAATAGCCAGTGGGACCCAGAAGCCCTAGGTCTGGTCCACACAGTTTCAAGGTTTAATATGGTTCCCCATGTCCTCGGGAAGTTGAAGACAGGGGCTATGGTGACCTTGCTATAAATCAGCCACGCCTACAGACCTGGATAGTTCAGAAGTCCTTCGATAGGAGCCTAACATTCCAACTCAGAAAGCCAAAGCAAAAATTCTTCAGAACCCATTTCCAGCCACTAATAAAAAAAAAAAAAAAAAAAAAATACATCTTGCTACCCTTAGCTTCTTTATTAATGCTTTTTATTTCCACCACCCTGACCACCACATGTGAAAGAAGCCTACTAGGATTATGCTTCTGAACTTTAGTAACCTAATATTTTAAGTGTACCCAGGGAAATTCCCATTTAATGTTTTTCTTTTTTGTTTATTGCCTTTATTCTTCCTGTGGGGGGGGGAGGGGGAGGTTACCGTTTAAAAGGGACTTTATTGAGTTTCCTCAGAAGAAAATGAGCATCTGGGAAATGGCTGAGCAAAGTAATGATGGCCTATTATGCAACTAAAGAAAATCGTACTTTCAAAGCCTTTCATAGCTCATAAGTAATGACATGGAAAACAAAGGAATACAAAACTAAACAGGGAGATGGGACCTTAATAGAGCATAGTCCAAATTTTGCCCCTACTAAAACATACATAAGCACATATCCAGACAGTCTTTGATGATAACACTCTCAACTTCTGAATAACCCACTTACACACATTATACCAATAGACAGAATTGACTTAATATGCCAATGTGTAACTTTTATAATCAGTTCATAAGTAACCATTAAGCTATTTCCACCCTGTGAGCTATTCACCAGTAACCAGTGCTGTTTCGTCTGTATGGTAGTGTTTGTATATACATTCTATTATTTTACTGCCTTTTATTCTACTATCGCTTTATAAAAGTGAATAGGAGATAAAAGTACTGATGAAACTAATAATAAGAAACATATTCTCAAACTTAATAGCATGGAGACCACAGGGGAAGTCTTGAGCATGACAAAAACTGTAACTCACTAGCTTGAATTGACCAGGTAAGTGACTATTCCATTGTGAGAAGGGAAAAAAAATTAAAGAAGTTACCCAAAATGATAGAAATATGTGATCAAAGATCAATCCTAAAAAGCAAAATATAATAGGACTTCATATCATCTTTAGCTTTCAGAGATAAAAATCTATCTTACAACATGTATATTACTATTCAATTTTTGAACATTCACTTTTGGTATAGTTTCAAAAGCAGGAAATTGTCTATGTGTGTGCATTCATCTCACCTGAAGAAAATACATTCAAATGTTAACAATAGTTACCTCTGTAGAGTAGAATTATTGCTTATTTTTATTTCTTTTTTACTTTTAAAGGCTTTATTTTAATCTTCACCCAAGGACATGTTTATTGATTTGAGAGAGGCAGAGAGAAAGGGAGTCACTGATCAGCTGGCTTTTGTACACAGCTGGCCAGGGACCAAAACCACTTAGGTATGTGCTCTGACCGAAGATTGAACTGAACCCACAACTATTTTTGGTGTATGGGACGGATGATGCTCCAACCAACTGAGCTAACCAACCAGGGCAAGTAGAATTATTGATTATTTTTATTTTCTACTCTATACTTGTGTTTTTCCAAATTATCTAATAAATAATGCACTTCACCTTATACATATATATATATATATATATATATATATATATATATATATAATAACAACACTGGAAAAAACTGTCACTAATGATCTTTGCTATCTTTTCTTGGTTTTCATAATTCAAGTATCCTACTACATTCTCTCTACATACTACATCGCCTCCTGGGGATGCAATCACGCACCCAGACACCCACCTGAGTGTAGCAAGTTGGCACACTGCTTTTGACTCTCCTCTAGACTTCTTGTTAATCTGTTAATGATCTCCGTCTTTTCTAATTTGGTTGCTTCCTGATGCCTCTCCAGTTGTTTCACCTTATCTTTCAAATGACAGCAAATGTCTTCCTAAATAAGTATTTAAGAGGTCAATTTCATGATCAGTTATTAAACGTTAAACTAACAATTGTCATACATAATGGGATTGGAAATCAAATATAAAATCATCACATGGCAACATCAACTCTTCTACAAGGATAAGCGCTTGAGATTGGGAGTCAGGTGAACAGTCATGTGATCTTGGGTGAGTCATCAACTTCTCAGTCCGTTTTTTCTACTGTAATTATACTAATAAAGGTTGCATTTCATTTCTAAAGTCCCATTCTTTGATACATTTACAAGACACTGCTGTCCTAAAACTAGACCTTATTCAAGCCAAAGGAAATATTCTATTCTTATTTGTACTGTTGGTAGAAGCGGGCACATGGGTGTTCAGGCAGGCCGTACTGACTCTGAACAACGCAGCCTGCATACCAGGATAGCAGGAGACAGATGAACACTGACTCTACTCTAAACATCCAAATGCTCATTCTATTCTGGGCAGCCAAAAATAATTTCTCCCTCTTTGAACATCTTTTAAACTTGAGCTGTTTCTCCCATGTTTTCCGTTCTACCCTTTACATGTCTTATTTCTCTTAACAGTCTCCTTGAGGTGACTTTGTAGTGCCTTACATGTAGTGTGTGCTACCAAAAACAAAAAACCAATAAATGACAAACAAGATAAATGTATGTGTGCATGTGCATGCATGCAGGCGTGTAACCGTATGGGGACAGATAGAAAATGTCACAATGGACTCAAGTTTCTTTAGAAAGAAAATGCGTTTGGGAAGTTGTGAGTCACAGGAGCGCTGAGCCCGTGTAGAGGAGTAAATTAAGGTATTAATAATTGATTAAAGTTACCCGGAAAAGCCTGAAGAATTAACTAGAAAGAGGAATATCAAGAAAGGGCTTTGAAGCAGAAAGAAGGTGTTTAGGGCCGGTTCCATAGGATAACCTAAAGCCCAATAATGCCTTAAGGAAGCCAACCCAAAGTACACCTCATCAGGGTACTGACAGTATCCTTTGGCAGAGGAGAGAGACTCCAAAGTCTGTTTCAGCTTAAAACTGTGTGTGAATTTTGTATTGCATTTCATAATGGAGGCATGTTTGCTTTAATTTTTTCTACCGAATTTTTGAGCAAAATGAAGTTGCTGGAAACCGGTCCATGTTTATTCAATACTGTAAACCTCTGGGCACACTGCGGTGGATTCCTGGCCAGCTTGAAAAGCATGGCTCTAAAACCCCAGAGTAGCACAGCAAACACAATGAATAAGCTAATATTAATGACAGTGTGAACATGTGTGCAGGAAGGGGTGGGGAGGCAACTAACGTTTACGTGTTGAGGAGGTCGTGAGAGATTTCACAAGAGACTGTGAACTGGTTTTAAAAAAGTAGGTATGAAATACATGGTAAACAAAAAGCAGACTGTGGCAATAATTTGGCTATATGCAACAATTAATTAAAACATGCTTTTTCCTGTTGACAAGTTAAAAAAAAAAGATGATACTCATAAACTGCAATTTAAACACATACAAAAACAATGAAACAAAATGAATGGTTCCATCTTTTCCATGATTAGCTTGAAAAATGAGAACACTCAATTCAAGATAAATACTGACAGACATCTTTTAAAACCAAACATGACAAGTGTGGTAATAAAAAGAATAGCTGAATCCATGGAAACAAATAAAATTGAACAGATTTCTAGGGCACACACGTACTCAGAGGTCTGTGAGAGTCACTTAGCCAAAAGACATGTTTACAACTGAGCCTTTAAATATAACATTAAAGGAAAGGTAGGAAATAGGTCAGGTGAAGGTCATGACATAGAAACCCAAGTCCATGACTTCACAGAAAGCTGAAGTTTCAAGAAGACCAGAATGAAAACAGGTTTTATACCATCAAGGAGAAAATTAGAGATCTTCCCATGATACTACTATAATGGGAGGAAGGCAGTTTGGAGAGATAACCAGAGATCTTAGAACATGACACTTCTATAACTAGAGAGACGGAGGCAGTTTGGAGGCAAGAATCTGAAGACAGTTTGCTACTGGAGAGTTAGTTCTGTCACCAAAGGAACACTATGAGCTCCAGGACACTCATTTGTTCTCATCTTCTCTGTCACACTACAAAAACCTGAAATTTGGGCAAAATAAAAAGAACTGTCAAAGTGCTGGCCTGCGAACCCAAAGGTCACTGGTTCCATTCCCAGTCAGGGCACATAACCAGGTTGCATGCCAGGTCTCCAGCCAGATCCAGAGCTGGAGGCAGGTGAAATGGAACCATACATTGACGTTTCTCTCCCTTTCTGCCTACCTCCCTGCCCTTCTCTCTGAAAAATAATAAATAAAAATCTTGAAAAAAAAAAAAAAAGAACTATCATGATACGTTGCGAGCGTATACAATCCTTTCTACCCAGAAAAGCTGATGGCAGAAGGGAAACACTAAATGCAAAATTAATTTTATAAGAAATAAGTATATTTCTCAAAATACATTAAACGTTCAAAATTAAAAAAAAAAAAAAAGCCAACTGTATCATGCATTGCTAAGTTAGACAGTTCCCATGTCAAATTTCATCTGTCAAAATATAATTAAATATATATAAAGCCTGTTTACATTCTGATGTTTAGCTGTTGGTCAATAAAAGTTTCCTGAACAGATGAAATAATATAATTAGTCTACAAGTACAGTCCTTTCCCACCAAGAATGTGTTTTTCATAAAGCAGTAATTTTCAACCTTCTGCAAGGGAAGACATGAACCTCTTAAAAATAATCTGAATAAGCTCAAGTCTTCTCAAAAAGACTGTATATCCTTACCCCCCAAAAAAATCATACCCAGTTTCACAGGATTCATCAGTTCCCTGGATCCTAGTCAGGAAGTGCCTTAGAAGATGACAAGTTAAGAATCTTTCTAACTAGAAAAACTTACTATGTATGAACATCTGTGTTAACTCTGTGTACATAAAATTCATACAACATGGGCACAGAGTCATGTGTAAGTCCATGAGAGTCATTCAAAACCTAGACATTGGCAAATGTATTCAAGTATGTTTACTAAATTACCCAGTTATTTTTACCTTGCTGCTACATTCCAAGACTTGTTTTACTTTCCTTTGTAATGGCTGAATAGAGTGTAATGAGTGGGAAAACACTTACCTAAAAGGGAAATAATTTAGACCTCGTTCTTTAGTAACTTACATAAAGAAAAAGTGGGGTAAACTATGGTATGTAATGCATGGTTACAAGTTATGTAAGAAAATCTAATCAACCCTCTCTGTGTAGAGCACGCTTACGCATTTTTCAGATTATAGGCAGACATCTCCCTAGCTCCTGGTTGACTTTCACAGCATCTCTAGAATCAGTAATCTCAATGTTGATTATATATAATATGGTTGACCCTTCATTCAAAGTACTACTAAGACCAATGATAGCAAGTGGGCAGCACCAAAGTGACACCGTAAGAAACACTTCTAGAAAGAAAAAACTAGAAGCACTTCGGAGTCAGCACTTTGCAAAGCAGTTATGCAATTATATGCAGAAGACTAAATCAGTGCTATGCTCTGTTTGAAAACAAAACCACAGTCACAGAACATAACTGTGGAAAAAAGACCTTAATCAACACCTTCAATTTATGGTCTAAAGCCCAGTCAACACAGAATCAAGACTGTTCTGTGCTCCAGCCCAGGGCTTTTCTACTGAAGGAGGTGGAGTGGGGTGGTGAGAATAAAGGATAGACTGGGCACGGGAGCTGAATACAACTAGGAATTCCTCCGGCCCTCCTGTGTAGGTGTGCCTAAGTCACAGAGAGTGGAGAGGTCCTCCAGTAACCCAGGAGCCAGCGGACTCCGCTCTTCTCGTCACCCAAGAAGGACCATTCTCCAAGCCTAACTTTAATGCTATTACCCAAATATACACAAAGTTAATAAAACTACATCTCAAATTCCACTTGTTTAAATGTTACATAAAATAGATATTCAACAATTTGGTGTAGGCGTTGTCTTTCCCTAGCCCTGTATGTACTCCATACTTATCAAATTCACAATCAGTTTCTATATAAAAAGAATAAAAGTGGATTTATGAAAATAAAGTTAATAAAAACTCATATAAATACACATAAAAATAAGATAAAATAGTACACCATCATTATTGCCAATAATGTCTTCTATATAGCTCTACCTAAAAAAAAGGGAAAAACTTAAGAGTCAGCTGTATAAATAAGAAATAATAACCCAAATCGGGATGCATTTTAAGTGTAGTGGAATTTTCCATACCCTCACATCTTATTTTTCTTCTCTTCCTTTGGGTTAAGTCAACTCCGAAATTATATTAAGAAAAATGCACTCTAAAATTTAATTCATTGAAACAATTACCTGGAGCTTTGGAGTATAGCAAACCTATCACCTGACTCACCATCCACTTACAACATATTATTCTTCTTCCCTTTGGGGCAAAAAATAATAAAAACTGTGAAATATGCTGAAGTTGTAAACCTCAATAATTTTAGATCAGACTGCCTTCCTTATTTTATTATACTATTCTCAACATGAGCTTCTCTCTCTCAAGAACCATTGCTAGGTGTCCTTAATAATAGGTGTCTAACCAAATGCTGGGAGGCCCAAGAAAGGTTTTCTAGTGGTTCAGCTCCCACACCAACCTCAAGTTCATGCCATCTCTCAAAACATTCATTCCTTTCCATCTAGGTTTGTTCTAGGACAATATGAACAATGTGTATAAATATTCTACAAGGAAACAACTATTAATGTGAGAATATCCTACAAGGGAGGATTTCCAAAATCATGCCTGATTCAGGCATATTCATAAATAAAAACCTTTGCCTTTAAAGTCTTACTTACAATTGAAAACCTACTGCAAACATCCAAAATTTCTATGTGAAGAACCACAAAATGTCAGTTATAAGAAATGACCAGGGGGAGGGGGGAAAAAAAAAAAAAAAAAAAGAAATGACCAGCACAACAATAAAATTTAAAAAAAAAAAAAAAAAAAAAAGGAATGACCAGCTTTGCTTAGTGGTAATAGTTGCTCATTTGAAATCATCCCAACCTGTTCCTTAAGAGCTGACACCGTAGCAGCCAGTTTCTCCTGCAAGGATGACACTTGTTCTTCGTACTTCTTGGTAAGGCCAGTAACAATGCTCTCGTGCTGCTCCCGGGCTCGCTGGAGGGATTCCGATCGATGCAGGTCCAGCAGCTGCTGCTTCAGGCTTTCCAGAGCCATTTCCATGGTTCTGGACTTCTTAATCAGCTAGAAGAAAGATACAAGATATCCATGTTTACAGTATTTTGAGTCAGCTCTCTTTATGAAATTTAACCCTAAAAGACCACCATGCTTTAATGACGGAGGAGAAGAAAGGGTCTCCCCACAGTGGCTCTAGTTCCAGAAAACTTCCCTAGCTGGGACCCACCAGGCCCATGGTGGCTGAAAACATTACTCGCTGAAAAAATAAAAATCTGTAGTTACCCAAGAGGGCAAGGTGGGTACCAGACAAGAAATCTTAGCTTCTACACCGGTCCCAGTGCTGTTGCTCTGTGGGCCAAGCCTGGGGGGCAACCCAAATGTAGGTCATAGAAAAATGACAACTGTTTTTTGAAGACTAATGAAACCTATCAATGGTCACTTACTAGGGACAAAGTTTTCAAAACTGTGATTGTACAGTTGCAAAATAATGGCGCAGTGAGCTCTATACTGGCTCCCAAAAGATGTCCATATCCTAACCCCAGAAACAAACTCTAAATATATTACCTGGCAAGAGAAAGCTGAGGTCGTGGACTGAATTTAAGTTCCTAAACAGATGAGCTTAAATTAAAGAGATTATCCTGGATTACATGGGTAGGCCCAATGTATCCACAGTGGCCCATAAATGAGGAAAACTGAGGCAGAAAAGTCAGAACCAGTGACTTGGGGCTCTGAGGATGGATATCAGCCATCAACCCTTTGTGGCAGCCTCTCAAAAGGCAAGGAAGTGGACTCTTCCCCAGAGCCTCCAAAAAGCAACACAGCTCTGTTGATACTTTAATTTTAACCGAGTGAGATCCCTATCAGACTTCTGACCACCAGAACTGTAAGATCATAAAATTGTATTGTTTTAAACCACTAAGTTGTTGGTTGGTAACTGTTAGAGCAACAGTAGAAAACCAAAACACTTAGTGATTCTGTTTCTTTTATTTTATTCTTCTACTTAGGCTACTTTATTTTTGATAAAGGCAATGTCTAACTTAGAAGATTACAAAGTTACAAGCTTTTACAACATAAAAGCAATCCATCTCTTTAATCTACTATCTTTATCAGTTTAAAAAAATTTTAATGCTAATAACTTACTGCAAAACTGTGATTTCTAGGAAATATATATTTGGTCTTCAGCCAAATTTTCTTAAGTGTCCAAGGATGATAAAATGTGTTTTTTGTTATGTTACTGAGGTGGGCTTTTCACCTAAGGATGGAAGCTGGTAGCCAATAGAACCAACCATGTGATTAGAGTTGGAACATTTAGTTCCAACCCCTGACCTCCATGGAGGGGAGAGGGGCTAGAGGCTGAATTACCAGTGGCCAAAGATTTAATCAACCATGTTATTCAATGAAGCCTCCATAAACACCCAAAATGACAAGGTTCAGGCAGCCTCTGGGATGGAGAACGTGTGGAGATGCAGGCACCTGAAGAGGGGATGGAAGCCCACACCACTCCCCCACACCTCACCCTAGGCACCTCTGCCATCTCACTGTTCCTGAGTTATACCCTTTTCTAATAAACTGCTGACCTAGTAAGTAAAATGTTTCTCTGGACTCTATGAGCTTTTCCAGCAAATCAAAGACACCCAAGGAGGGTCAATGGAACCTCTGATTTATAGCCAGTCAGTCAGACGTGTAATGTAGGTAACAACTTCAGAAGACAACTAGTGTCTGAAGATGGTGTAGACAGTGTCAGAATTGATGAATTCTTCAAAACCTAGCTGGTGTCGGAATTGTTCAGTGATGGTTTGGGGAAGACAGCAGGGAAGGCTTGGGGAAAAAAATCCCATAAGCAGAGATTTGTTAATCAAATAGCAGTGTGCCATGGAAAGTTTTGTGCACATACAAGTACCTAAAAACACACAGACTTGAGTATGAGGATTGTAAGAGATGAGATAGGCAGGGTCAGGGGGTCATCTTGGTGCTATACTTGATCTCACAGGTAAAGCAGGGTCACTAAAAAGCTTTAGGCAAGGGAAAGGCATGATCAGAATTGTATTTCAGAAAGAGAGATTACTCAGATGACCATCAGATGACTTTGGAGAAGGGATAAAAGAACAGAGACCAGTAAGAGACTTTTACAATAGATGATAAAATCCCAAATTAGGGATTTACAAACAGAAATTAGGAGACTTGACAGAACGTAGTAGATGAAGGGGAACAGAGAAGTTGAGGTCCACTCCAGATTTCTGGTGTACAGATGACTAGGTGGATGAGGCCATGAGGCCTCCAAGGTAAGGAAAAGAACAGCAAGCTTGTGATACCGTATCAAAAGTTAAGTAACCAAACTTTTCATTTATGGTAAAAGATAAATAACTTTTTAGCTTAAATAAATATGATAAACTTACCACCCTGGCCAGGTAGCGCACTTATTTGGAGCCTCATCCCATACACCAAAAGTTTGTGGGTTCTATCCCAGATCAGGGCACATACCTAGGTTGCAGGTTCAATCCCAGTCTGGATGCATACAGGAGGCAACCAATCGATGCTTCCCTCTCCCAAAGATTTCTCCCCCTCTCCCTCCCTCTCTCCTCTACCTCCCTTCTTGCATCCATCCCTCCTTTCCTCACTCTCTAAAAATCAATAAATAAAGCCTCAGGTGAGGATTCAAAAAAATTTTTTTGGATTGGTGCCAGCATGTGAACCCAAAGGTCACTGGTTCAATTCCCTGTCAGGGCACATAACCAGGTTGCAAGCCAGGTCTCCAGCCAGGTCTTTAGCTGGAGGCAGGTGAAAGGCAACCATACACTGATGCTTCTCTCCCTGTCTTTCTCCCTCCCTGTCCTTCTCTCTGAAAATAATGAATAAAATCTTAAAAAAAAAAAAAAAAAAAAATTGGATGTAATACAACAACAATAAAATTAAAAAAAAAAAATAGTTACCTGTTCTTCATTGACTTTTAATGCTTGTATTTGGGTCTCCAGTGCTTTTATTTGTGCTTCAAGTTGTATCTCTCTTTCTTTTCCGTTCTGAAAGAGTTGCTGTGATTCTCGAAGGCTGAGGGTCAAACCATCCTTTTCATCTAGAACATCAAATGTTCATATAAATAATATGTTACTGGAAAGGAACCCAACTGTCATAATCTCTTTCAAATATCAGATCTATATTACATATAAATGTTGAGGAATTCAATGAACTTTAACTGATTTAGAGAAAACTGGGAAAGCTCCAAAAAAGAATGTCTAAGTAACACCAAAAAATTTTTGAACCAAGACCATTTCCTTCAAAAATCGTATTATGTCCCTTTGGGGACCAAAAGATTTCCTAACAATGATTTCAGCATTGAGAAGCAATAGAGATGTGACAAACCCTAATCAAAAAAGGAATGAGAGGACTAGCTATTTTTTTATACATACTTGCAATGAACTCATAAGTTTACCCAGGCTTAAATTCTTCTCTCAAAGTAAATTGTATGAGCATTACAGAAAGAGACCTTTTATCACTATCAATGAAGTGTGAAATGAACTGGAGTTCAGTCTATAACTGAAAGTTCAGCATTGACCACAACTACAGGCAGCACAAAGAATCAGCAGTTATAACCTGAATCTGTATTTTCTCTGTGTGCTTCTCCTGCGTATGCCTCCATTTTCTCCTTGGTGCACCTGCAGGAGTTCCAGATCACTCTTACTCAGATTAAAACATGCTAATTGGCAGACTCAGAAAAGGTACTGCAAACTAAACACAGGTCATCCAAAATAAATTAATCAATAAGTTTTTATGACAGGATGTTATCAGCATAGCTAAATAATGCATATTTACCTTAAAAGCCTAATAGAAAGAAGAGGAAGAAAGGGGAGAAAATGAGGACCTCAAAGTGGTATGTCCTGGAGACAAGTAATCCAAGGAAAGGTGTCAAAAATCCTGGGTTTGGTTTCTTCTCATTGATTTACTATGATTCCTCTGACCAATTACATCAACTCTCTAAGCTTCATATTTAAAATAAGATTCTGGAAACAAGATATCTCTCTCTAGTAGGTGTACCTCATAATCAACAGCAGTTCTCTTACCTTTGATTATCAGAAGCTGATGATTCAGATATCTGATTTGACGCTCACTTTCATTTAACTTTTCAACTAAATTGTCTAGTTGTCTCTCTTTTGCTTTGTTAAGAACCTGAAGTTGAATAATCTGCATATTTTCCACAGAATCTGATTTGGAATTAAAAATAATTTATTAGATAAAAAATAACAAAACATAAGTTTTTGGTCATTTAGGGCAGTTTTTCAAACTGTGGATATAACTCATTAGAGTATCTTTAAAAACAGTTCAGTGGATTGTGAACAGTATTTCTTTTTTTAAAAAAAGAAAGCATATAATAGAACATATTAGAATACATCATATAGTACAAATGTATTACCTTATGCAACTTCTGCTTCTGTTATATATACGTATTTATATATATTAATATCATAGACCATATCTCAATGTAGAAAATGTACTTCTCAATGCGGTCACTGCCAGAAAAGTTTGAAAAGTCACCGGTTTAGAGTATAACCCTTCAGCACTACCATTTTGGCTAATTAAATAATACCAATGTGAACAAAAAGGGGCTGTGCAATAAGCTGACAAGCTCAGGGAAATACATGGCAGGTCTGACAAGCACTGTGACCAAAAGAAACCACACAGGAGGACCCGATCACAAATTTCTACCTGGGCAGGTCAGAGCAGGCAGTCACGTCCCAGGCCCACAGCATCATTAGCAAAAGTCCATCTGCACCTTAAGTGAACCCTGTCCACTGTTCTTATGCATCTAGGACAACATTCCTTTGAAATGTCAGAGAAATTTTCTTTTCCTGCCTCCAGAAGGCGCCACCACAGGCACCATAGCACAAGCCCATAGAAGCCCTCATAGTTCTCCTGTTCCCCACACACCATCTCTACGTGCTATGTCAGTTAACTACTATCCTATACCCACCAATGTGAAAGAAGGTGTTTCTCCATTTTGCTTCTTATCCAGTCCTACAGATTCTCCTGTTAGGCTTTTTCTCGACCCCTTAGCCTACCACCAATGGGTTTCATGTACCTTCCTTATGTCTTCTCCTGTGATTCTAATGTGTAAAATAAGCTGCAAAACTGCCATTCTCCAGAACATGTGACAACATGTGCTTCCCGGTATATGTCATTAGTTTGGCTCAAATAAACTCATAAAAGTTCTCTACAGGTTTGGACATTTCTTACCCTGACACCATTACAACAGAACTGAGTTCTATGCTCTTATAAAATTGAAAAATAAATACATCAGCATCTCTAAAACCATTTTTAAAGAAAATTGCTAGATATCCTCCTCAAAATATTTTATTATAAGGAATGGGGATTACAGTACATTCATATTTATACTGACAACTGCTGACTTAATAAACTAATAAATAGATTAGTAATGGATTTTGAGGTCTTCCTTCAGAAATGGTTAATGTCATTTTAGGGGCCACTTAAAAATAACTCAGGGGAAAGAAAGAAAAAATAATTCACAGGAGAAGAATAATGGTTCAACTACACCATGACAAATACTCATTTTCTTCAAGAACAATGCTCCTACATGCTAGTAAAAAAAGTAGGCCTCTTTTTAAAAAAGAGATATGGTTAAAACCCAGATAAAATTCTGAAGACTGTGCTTGCTTCGGCAGCACATATACTAAAATTGGAACGATACAGAGAAGATTAGCATGGCCCCTGCGCAAGGATGACACGCAAATTCATGAAGCGTTCCATATTTTGGGGGAGCAAAAAGGGGACGGATGTAATACAACAACAATAAAACTTTTTTAAAAATTCTGAAGATTGAAAATTGTTACAAGTCAAACTCCTCTTGGGCCTGAGAACAGGACTAACCCAGGAACAAACACAGGGTGCATGCCACACCTCTCTTCAAAGTCATGCTTTTTAAAACTACTGTTGCTAAGAAGCTGTGATCACTGAATCTGGCACTACCATTAAGTTACTTAATGATCTTCCAAATGTCAAATTTAGGCAAGTGTGTAACTGACTTAAACAGAAAATAAGTCAACGTAATAAAATGCAAATTAAGAAAGTGATAAAAAGGTTATATTCGCAGGACAACCAACTGAACACGGACAAGGAGGAGGAAACATCAGGACCCAGAGCTGCGGTACTATGCACACTGCCTAAGACCAGCTCTGACACGCACACTGTCCACTTCCTCATCCCTTCACTCCACAACAACTTGCAGTCAAAGAGGGGCTCCCGCATATCTGCTCTGACTCCCTCGAGGGCATGTGAGGCCGCAGCCCCAGCAAATGCGGGACACTTGCTATCAGGTTAGTGCATGAAGCCCAGGGTTCTCTCTGGCACACAGACCGTCCAATATGACTTTCCCCTGGATGCTTTTCTTTCTTTTTTTTTTTTTTACTATCCTCACGGAAAACATTTTTTTTTTACATTGCTTTTTAGAGAGAGAGGAAGGGAGAGAGAGATCCCCCACCTCTTAAATGTCGAATTAACAAACAAAAAAAACCTGCTGCCACACGCTAGAATCACACTGTTTCTTCAACAGGCACAGTAAGAAGTGATTTCATGTGCCAGAGAGTATGACAACGAAAGCTGGATCTGTGAAAACACTAATTCAGGTCAGCGTACAAGTTCTGATTTTGGGTTCTGGGTGTTTCGTCTCCTCAAAATGCTCTAGTAGCACTTCTCTCATTCTCCTATTTATACGTATATAACCCAAAACACTTCACTGGCAAGTGCCACATGATGAAACCTGAGACAGGAGTCTAATTTAAACTCCAAACATTAAGTGATTTATGTCACAGTTGTCTTGTCTAATTATTACACTAAAACTTTAAAAATCAAAAGAAAAAAATTTAGATAATCATGGCTCACTTGCTAGATTACATTTCTATATAATGAAAAATCTAGAACTGAAGGGACTACATTTCATTTTCCTAATCAGAGTTCAGTTTGAAAACACAAAGCTAATGAAAAGTCTTAAGCAATGACAATGACTCAAATATACAGTTGAGAAAATTTTATTTTAGTTTCCTATTTTGGAAAATTTCAAACACATAAGAAGGCAGAGAAAGAATGAATTCCATGAACTCACATCCAGAGTCTTGCTTTATCTAAATCTCCACTCAACATTACCCCCCAATACCACATTATTTGAAGTAAATTCTGGACTTCACATCAGTTTATTCATAAATACTTCAGGATATATCTTCAACACTAGGGCTCTTTTAGAAAAGCAACCACAGCCTTAGTTGGTGTGGCTGGGTGGACTGAGCAACGGCTGGTGCACCTAAAGGTCTCAGTTCAATTCTGATGGGGGCACCTGCCTGGGTTGCTAGCCGAGTCCCCCATTGGGGGTGTGCAAGAAGCAGACAATCAATGTTTCTCTCCCTCTCTTTCTCCCTCGCTTCCTCTCTCTCTAAAAATAAATAAATCTTGTGGGGAAAAAAAAAAGATTTTTAAAAAATAATAATGAAATTTAAAAAATAAAAAACCAACCACGAGCCCTGGCTAGTGGCTCAGTGAGTTGGCACCAGTCTGTGAACCTAATGGTCACTGGTTCGATTCCCAGTCAGGGCAGGTAACCAGGTTGCAAGCCAAGTCTCCAGCCATGTCTGTAGATGGAGGCAGGTGACAGGCACCCATACATTGATGCTTCTCTTCCGTTCTTCCTCCCTCCCTTTCCCTTGCTCTAAAAATAAATTTAAAAATCTTTTAAAAGAAAAAAACAAAACAAAAAACCAACCACAATTGAACTATCGTACTTAAAAAATAATTCTTGAATATGCTTAAAATGTTTCAAGTTCCCTAATCATGTTATTAAGAAATAAATATAAACTTGATACATACTTTCATTAGCTCCTAAAAATTGCTGCTGCAGGCCTTCAAATGTGTCCCCTCCTGCGATCTCCTGGGTGGGTGAGTCATTGTTCTGAGCAGGAGCCTGGTAAGGTTTGTATGTCACTGTATGTGGTTCTACCATCTGACAACTGGGAACTTGTGATATTCCGAATTGCTATTATAAGATGATAAATGACATGACAGTTAGGATTCGACTTCTTCCTCAAAAATTACCTGACTTAGATACCCTAATTCCATTACAGAACTTAATTTTGGTACAATTACAAATTCTATACGTACATCTTTACTTTAAAATAACTTATTTAACAATGTTAATTGAAAGTCTGCAAAATATTATTTCACTCATCTTAAATGTACTTTTGAGCATATAATGAGCCAATTCCATAAATAACTCTCAAGAATAGTAATACTTAAGAATGATTTAGATGATGCCAACAGCTTGGGAACATGAAAGTACACATATTCAATAACAAGAATATGTGTTACAATGCTTCATATGTAATAAGTATTCAGAACTTCTGTAGAATGAATAATATTTACACAGATAGAAAAAAATGACTGCCTTAAAAGAAAAAAAATGTCCTGTCATTGAGTGGCACAGAATAGCTTATGGCAAAAGGAGGTATTCATCGTCATTAAGAAAGTCTAAGAAACAGCTAACTCTATCCTAAGGTCTTACTTCATTAAACTCTGCCAGGATTTTAAAAAAAAAAAAGGTGTTTCTTTCCTTAGCATTTATTCTGTCTACTTCTATATCATCACAAAATAGAAACCAGCTTTGAAGTGTTTGACCTAAAATTTGGTATAAGGTAGTGAACTAGAAAGTCACAGTAATTAGTCATCTACATAATTTACCACTTTAAAACTATATCAAGATAACTGAACATAGATTCTCACTGAAGTATAGTGAAGTTGTGGAAGCAGCAATAAATGAGAATGGTTATTCTTCAATAAATTTAATTTTTAATACTTAGTTATCTCCATAAAGCCTCTATTTAAAAATTCTGTCGTAAGCCCTGGCTAGTAGCACAGTGGATAAGGTGCCAACCTGCAAACCCAAAGGTTGCTGGTTTGATTCTCCAGCCAGGGCACATAATCAGGTTGCAAGCCAGGTCTCCAGCCAGGTCCGTAGCTGAAGACAGGTGAAAGGCAACCATACATTGATGCTTCTCTCCCTCTCTGCCTCTCTCCCTTCCTCTCTTTCTGAAAATAATAAATTTTTTAAAAATTAAAAAAAAATTCTGACTTAAGATCATGATTTCAATAGATTGTAAACAGAGAAAACAGCATGACAAATTCAGCTTGAGCCTGAACAAATGCAGCCAGTTATTTTTATACTTAAAATAAATCTTACTATTGCAGATACATACATTTCTTAAATACACACATGTGTGGGAACATATAAGAAAACTCTTAAAAGTCAAGCTCTTATAATACCTGGAAATGATTCCTTTGAGGGTCTGCAAATTTAATTACATTGGCTGGCTGGTTATTGAATTCCTGCTTCTGACTTTTGGTGTATGGCCTGAAGTTTTCAGGAAGGTGATATAAATCAGTCTGCTCATATTTACTCGGAGGACTATAACCACTTCTGCCTTCGTCTTCACCTTCTTCAGGATGATACCCAGGATGCTGGTCTTCAGTCTTACTTTGATTATCTTCCCAGCCATTGCCAATTTTCTCTCCAATATACATATCCCGAATCTCATTATAGTCCTGTTAGATAACAAGAGTAAGGCAAAAGCACTAAGGTCTAGTCCCACCCTCATCAAAATCACCGTCACATCAGATACTCACATTTACACTTTTAGATTTAGGCAGCACCTGATGGTCATTCCAGTTCATCTCCAATTGCTCAGAACGATGAGGTCTTGAGAAAAATCAATACTTTAGACTTGGAGCCTATCATTCATTTGGACACACAAAGAACCCTAAGATTTTAACATGCTCTCCCTCCAACCTTGACCTACAAGTTTAAGAATCAGTCCACAATGTTATAATCACATACACTATTGTTACCGGCACAGACTCGAAAGACAGGCACTTACAGAATTATACTACACAAATGAAAGTGATTTCCCATCCTTACCCTCCCTCTGTGTCATCCTCGCTGCAGTCTGAATAGTGGAGCTCGGGGGAGGACAGGTCATCATCCAGCATATCATGAGGCAGGTCTGTGAGTAACTGCTGCAGCTGAGACAGAAGGTCAGCATCAACCTCACTGACTTAAAAACAAGACATCAAACCAAAGCTGCCTTGGAATGAGTATAGAAGTCAAAGAAGTTCCTAATTTCGACATTCAGTAAATGTCTTACATTCCACATGAATTACATTCATTATTTCACTTAGGGAGAGGGAAATAGATCATTTCAGAATTTATATTAGAAGGTGTTATTTTTTTGTTCAACAAAGGTCTTGGATTTAAATACCTGTACCTTACATGAGAATTTAAAAACTTCTTTATGGAAGCACAGCAAGCTGTAATAATGGCACAATCACTGTATTGTGTTATCACAGGGTGGACTTGAGTCTCAGAATCCTGTTCAATTAGAAAGCAGACCTTTGGGACTTGATTACCTGACTTCTTTCAGGGAACCGGAATAGCCAGGCTCGCTTTGCCCAGGTGGAGAGAGTAGCAGAAAAGCAGCAGGTGGCCTTGGGGCCCCTGCTTAAAAGCTCTACTAATGTGTCAAAAGCCTCTTGGGAAGTCACTAATTAGTAGTCAGCCATAGAAACTCAACAGATGAAAAGATATACAATACTAGGCAGTTGTAAAACAGTTGAGTAAAAAGAGAGCTGTAAGATTCAGTTTCTACACACTCTCAAAAGCATAATTCAAAAACTGACAATACAAGCATTTGACTTTGCTTTCCAATTTTTTTTCCTAGAAAACCACATCTTTAGCATTCTGTCTATAAAAACTAGAGATCAAATAAAGTCATTCAAGTTTCAAGATAAACTGTGATAGAGATCAATGGTCTAATTTGTTGAGTTTTAATATGTATTAGCAAATGTCTTTCTTCAAATCCCAATATAACTGTAACAATCAGATTCAAATATTATATTACTAAATAGTAGAAAGATTGTTTAAAATAACTTCTCTTCAAATTACGCACCAGTTAACAAGTTGACTGAGTCCCTCCATAGTACATAAATTAATCACATAAAATTATGCCTTGAGTGAATTTTGAAGATATTAAATACTCTGTAAAACCTTGGAGGAAGAAAATGAGACACTTGTGTCTATGATAGATATTTTTCCCCACTTTCTCTGTCATTATAATAAAAGAAACAAAATGTAGCATTAAAACATATCTGAGTATTACATTTGTAATAAAAAGTTTCATAAATAAAACGTACATGGTAAAAGTTAAATAACAATATTCAAAGAAAGGTCTGAAAAGTATGCTCCAAGTGTAAAGTTAGTTTTGGTGAAGTTACATTTGGGAATGAAAATGAGGTGTTTGAGGACAGGACAGGAGTACTTACTTCCTCAGTACCTTACATAATTCTAATGTTCACCGGATGGTGTTTTAAAAGGTTTTCTCGATCCATTTGGTTCTTTACAAATGAAACAAGAGAAAAATAGGCTATTCAATAAAAAGTTATCTTCAGCTCAAAATCTACTTCATACTAATATAAACAAGTCAGGCCTTGACTTACTGACCACCTGCTCTCAAAGAGTAACTGAAAAATCATTTTGAGAGTTAGCAACAGCAGAGTTGACACAAAGGTATAAAGAATAAGAAACACAAAAGAAACAATATTAAAAACAGAACATATCAACGTATTAGCATATAACATGAGCCTCAAATGAAAGATAACAAAGTGATTTTATAAACACTCAAAATTTCCTAAGACAAAAAACACCTATGAGGTCTTTTAAAACAATGCAACCTATTTTGTCTACAATTATGTATCACTGATTTAAGGAAAAAGACTATCCCCACACATTACATAGGAAAAAAAATAACAAAATAAACTCTTTATAGGTATTTGAAGTAAGGACTCCTGTACAGAAAGAATATTTTCTTCTAAATCTTCAATGATGTTCAAGTACATAGCTTTATAATTCAGGAGAACCTTGACAGGGACATCTGAACAGTACATTTTTCCTCTTCACAAAGCTAGGAAAAGTTACATAATAATTAAGCAGCTCCTGTAGCTTTCTTTGTGACACCACAAATGTGTAATTGAAAAAGCACTAGCAAAATTGGCATCTATAAAGAAAATTTTCAGTATAAAGCAGTAAGCTGTTCTGAATGTTTCTGAATCCATAAGTACATCAACCAGTAAAGTCATCCCTGTAGTATTTAATGTCTTAATATATATATTATATATTAAGACATTAATAAGGCATTCAGGAACAAACCCCACACACACAAGGCTTCCATTTCCCAGGATCAAAGTGTGCCCTCCTCTTTACCAGGTGGCCCAGGGCCAGACATAGGCAGTGCCTGACCTTGGCTTGCATGACAGACCCTTCCTAGAGGTACCAGAACCAACATACCTGGCAGGCAGTTCAGAAAACACCAGTGCACCACACAATTAGCAGCACAAATGACACAGCCAAAGGAGACTCAGTAGGCATCAGAGCCCTTGCTAAAGGAAATCCAGCTCTATGAGGTCATCCCCACCCTCCCATAACAGCTTGTCTGCTACAGTCTCAGCCAGTCCTCAAAACCCATCAGCCTAAGGAAAACTACCCAATGATGTACCAACAGAAATCAAGGCTCAACTACAATGCAGGGCATACACAACCCAAACAGGGCCATTCCTGGAGCACCTGACCTAGGTAAATAGAGAGACTATACCACTGGGCCCAACAGGACACCTACTACCACTCTGCAAAAATTGGGAGATGTAGCAGCTCTACTTAATACACACAAACAAACACAGGGAGGCTGCCAAAATGAGAGAGAGAAAAATATGTCCCAAATGAAAGAACAGGAGGAACAAATGAAGGAGAAAAAAATAACTAAATAAAATGAAGGGAAGCAATTTACCAGAAGCAGAGGTCAAAACACTGATTATAAGAATGCTCAATGAAGCCCTGGCTGGTGGCACAGTGGATAATGCACTGGCCTGTGAGTCCAAAGGTTGCTGGTTCAATTCCCAGCCAGGGCACATAACCAGGTTGTAATCCAGATCTCTAGCCAAGTCCCCAGCTGGAGGCAGGTAAAAGGCAACCGTACATTGATGTCTCTACCTCTCTCCTTTCCTCTCTCTTTAAAAATAATAAATGAAATCTTCTAAAAATTTTTCTTTGAAAAAATAAAATAAAATATGAATTATTAAGTAATGCTTTCATGGCTACACACTAAGCAGAATCTTCATTTTAACCAAAGAGCCAAGTTAAAAAACAGTCTTGAAAAGAATTAATAAAGGTCCCAATAACTTGGCAGCTAGAACTTTAGTAGATGACTTATACTCAGGCAGAATTTTAAAAAATAAAATACATATATATATGTATATGTATATATCTATTCCATTAGTTAAACTAAATTTCAAAATGTCAGTGGGAAGGACTTTTTCTAGGTTGCCACATACCTACAAAAGAAAAATGGCAAAATGCAAGTACTATCAACTGCATGACACATAAGACAACAAGACGTTAGGCCCGGAAGGACACTAGGGCTCCCCAAGCCAAGCCTCTCCTGAAGGTCAGCAAACCAATGCCCAGAGAAGGGGAGGAGCAGGCGCAGCAGAAGTGAGTTCCAGTCCCAGCGCCAACACCAGAACCTGAATCTCTCCGTTTCTACACCTATTCCCTGCTGCATGACATTTAGTCTTCACTGGAAGACACCTATTTCTACCTGCTGGTATACAATCAAACTTCTGCCTGCCAGAGTTCAATGTTTTGGTTTCCATTGTGACAGTACTTGAGATATACCTATACGTTATGGGAAACATTCAAAGGCCCAATCTAGATAAAGAGATTGCTAAAGAAAAACACATCAGAAAAATGAAATACAAATACTCAACCATTTGTTTCTTTGATTTTCTCCAGGGATGACAAGGAATTTCCGCTAAGTCAAATACTATACTAATAAAATGTAAACAAATACTAGCTTTACAACTCCCTCTAGTGGGGACAAAATATCAAAATGTCTCCATAATTATATCAAACAAGGCAGTAAAAAGAAAGAAAAAAAGAAGGGAGGAAGGAGGGAAGAGAGAGGAAGGAAGGAAGGAAGGAAGGAAGGAAGGAAGGAAGGAAGGAAGGAAGGAAGGCAGTCAGTCAGGCTATGCAATGAAAACCTCATCTCCAAAATGTACAATTCCAAACTCAGAGGAGCTTTATAATTCTATTAGAGCAGTACCAATATAAAAACCAAGAGGGACAAAAATTGGTATAGCCAGGTGCCAGTTTCTGTCTGCCATCTGCTACTTAAACCACCGACCTTTCTAACCAAGATCATTTCCCAGGTTTCAAATATAGTATCACTAAGTAAGCCAGCATCAGCAAGTATTATCTCGATAGCACAGGTTGCTAAGTACTTCTGCCCCAAACCACCAGCTCCAAAATACATGCATACACACATACATAAATACATAATTTTATTATCTAGAACCAGGCAATAATCACAGAGATACACAGGCACTGCAGAAAATACCTGTGTACTTCAGCAAACTGGAGACTCCAAATGTCAATCTATCTTAAGCTGTGGCTTTACCAATAACTTTAAAGTTTATAACCAGTTCTATAACAGTAACAACTACATTTCGACAATATCTGACAATGACATGCCAAAGTACAGTGACTTCAGGTGAAAAATATTTTGTAAAATCACACTGCCCCATTATGAATGAGTTAATAAAAGAACTTTTCAATTCTTCTCTGTAGAAGTAAAAGCTGGCCTGGAATACTTTGGATGAGGCCTACTTTGCAGCAAGAAAGGCCACTGTATCAGTAGTTCTCAGATAGTACATCCAGAAAGTAATGTGCTCCAATAAGTTGTAAGAAACATGAATACTGACTGACATAATATTTTCTATGATAACATTAGCTTCACTCCCCTGCACCCTAATCTGTTGCGTTTACAGTGGGTTATGCACTTTTCTGTGATGCCTTGGCCCACATGAGCCAAACCAGCCGGCAAGCCCAAAGCGACCAACCAGGCAGGCAAGAAGATACCACTCTTTCCTCTAACCTCTCAAGGCTATGAACCAACCATTCTGCTCTTACAGGGTCAAGGACTTGAGGAAGTTTGAAAAGGTTTTTGGATATGCAAACAAACTCAGGTTTGATCAGCTAATTTATTGTTTTAACCTAAAGTGACAAAATAAATACACAGCTAGACTTTTATGAATAATTCTGAATTTTTGTTGCAGAAAATCTAAAATTCTCTAGGCTCTGATTTGACTTCTTCCCTTGCAGTACTTAACAAAAAAGGTAAAACCATTTTCTATTCACATGAAACACTTTTTATTCACATGAATCACAATCATCATGTTAGAGTCAGGTTATCTACATGTTCTTTTCTTCTGCTCTGCTAGAAACACTTATTCTTAGGAACGTCACTCTTAAGAGCTGCTTGCCTCTGGAAAATCCCTACCCCAGAACATTATTTATCAAGATGCAATCCCAATGGCCATTTCCTATGTTATTTAAAATAAATTCCTTCCTTAACTAATACCCCTTTAAAACTTTTACCACACAATACACTTGGCATTAAACTCTAATACTCTTCCCATCTCTCTAATGTCTTTTCCAATGAATACAACACCTGTTCAGATTATTTTTTTCTTCTTCTTTAAAGTCAACTGTAGTAATTGCTTAAAGAATCCCAGTACGTAATTCCAGCAAACTGTTCAAAGCCATCAGGGTCATGAAAACCTCATGCTGTGAGTTCACCAAGTAATAGCAAGTCCTCATCCCCATCCTTGCCCCAGCAGTTGCTGTGAAGGGCTCTGTCAACATCCAAAACCCTGGCGAGGGTCACACACTCCAGGGCCCTTAGAAACCGGGCAGAGAATTTATGACAGCAAAGTTGGCAAGTCCAAAAGCTAAGCCTACGTCTGTGTGAGGGGTGGGGACTGCAGCCAGCTGGGCAGGGGGCACCGTTTCACTCTGGCCCACCTGCTGCGTTGTGCCCACAACTGTGTGAGGGGTGGGGACAGCAGCCAGCTGGGAAGGGGGCACTGTTTCACTCCGGCCCACCTGCTGCATTGTACCCACAACTGTGAGGGGTGGAGATGGCAGCCAGCTGGGCAGGGGGCACTGTTTCACTCTGGCCCACCTGCTGCATTGTGCCCACAACTGTGTGAGGGGTAGGGACTGCAGCCAGTTTTCTATCTCTGCCCCAACTCTATTGCCTGCCACATGGGCAATCGCCCCTATTCCTTCCTTTCTGTTAACACTAACAGTCCACTGTCAACTATTAAAAAGGTCTATTTTAGTGTGGCCAGTGTGGCTCAGTTAGTTGAAGTATCATCCTGTACATCAAAGTATCGCAGGTTCAATTACTGGTCAGGGCACATATCCAGGTTGCAGGTTCAATCCCCTGTTGGAGTGTGTACATACAAGAACACAACCAATAGATGTTTCTCTTTCCCTCACTCTGTCAGGCTCTCTCTCTCTTTTTTAAAGATTTTATTTTTACAAAGAGGGGAAGGGGAAGAGAAAGAGAGGGAGAGAAACAGCAATGCATGGTTGCCTCTTGCATGCCCCTAACCAAAGACCTGGCCCTCAACCCAGCTATGTGCCCTGACTGAGAATCGAACCAGCGAACCTTTGGTTCACAGGCCCGCACTCAATCCACTGAGCCACACCAGCTAGGGCTCTTCTTCTTTCTCAAAGCAATGGAAGAATATGCTTGGGTGAGGATATAAATAAATAAGTAAGATTATTTTACATATTAGAAAATGAGTCACATCAAGTATAGACTCACTCTATGCTTATCACAACCAGTTAAGGAATTTGACTCACACTAAAAACAAGCCTAACAAATAAACTTGCACCAACTGCTATTATCACTGCTGCCACCACTTACTAGGTGCCAATTCTCTTAACAATATGTATATCCTCCACTTTTTTTTCCTTTATAGTCTGTTCACCACATAGCATTTAAAAAGATCTTTCAAAAATATGATCAGATATCACTTCCTTGCTTAAAATTCTCCACTGGTGCCCCAGCCAGGTGGCTCAGTTGGTTAAAGCATCAACCTGTCCTGTACACCAAAAGGCTGCAGGTTCCATCCCTGGTCAGGGCACCTACCTAGGCTGTGGGTTCAGTCCTGAGTCAGGAAGTGTAGGGGAGGCAACCAATCAATGTTTCACTCTCCCGTCGGTATCCCTCTCCCTCCTCTTCCTCTGTCTCTCTCTCTCTCAAATCAATAAGCATATCCTCAGGTGAGGATTTTAAAAAATTCTCCACTGGCTTCCATTATGCCTAAAATAAACTAAAACCATCTTACCATGAACCTGCACCGTTTTATTCTACCTCCACCACTCACACCTGCACACACAATTCCAACACGACAGTCTCTGGCTGTTTGCAAGACAGATAGGGTCTCTTCCTGGCTTCTGGGCTTTACACTTATTGGCCTAAAATATTCTTTAGGCTTCTGCAAGGCTGCTCCTTCTCATGAGTCATGTCTCAGCTCAAGTATTTCCTCTTTCAAGACACCTTCTCTTATCAGATCCCTACTAGCTGCTTTAATATAATCCTATTTTTTTCCCTATCATTGTTCCCTCCTTCAAGTGACTTTACTCATTTGCTGACTAGTTTACGGTCTGCCTCCACTAAGATGAAAGCTTCTTGAAGCAAAGAACTTGGCCACGCTTCACCTAGACAATGTTCCAAGCAACTAGAATCTAGGCATTTACCTCCAAAGCCAGCCACAGCCTGCTCAAAGAATGTAACCACTTATCTAGTGGCATCATTCAGGGTTATGATTTATTCTTCTCTCAAAAAAGGACACAGCCCACTCATCCACCTTTTGGAAATCCAAATACTGATCAGGTTTTAGGGGCTAAAAAAAACTATGAATTTCTTCAAAGTGACATAAGAACACATCATTTTGATCAGGATATAAAACTGTTTAGGATTGGGTTTGGAGTCACCTATTTTTTTTTTTTAAGGTTATATTCATTATTTTTAGAGAGAGAGGAAGGGAGGGAGGAAGAAAAAGAGAGAAGCATCAATGTATAGTTGCCTTTCACCTGCCTCCAGCTGGGGACCTGGCTGGAGACCTGGCTTGCAACCTGGATATGTGCCCTGGCTGGGGAATCGAATCAGCAACCCTTGGGTTTGCAGGCTGGTGCTCAATCCACTGAGCCACCAGCCAGGGCCTAATGTCTTCCTTCTGAGCAATTTACCTCTTTCTCCCTTTCATAATCTTCCTTGTCGTATTCTTCATCTTCATTCTGCGTCTGCAGGGCCACACTGCCAAAGTCTAGTGACATGGTCCTCCTGCGGGACAAGAAAGAGGTTGTTTCTAATTACCACCCAAAGACTTGCCAGACCAAACTAAACCAAAGATGCCACACTCAAGAGACAACAGCAGCCAGGAAGAAGACATATGCAACTCATGTATGGCAAATGGTTAGTGTTCCAAATATAAAGCGAGTTCCTACAAATTAATTGTGATTCCCAGAAAACAGCTATAAGACAGGAATTCATAGAAACAAATGCAAAAAGCAAATTAACTGATGACTAGACCTTTCTAGTATATGGACAATATGATTCAAAACAGTAAGACTTTTGTCCACACAAGAAATAAAATAATAATAAACTAGAAATGTGCCAAAACATACAAATTGGAAAACTATGCTCCAAGTTTCTAAGTTTATTTGTTCAATATGGCACAGGTAGTCTCCTCCACAACTGGCTTCATCCTTTGAATGTCACAAATCCAAATGTCACGTTGTACAATAAGTGAGCCACTAAATCCTGAGTCAATGAGGGCCACCCAAAAACCATTTGCAATGTAACAGACTTCACGTAGCGCACAATGAAAATGTAAGTGGTAAAATGTCCTGCTCTTAAACTTGATAAAATCAGGTTCCAGAGAAACAACACACTGCAGAAAAACAGAAGTGATGGCTATGAAGTGGGACCACTGCACTGTGAGGTTACAGTTCCAAAAGCAACAGCAAGCGTTCCCTGGAGGCCGGCCGGTAACTGCTGTGGCAGAAGCAGCAGCAGGAAATGGGTTTTCAAGCACTTCCAGTCAAAAGGCTGCTGATGACTTGAATTATACTTATGGATCCTGACACGACACAGAAACCACTACGCAGAGTGTCAAAGTTCTGAACAATCCTGACAGAAAAGGAGGCAGGCATCACCCATTACCCTGCCACTGCCCTGCACTGGGTCCATTCTTCTGCGTGCCAGTGCAGTGCACTTTGATGTGAGCGGGAGGCACAGCTCATTCGCTCTGCTTTTCAAGCTCTGAAATGTCATTAAATTGGAAGTGAAAAAAAGGAACACAGACCAGGCCATCCAAAAGCATTTCGCCATAAAGACCTCAACTGCTTCATGTTAACAGCTGAGGACTGTGATCGCAAACTTAATAAACGCCAATAGCTCTACAGAAAAAGATACTCCAGCCTGTCAGATCTAAGGCACCCTTGATTGTATGACATAGCTCCATTTGTACCACCAAGAAAAGGATGTGGCCAATTCAATTATGACACATCATTAATTTTAAAATGCAACCTGACTTTGTAGATGTTAAAAATGTGAAAAGAAAATGTACACTTCAGAGTAGGTGAAATACGGTATTACAGATTTACACAAATATGGCTTTCAATGCTGAAATCTCCATATGTCGAGTTTTTGTTTTTCAAGGACTGAATTATGTTCTTGGCCAAACTGTAACGTGCAGTCCACCTTTTCAAACCTGCCCTCTCTGATCTCCCGTGCCCTGCCCATCCTTTTCAATTCTATCAACTGAGCTCTTTGCATCAATTATGAACCCTTCCAACCTCTGCTTCTTAGACCAGACATGCTCCTTGCTGTTGCTGCCCCAGAACTGTAAGGAGGAAGGAACATGTGCACTTTCACTGAGAGGGAAAAATGCATCCTAAAATCAGGAAATTGAAACCTTGTCTGTACCCAGCAGCTCCAGGAAGCGGCCGCATACCGGCTGGAGGAGGAGATCAGAATACGGTCACGAATCTATAATGTAACTGAAACAGGGAGGGGAAGACACACAAGCTCATGTCCATAGGTTTTCTTGACTACTTCAAGTGAACATGGTACATCAAGTCCACAGAATCCAGATAATGAAAATGCTAGTCCACTTAAATCCTGCCTCCTTCAAAGAAATGAGAATAAGACCTTAAAGACATTCCCATAGTCTCCAGGAATAAATAGTCTTTAGTGCTTTTGATTCTTCCAGTATTCTCCACTTTCCCCTGCATTTTATAATTAAAGCCAGAAGATGATATTTGAGTTAATCTCTTTTATTAGGTAAAAAAAGGGAAGTGCTTTTTTTTTTTTTTAACTTCTCACTAATCTGCCACTAATATGTTGAATATTGAAAAAGAACATTAAGATTCACGAGAGCCTACTTTTTCTCAGATAGAGAATAATGAATCTTATAAGGTATTTTCCTTTTCTTAGTGAAGAGAATATAAAAGACCAAAGCATATCTTTTCTTGAATGACATTTTAAATTCTTACCATGCTATTAAAGAAGAAATCTGATAATATCTAAAAAGGCCAAAATACCTCTCCACTGGGGAAGAAAAGATACAAACAAATTTTTCACTTAAAAAGTGCAAACTACCAGAGACCTTAAGAAACCATTTTAGGCACAAAGGCAAATCTGATAAACATGCTGTGGTTAAGGGGGTAAAAAAAAAGACTAAAAATATAATTACTATCTTAATTAAAAATTTTTAATTATTGTTTTTATTCAATTTATTAATCACTACTAATTACCACTGCTATCAAAGATAACACTCAGAACAATAAGAGATTGTATTTTTAAAAAATAGTAAAACAGTAAACCCAGAAGCTATAAAGGAAAACTTGACAGAAACTTAACCACAAAAAAAAGAAAATTTGTATATGATAAAAGATATCATTATTAACAAGTTAAAAACCATGTATTGAAAAAATACATCACTAACAAAGTCAAAAGATAAACTAAAATAATGAGAAAAATACTTTCAAAACACCTAACATCCCATATACAGTCCTCACAAAGACATTTTTAAAATTTTAAATTGTCAACTGACAATTCATTTTTAAAAAATAGAAATGTAAATGTGCAATTAATTTGATAAGATGCTTACTCATGAAGAATTCAAAGTGTCATTTACACAATGAAATACAATTTTTAAGTAAATTGAAAAAAAAAAACTTGATAATATCTATTCTGTAAGAAACAGGCATCCTCATGCATTGCTGATGGAAGTATGATCTGTGAAAACCATCTTAAAAATTATTAGTATTAATATATTGAAAAAGAACATTTGCCCTAGTAAACGTGCTTTTGAATAAATTTGGCAGTACTAATGCCACTAATAATAAGTAACTATTTCTATATTTATATATTGAATGATTATTTTTAAAAATCAAGATGCAAAATAAGTGTACAGTATGCCTTTTGAATAGTAAGCTAGTTAATACTTTCTTCCTTGGTAAATAACTTTTCTGAACACATTAACAAGACGATGTTCTGTCCTTTGGTTACACTCAGATCAGAAGGGCTCAGCCTCAGTAGTCATTTTGCTGTCCCTACTTGTGTTATCTTTGCCCTCCCTGCAATGAGAAGACCAATGGGTGTTTACTTGGACAAAGCATTAAAAAGCAAAAGCATTATTATTATTATTTTGGTGTTTCTTTTTATTTATTTATATATATTTTAAAAGATTTATTATTTTTAGAGACAGGGGAAGGGAGAGAGGCAAAACGGGAGAGAGACATCACTGTATGGTTGCCTTTCACCTGCCTCCAGCTACAGACCTGGCTGGAGACCTGGTTTGCAACAGGGTTATGTGCCCTGGCTGGGGAATCGAACCATCGACCTTTGGGATTGCAGGCCGGAGCTTTACCCACTGTGCCACCAGCCAGGGCTAAAAGTAGTATTATTTTTGCTTCATCTGAAAGCATACAAGCACTCTGAAGGCAGAAATTAAATGTATCTACTCCACCCTTTGGACTTGGTAGGCACGTAACGAATATTTGTTGAACAAATGTAATACATTCATATTGCCCTGTATGGAGCCACTATTTCAATCAAATTCTACTGAGTACCTGCCGTATGCCAGGTTATAGCCTAGATATATCTAAGACGTGCATGGTAGTAGCCATAGGGAGGTAACAGTCCCTTTGGGAAACAATGACATAAGTTAATAGTTACAGTGATACACTGTAATAAATTCTATAATAAAGTACCAAAACAAATACTAACTTTGCCTAAGAAGAAAGGACTGCTGAAAGACATTTCACAAACAAAAAAGGCTTCATTAGGAATAGATGCTCAAGGACACAATAAGGCTGGAAGTGGTTAAGACTGAGGACACCCACTCAGACAACCTGGGCTCAATTCTGGCTCTTTTATTTATCAGCCATGCAACTTTGAGCAAACTGTTTCCATCTCTTCACTAGTAAAATGAGGGTGAAAATAGTACCTACCTCATAGATGGGTTATGAGGATTCACAAGATAATGCATATAGAGTGCAATTCAATACATTTTAGTTGTTATTAAGATATTATTAATGATGAACAAGAGTCAGCCAGCTACAAAAGAGGTTAAAGAAATAAAGGGTATTCAGTATATCTAAGATAAAGGTTCAGCCTGTAAGAAACTTTCAAATAATGCAACCCCTTCTGAGATAAAAATGCTACATCCTTCAAAACGCTCTCCCTATCCTGTTCCCGCATGAAATTAGTTCCTCTTCCGCATTTTTTGTCTATTTTTCTTATGCTTTTCTTATTGCTTCAATTCCAGCCATTAAAAAATGCCAAAGCAATTAATTAATTGACTGCATTCTTGTATTCTGAGAGTACATGTAAGTTGTCCTGCACTGTGAAGGATATGACAAAATTCAGTTTAAATCATATTTGAGTTCATGACTCTAAGATAGAACAGGTTAAGTGGCACAGAAATGGGCTTGTAAGAGTCCTGAGAGTTAGCAAATTCAACTTATATGCTTACATGCCAACTTCTCTCCTAATATGAAAAGACTAGCCTGTTTTGGACTGGCACTGCCAGGCTTTAGGAGGCCTATTCCTTCATTCAGCAATTATTTACCTATCCCTGTTTAAGATTACCAAGTGTAACAGGACTTGATGGAAGGAAAGAAAATAAGCATACATACAAACGATGACAATAATCTGTGGTCAATGCTAATGACAGCAGCTTGGACAAATTAATTTCGGAATCCCAGAGGATGCAGCGAGGAGGCACCCACGGGCGGCACGAATGACTAAATCAATGGCCTTACCAAGGAACTACGTTTGGCGTCAGCTACGCCCCAGCCAGTAGGTACCGCGACACGGAAGCTGCAGAGCCCAGGATACCGGGGATTGCTGGTTCTGGCTGCCAGCGTCACATGCACTCGGTCAACACACGTGTACAGAGCGCCCACTGTGAGCCAGGCGCTGCGCCAGGGTGACCACGGAGAGGTCGCGGGGTTAGTCCAGCGGCCTAAAGATGAGACGAGGGCCGCTCAGACGTCACTGCTAAGCAAAATGACACTTCAAAGTCAAAGGCTGAGCCCCGCAACCTGAAGGCAATGCACCACCGCGGGATTTGAGGAGGAGGTGGGTCGGTCCTCGCGAAAACCTGGCCAAATCCAGGGAACCCCACACTCCTCTAACTCCACCCCCAAGTTCAGTCGCGAAGCAAAACTCACCGGAGACCGCAGATGCTGTCACCGCGGGGAAACCCTAGCCCCGGCCGAAGTCTAACTTCTAGCAAACCCCCTTATCCTGGCCCTAATCTGCAAGCTCCTTCCTAGTCACAACCGAACAGGAACCCTGAAGTTACTGAGGAGCAGCTGCGTCCTGCAATCATCCGCTAGAGGCCCCCTGGTGGGCGGGACCATGCGGCGGCGGGGCGGGACTTGAAGGCGAAAGTCTCCGCCTCTCAAGCTTGGTTGAGAAGTCCGTCCGCAGTTGCAAATGTAAATCTGTTTAAAAGCGGGCGCCAGAGGTGGCGGGAAGCTCCTCCGGTGCACCCATTGGTGGAGTTGTGAGCCAATTACAAAAGAATTGACTCTGGAGAGGGAGGGTTGATCGGTTGCCTAGAGACGCCCAAGCTTTTAGCCTCCAGCTTTCGGATAGGGTGAGCTGGTGTTCCTGGGCCCCTGGGCCCTTCCTTCACCACCTGATGCTAGAGACTGGTGGGGTGACTCTTCCCAGCCCCCCTCGCTTGCCCCTCCTAAACCCCAGCGCACAGAATAAAACCCTTACTTTGGAGTTTGGCCTTCTGATTCTGTAAGGTGCCTGCCTTCTCATCACCCAAACAGCTTAAATGTTTTGTTTTGTTTTGTTTACTTTGCCTTACTGCTTACGAGGTCCCACTTTGTTTGAACTTATGTTTACTGCTGCATCTGCAAAATACTGTGCTTCGTTTTAACGTTAGACAAGGTAACATTTACTAAGAACTGCCCAGACCTTGACACCCCTGTCCTATCTAATACTACTTCACTGTGCCATCTGTGATAGCTGCACTGACCCCTGTAACTCCATCAACTAGCCTAACAGACACTTAATCCATAGCAATAGAGTGAAATCGCTGGCTGAACTGCCTTTGGTTCCCCAAATGTTTTTTATTTGCTCCAGCTACTTCTTTCACTTGTATTGCCCTACCTTACTTCTCTACCCCTTCTGTCTTCAAGATAGATAAGCTCATCCTTGGAGCCTTTTATAAAACACAACTCCCTTCCCTAAAGGAAGTGATATTTCCCACCTCTGTACACAGTGTGCATATCTTATTATAGTTCTTATATCTACTATAATTGTGTGTCTATTTTACTCAGTCCAATGTTAATATCTTGTACTTACTTTGCTTCTTGGACATCTAGCACACTTCATGGCCCCTGGTAAGCACTCAAAACAAATTTGTGAAATGAGTAAATGAATGAACAAATAAATAATGAAGATATTTTGTGCCAGAAAAGCCAATAAAAGCATTCAGGTAAATGGCAGTTGTTGAAATCTGAGCCAGTAGGAACTAGGCTTAGGGACTTTTTATGCTTCACTGAAGTCCATCTGCAAACTGTGTGAAGCGTCTTGTGCTAAATAAAAGGTAAGGTGCAATGCTATGCCCAGAATGTGGAGCGATCCCTGCCTACAAACAACTGTTTCTTAGAGAGGTGAAAGCATAAAAGATAGAAGGAAGAAAAGCACATGAGGAAGCAGTGTGTATGATCCCTTACAGTGCTTTAGAATTTGGTAAATTCCTCACGACACAATTCTGTGAGGGGCTAGGGCAGGCATTCACATCCTATTTTACATCAACAGAGACTGACCAAAAAAAAAATTGAATGGCTTGCCTATGGCTGCATAGCTAATGTGAGACCATTTAACTGAGCTTATCTCCAAATCCAGAGCTTATTATGAAATATGAAATATAAGTAAGACTAAAACACACAAGTAACGAAAGATGCAAAATAAAGAATAAACAGAGTCCCTTGCCTCTAAATGGATTTGAGTGGAATTATGGATATATTACAATCAATGAAATTTTCTTGACTGCCTATTCTGTTTAGTTCCTGGCTTAGGTGCTTAGGTACAAAGTGTAAGGCAGGAGCCCTACACTGAAGGCACCCATGCCTTTTGGAGTGCAGGATGCTTACATGAACAGATGACACAAAAACATAGTTGATTACATGTAATATGAGTAGAATAGGCACTAATTGTGGAGGAAAGTGAGCATGTAATAAAGGCTCTGTCAGGGAAGGTTCCTAGAGGAAGAGGTAGAGAGAGTCAATAGGCAGGTTGATTAGAATGAATGACTGCAATGTGTAGACCAGCAAAAATGAAGGATCTTATGTTGAGAGGAAAGGTTGGAGAAGTAAGCAGATGAAAGGTAGTCAGGGGAAGAGCTTGAGACCTGGAGGAATGGGAAAGGCATTCTACAGGCATAAGATATGTTGCACACAGGAAATAAACATGCAATATACAAACAGGTATTCTGGGATAATAAAGACAGGTGTTGAAGAAGAGAGAAAAACTAGAAAAGACCTTGAATATTGGGAAAGGTTATTTGTAGATTGTTGGGTCAGAGTTTAGCTTCCATTTAAAAAATATTTTTTTAATTTGCTGATTTTACAGAAAGAGAGAGGAAGAAAGAGGTAGGGAGAGTAAATAAGGGATTCCTAGTTTTCCTTTCCATTTCTTTATTGTTATTGAGCTACTTTTTTCCCATAAATAATTAAATAAATAAAGGAATTTGGGGATGAAATGTAGATCTTTTGCAAACTCTTTGTGTGTAGCCAGAGTGTAAGAACGAATTGCCTGGGTTTAATTTTTAAAGTTTTCAGTCACAAGGTTTTTAATGTGAAAACTATCAGAAGCAATGATAGCGACCATTTAATAAAGATCCAAATCAACAAGAATTATTTGAACCCTGGTCTGGTAGTTCAGTTGTCCCAATACACCAAGGTCTCAGGTTTGATCCCCACTTGGGGTTCATGCAGGAATCTTTTCCTTGCATGAAAAGAAGGAAAAGTCGAACAACAGATCGATGTTTCTCTCTCTCTTCTCCTTCCCCTCTCTCTGAAAATCAATAAATAATATTTAAGAGAAAAAAGCAATATATTTGCAGACCTTTCCAAAGGCCAATTCCACTTATCTTCCTTGAAACATTTGGTAGATTACAAAGAAGGAAGTACCCAAAACAAGATTTTAAACTGGTGTCTATTTTATTTTATATTTTACGTTTTAAGGGTTTTATTCATTTCTAGAGAGCAGGGAAGGTATGGAGAAAGAAAAAGAGAGAAACATCAATGTCAGAAACATCAACCAGTTGCATCTTGTACCAGGGACTGAACCCATGACCCTGGCATGTGCCCTAACTGGGAACTGAACCGGCCACCCTTTGCTTTGCAGAACAATACCCAACCTACTGAGCCACACCGGTCAGGGCAAATTGGTGTATATTTTTAAAGCTTCGATAACACATTTAATGCATATGGACAAAAAAAACACAATATGATGTAATCATACCATCAAAAAAATATTACAGATTTATTTAAAATGTTAATGATTTCGACACTAAAATGGTATAGTCTAGTAATGGATATATGTTTAAAGTTGTTTGAGGTTCTTCTGTTTTAGGTTGGGTTCTTAGAAGGGAACCTTGGGATGAAAATTGGAGTACAAATGATTGACTAAGGAAGGGCTTCTGGGAGAAAGCTGGCAGGGAGCAAGGAAGGGGGAGAGGCCACGCAGGGCTGTGCCTTGGGACAAGTGCCAGCCACAGCCTGATTCACAGGGAGCTGTAGAGTAGAATCAGGATGGGACCAGGAACTAAGCTTTCCTACTCCCTCACTGGTGATGGTGGCAGGGAAGGGGGAGTCAGAAGTGGTGCTTCTGACTTTTGGTGACAAGAAGCATCATCCCTAGCCTGAGGCAATGCTCAGAATGAAGAGTCACATGCAGGTAGTTAGGAGCCAAACACAAAGAAGCCAACAGAGGAGCAGACAGGTACAGTTCAAGATTCCAGAGGAGTGTGGGCAGAGCTGACAGTATCCCCTACATTTGTGTTTGCCATTCTTTGACCTTGTCAGTCGATCTCTGGAAACGTCTATTTTTGAGGCCCTTCATGAAGGTGAGGTCTTGTGCAGCCCAGCATAATGGAAACTAGGACAACCAACAAGATCCTACCACCTTGGGGATTCAGGAAAACTGCCAAAAGTTAAAGTGGAAACCTTCCTAAAAATCTAATATAGCTCAGTTTCACCACCAAACTTTTTTTTAATTAAAGGTTTTACTTTGAGAAAATTGTAGAGTCACATGCAGTGACAAGAAATAACACAGAGAAATGTCCTTTAAGCTTTACCCAGTTCCTATCAATGATAACATCTTGAAAAACTATAGTCCAATATCACATCCAGGATATCCGCATTGATACAGTCAAGCTTCAAAATAATTCCATCACAAAAGGATGCCTTGTTTTGCCCCTTTCTAACTATATCCATTTTCCTCGTTCCTACTGACTCCCTTCTTAACCCCTAATCTGTTCTCCATTTCTATAATTTTATCATTTTAAGAATGTTATATAAATGTAGTTCTAGCCCTGACCTGTGCAGTTTGTGGTGTCATCCTGCAAACCAAAAGTTCGCAGGTTTGATTCCTTGTCAGGGCACATGCCTGGTTTACGGGTTTGGTCCCCAGTTTGGGGCACATACAAGAGACAACCAATCGGTATGTCTTCCCCTTTCTCCCTCCCTTACCTTCTCTCTAAACCTTCTCTCCCTTCCTCTTTCTAAAAAGCAATGAAACAATGCCCTTGGGTAAGGATTAGAAATCGTAGTTCTAAAGTATGTAACCTTTTCTAAATAAAGTATGTAATCTTTTCATATTAGCTTTTTTTGCTTTGCATAATTACCTGAAGATCTGCCCAAGTTGTTGAGTGTATCTGTATCACATTCCTATTTATTGATGAGTGGTACTCCATGGTGTAGATATACCAGTTTGTTTAACCATTCACCTAGAAGTATCTGGTTTGTTTCCAGTCTTAGGTAGTTAAAAACAAAGCTACCATTAATTCCTATACAAGTATTTGTGTGAACATAAATTTCCACTTCTCTGTGATCAATGCCCAGGAGGATAATTACTTAGTAGTTGAGTAATTGCATGATTAGTTTTGTAATAAACTATCAAATTGTTTTCCAGAGTAGCTGTACTATTTTACATTGTTACCAATAATGTACGTGTGATTCACTTTTTCCACATCCCAGCCAGCATTTAGTGTTATTGCTATTTTTCAGTTTACCCATTCTGACAGGTTTGTAGTAATATTTCCTTGTGATTTTAACTTGCATCACCCTACTGGCTAATGATGTTGAACATATTTTTGTGTGCGTATTTGCCATCTCTATGTCTTCATAAAAATGTCTGTGGGGTTGTTTGTTTTCTATTTTTGCCCATCTTCTAATCAGACTTTTTACTGTTAAATTTTAAAGTTTTTAAAACTATATTCTAGATATTAGCCTCTTCTCACACATGAGGTTTGCAAATATTTCCTCTCAGCCTATTATTTGTCTTTCATCCTCTGAACAGTCTCTCACAGTGTAAAAATTTGTAATCTTGATAAAGTGCAATATACCAGTAATTTTTTCTTTTCCTCCAGTTTTTTTAATGGATCATATAAAGTCTAAGAACTCTTTGCCTAGCCCTATATCCTAAAGATTCGGCCCATGTTTTTCTTTCTTAAAGTTTACATTTTACGCTGAAGTCCCTAATGCATGTTTATGGAAAGTGTGAGGCTTGTTCTTTGGCCTGGACGTCCAACTGCTCCAGCACCATTTGTTGGATGGCCCTAGCCTTCCCCTTTTGGAGTCACCAAGCCTGGCTGAGTCCCTCCACTGCAGGCCGTGGGTCCGAAAAGGCAGCCCTTCCGCACAGCTCACTCACTTTCCGCTACTGTTCCCTCCTCTCGCCCTTTGCGGGCCCCACACTGCACCCTCCCCCGGGGGTTTCCCACACTCTGCCCCCACCTTTGCAAAACAGAGTCCTTTTATTAAAATCTCAAATTTCCCATTTGTGTCCTGTCAGGGCCCTGATACAGCCTACAAATGACAACTTTTCCAAATCCCAAACACCAGACAGATACTGTCAATTGTCACAAAGTAATAATCATTTATTTTTTTTGAAAAGTCATTTACAGGTATTTATAGGCAAATGGATTTCCAGTTTAAGACAAATGAAAATAGGTGTGTCATGAAAATAGCATGCAACTAAACCATTCCCTCTCGGTTTCTTTTTGTTTTAACTGTGCCTGTGGTATCTGTAAGTGCAGTATTTGCTGATCCAACCACTATACAGTTACAGCCAAATATTGACTATCCAGGGGTCCTGCTCACATCATTTATACTCTCTGAATCTAAGTGTATCAGGAACTTCTTTCTTGCTATCCAGTTAACACTACTCAGCCACATTGATACCACAGCCCTGTTCTGCCTCTCACAAGGGTGACTGGATCACCTGTAAGTTTCTATGATCTGTACCTATCCTGATCCTCTTCCTTTATGAGGAGAGATCATCAAAAACTAAAGTGTATGCAGAATTGATGAAAAATACATTATATCCTAGTTGTACAAAAGGAAATAAACCTAAGAAATTAACAGCAGAAGAAATAAATCATAAACCTTTTCATAAAAATATTAGAGCTCAGTAGGCTAGATTTCTGATTACTTCTATCCAAAAGAAGATTGCTGTATCTTATTTAAAATGTAGCAAATATGTCACAATTACAAATATTAGGTTGTATCTACCTAGCCAAAATGTCATGGAGTTATTTAAGGCTATTGTCCAGATAACACAGGATAAAAACAAAACAAAAAACTACCATAATAATGACCATTTCTCTATATGCAAAGGCAGGTAAAGGGCTGAAGCAGTTTTCTGCTGCTGAAAACAACCAAATCCACTTTTACCATATTTACTTATATTATTCCAAAGTTTCAATGTTTTTGAGTGAAAGGCTTGGGGTGTCCACTATCTGAATGCTGATCTCAGCTGTGCCGTTCATTTTGAGTACAGACACAGACTAAGGGAAAATACTGACGTTTCCACCTTCACTACACAGACTGGTAGTCAACATTGACCCCTCACAAATGGGAATTTTGCTTTCTGTAGACTCACACTACGTTAGGGCTTAAATGGACCTCTGAATTCACCTAGCCCACCTCTTTCAATTTGTAGACAAGGAAACTGGAGTCCAGACAGGGTCAGCAACTTGCTCATGGTGAAGTGATGACAGACAGCCCAGAGCTTTTCCCTACGCAGGGCTTAACTCTACCTTAGTTTCCCAGTGCGCTACATGCAGCACACCTTTCCCAGTGTTTCACTTACTGTTTCTCTCTTCTGCATTCTGTATGGTCATGTTCTAGAAAAGGTGCTATGAATTCATGTAGGTGAGGGATTGATTATCCTTCAGTCACCGCCAATCAGGAGCACCTCTCCCATATTTTCAAATAAATTCAGTATTTTAAATAGCAATAGAACCAAGTTGGATATTGAATATGAAGAATACTGATTTGTTTCCCATCTTTTAAATCCATGTAGGAATGAGCTTTCTTTGGCGGAATGGAGGGCAAGAGGGAGAAATTGGATGAAATCAGAAATGGCTGATAGATTTGGCCTCTTCCATTTGTCACATGCTGCATACAAACAGACCAAATGGCCAAATAATTTGAACCCCAACCCTTTATCCAGTACATGGGACAGGCCAATGAAACAGACCAAGGCTTTCAGGGGCTTCTGATTTGATTCCACTGGCATAGACATAGTCCACATTCACTGTCAAGTGTATTTTAACATTGCAGTGAAAGTGCTACTAAACAGAAAATAACAAATAAAGTCGAGCAAATTGCCTCTTATTTTTGTAACAAGGAAAAACTTTTCTTTTGGCAAATGGTTCTGTAGTTATAGAATATGAAGACATGTAACTAATCTCTCTAATATGAAAATGTCCCCAAATTACCAAGTTGAAAGGCACATACCACCGTCCCAGCAGTTCATTCAAGTTGTCTTTAGCATGTGAAATTTTAATTGTGCTTTTAGCGTATTAATGCAATATGGCCTTAAAAAGTGACATTTGTGCATATGTTTAATTTTTTTTTTTTTTTTTGATAGACCAATCCTCTTCTGCTTTTCTTATTTTCACTTTCTGAAGATCAATTTTCGTTAGTCCATTATGGTCTCAAAAAGATGCACTTGATAGTTTGTGTCCTATTTCTTCTAGAATACAAATTTGAATTATCCTTGTGCCCTAACACAAAATGGACTTTCTTGAATTATCAGTGAGATGGCATTTCATATTATCATTTGTTTAAATGCAAAAGTCCTGGGATATTCTCCTTTTTCACTGGTTGTTTAAGGCTTACTTCACTTCCAGAAGAGATGATTGGCAAACTATTATCCATGTGGTATCTAATAAGGTGGCCAACATTATCAAATACATGATCCTTGGTCCTCACCTTGAAAAGGAAATGAAAGAATCTAGGTTAAATGAGAATAGTTCTTCTGACAGATGTAAATAATCAAGCAGGAAGGGGGAGCGGGGGGATAGGACAGACATAGCCCTAAAGGAGATACTTCGCTAAATTTAAAAAAAGAAAGAAAAGAAAAGGTACATTTTAACTCTACCCTGATTAAACAATTTTTTCATTCCCCAACACCTTTTTAAAGCAATTGTTCCTCCCAGTTAGGAAAACGGTAAGCACTTGTCACCCAATCCAAATTTCCAATCAACTTCTTTCTCATTTACTTTTGATATATTCATGTCACCATTCCTATAAATATTTAAGTGGGTTGTATGCAAGCATGAATCTCAGGATCACAATTAAATCCCCTCAAACAGAGTGCTTTCATAATATCCTGCCTGTATAGGAAGCAGGCCCTTTTGGAAAATTCCCACCTCTCTGTGGAGGCTCAACACAAATCCTGTGTCCTCCAAGAAGCCCCCTTAGACCTGCAGACCTCCTGGTAGTGATTCATAAATATTTGTTAGATAGAACTTCTGGTCTGTATGCCAAAGAAACTCAGTTGCCATAAGCCTGCCTTCTCCTGTGAATGCTCCTCCCTAGAATTATTATATCCCCACCCTAGGCATGGGAGCGAGACGCTGCTTTCTATTATGACTCCACCACTTCAGTAGCCTGTTTGGAGGGTGGCTGGGAGCTTAACTGTCCAGGACAGGGACGGTGTGCGGTCAGTAGACACCTTGTCATATAAGTCTACTACCTCCCATCAAGGGATTCTTTGAGTTCTGTCTACATAATGGTTTTCCAAATATTAAACACACATACTTACTGGAATAACAGATCACATTTCACCATGGACTGTGAATTACATAATAGTATTGTATCAACATTTTAATGTCTTGATTTTGATCAATGTACTATGGCTATGGAAGAGAATATCCCTATTCTTAGAAATGCACACTCAAGAATTAAAAGAAAAAAGGCATGGTATCTCCAACTTACTCTTAAAAGGCACCAAGCTTGGGAGATGATTTTACCTCTTCCAGTCCATCACCAACCCAAGTCAAATCAGTTGATCAGTCCTGCCAGCCCATGTTCTTAATTTTGGCTCAACCTGCTTTCTCCTCTGCACTTCTACCTCCACCAGGTTCAAACTGTTACTAGTTTTCACCTAGCATTCCCTAATTACTTCCTCTGTTTCTGGTCTTTCCCCTTCTAATTGATCCTGCATGCGAATGCCAAATCAATTAATTTTCCTAGCACAAGGATTATAAGCTAATCGCTCTGGCCAAACACACCAGGGAATGTTTTAGTTTGTTGGGAAGTAAGGTGGAAGGTGCCCAATAAGGAGTTTTTAAGTAAAAAATGGGGAGATTTCATACAAAATCTGATTTTGTGGCTTCTTTGGGAAAACGAAATCTGGCTATACTGGCCCCTACTCCAAATGGCAGCAATTGACTGGAGCTGGGTTGTGACTGTCCCACTTACACAGGACATGCACTTTCTAGTTCATTAAAGCCCACCATACCCTATGCTCATCCCATTACTTGTCCAGCTTCACACACTTACAGTACTGGTCAGGCCCTACAACACATTAGTTCCAATTAAATAAGCTTTGGGGGGGGGGGGATGACAAACACGTAACAGATCTACCCTCTGAACAAAATTGTAAGTGTACACTGTACAGGAATGTCTCATTTTATTGCATTTTATTGAGCTTTACAAATATTGCATTTTTTTTTATAAATTGAAGTTTTGTAGCAATTCTTTGTCAAGTAATTCTACCGACACCAATTTTTCAACAGCACTTACTTTATATTTCTGGGTAACAGTTTGGTAATGCTCACAATATTTCAGACTTTTTTGTTATTATTATATTTGCTATGGTCACCTTTGGTGTTACTATTGTAGTTGTTTTGGGGCAACATGAACCACACCCATGTAAAATGGAGAACCTAACTGATAAACATTGTGCGTGTTCTGATTGCTCCCCCAAATGGCCATTCCTCTGGGGATATAAGTCTTTTGCATAAATACCTAGAAGAGGGATATTTGAATCATATGAGAGTTCCATGTTCTTAAATTTTTTGAGGAAACTACATACTGTTTTCCATAGCAGCTGCATCATTTCATATTCCCATCAACAATGTACAAGGGTTCTAATTTCCACAAACCTACACTGTTCTTTCCTGTTTTTTGACTAGTGACCATCCTACAACAGGTGTGAGATGATATTTTATGGTGAACTTGATTTGCATTTCTCTAATGATAGTGTTGTTGATCATCTTTTTATATACCAGTTAGCCATTTGCACATCTTCTTTGGATAAATGTCTACTCTAGTTGTCTGCCATTTTTTTACAATTTTATTTGTTTACTTTTAGAGCGAAGGGAAGGGAGAGAAAGACAGGGAAACATCAATATGCAAGAGATACATGGATCGGTTGCCTCTCACACGCTCCCAATCATGGACCTGGTCCGCAACCCAGGCATGAACCCTGACCGGGCATTGAACCAGCAACTCTTTGGCTTGCAAACCAGCTCTCAATCCACTAAACCACACTGGCCAGGGACAGTGGTCTGCCATTTTCAAATCAGGTTATTTGTGTTTTTGTTTTACTTTTGCTATTGAGTTGTAAGAGTTACTATATATTTTGAAAATGAATCCCTTATCAGACACGGCTTGCAAATGTTTTTTCTCATCCCATAGGTTGCCTTTCACTCTGTTGATTGTTTCCTGTGCTGTGTAGAAACATTTTAGTGCTATTTGTTGCTTTTTGTTTGTTTTTGTTTTTTGCACTTGCTGTCTGTGTTTTAGGTGCCATATCCAAGAAATCACTGCCAAGACCAATATTATAAAATGTATTCCTTCTGCTTTCTCCTGGTAATTTTAGAGTTTCAGGTGTTACATTTATGTCTGTAGATTGCTCTGGGTAATATAGATATTTTAACAACATTAAATCTTTCAATTCATAAACATGGGTCATTTTACATTTATTTGTATCTTCTTTCATTTCTAGTTTCATTCCACTGTGGTTGGAAAAGATTCCTCAAAGGATGTCAATCTTCTTAAATTTATTTATTTAGTTTTTAATTTAATTTTATTGTTGATGTATTATATCCGTCCCCTTTTTCCTCCCCTCAGTCCCCTTCCTCACCCACCCACTCGCCCCCAAAGTCAATCCCATTTGTTGTCCATGTCCATGGTTCTTCCATGTTAGTTCCTTAACTAAATTGCTCCCCATTTTTACCTGCTCTTCCCCCTGCCTAACTCCCCCCTCCTCTTTGCCCACTGAAGGTCTATTCATTGTATTCATGTATCTGGTTTTGTTTTGCTTGTTTGTTTTGTTCATTATTGTCCTGTAATGGGTGAGATCATATGGTATTTGTCCTTCACTGACTGGCTTATTTCACTAAGCATAATGCTCTCCAGCTCCATCCATGTTGTTGCAAAGGATAGGAGTTCCTTCTTTCTTTCTGCTGTGTAGTGTAGAATTCCATTGTGTAAATGTACCAAAGTTTTTTTGATCCAATCATCCACTGATGGGCACTTAGGCTGTTTCCAACCCTTAGCTATTGTAAATAGTGCTGCTATGAACATAGGGGTGCATAAGTTCTTATGAATTGGTGTCTCAGGGTTCTTCTGGTATAGTCCTAATAGTGGAATTGCTGGATCAAAAGGCAGTTCCATTTTTAGTTTTTTAAGGAAACTCCATACTGCACTAGCCTGCATTCCCACCAATAGTGCACCAGGGTTCCCTTTGCCCCACATCCTCGCCAACATTTGTTGTTTGTTGATTTGTTGATGATTGCCATTCTGACAGGTGTGAGGTGGTATTTTATTGTGGTTTTAATTTGCATCTCTCTGGTGGCTAGTGGTGTTGAACATTCTCTCATATGCCTTTGGGCCCTTTGTATGTCTTCCTCAGTGAGTTGTCTATTCAGGTGCTTTGCCCATTTTTCAATTGGGCTGTCTGTCTCCCTGGTGTTGAGTCGCATTAGTTCTTTATATATTTTGGAGATCAGACCCTTGTCTTAGGTATCATTGGCAATTATGTTTTCCCATCCAGTTGGTTCCCTTTGAATTTTGCTGGTGTTTTCTTTAGCTGAACAGAAACTTTTCAATTTGATATAGTCCCATTTGTTTATTTGTTCTTTTATTTCCTTTGCCCTTGAAGAAGTATCAGTAAACATATTTCAGATGGGATATCTGTCTATTTTTCCCTTCAGTTGTGTTAATGTTTGTGTCATATATTTGGGCACTCTGATGTTAGTTGCATATATTGATAACTATTATATCTTTCTACTGAATTAATTCATTTATCATTATATAATGCCATTGTTTGTCTCACTTGACAGTTTTTTATTTCAAGTCTGCTTTGTTTAATATAAATATGGCCAGCCCTGCTCTCTTTCAGTTATCATTTGCATGGAATATCTTTATCCTTTCACTTTCAACCTATGTGTGTCCTCAAGTCTAAAGCAAGCCTCTTACAGAAAGCATATAGTTAGATCGTTTTTATCCATTGAACTGTTCTACATCTTTTGGGTACCCAGGCTGGTGCCAATTCACTGAGCCATACCTGCCAGGGCATGTTCTACATCTTTTGATTAGAGAATTTAAACTACTTGTACTTAAAGTAGTTACTGATAAGAATTTACTATGACCATTTTGTTGTTTTAGTCCAGGATAATTTCTGCCTACAGGCATCCTCTGCCTACATCTTCTTTTGGCTTAATGCCATTCTACTGCTCTGTCTGCTCCTGTAATCCCTTCCCTACACTTCCCTACCCCCTTTTAAGACTTGGCCCTCTTTCAAGGTTCATTTTATATGTCCGACCCTGCAGGAAGCCGTTCAGTTTGTCTCATCTACAGCACTCCTCTATGATAAGAAACACATAATGCTTTGGTTGAACCATTCTTATGTCATTCATCCTTATAATTATAAGCATCTATTTTATAAGCACCCTGACAGCAAGGACTAAGCATGTAATACTGAGCAACAGTCAACTGTAAATCTCTGTACTTCCATATAAGTATTCATTTAATTCACTGAACTGAACTGAGAGGGGCAGAAAGAGGTTGTCCTCTACTTGATCCCACAAAGTGGCTCCTACTCAAACCGCTATTTAGGATTTTCTGCTCCAGCTAGCTGGAGAGTTCAAGAAAAAGTAAACCCTTAGCCTTGAGCACTAACAATATCAGGTCTGGGGTTTGTCATTCAGCTTAATCACAACAGCCTGGAAAGACTAAAATGAGAAGTCAATAATACCTTGCCTTCAGGATCCACCAGGAGAAGATGTTTCGCCTGGCCTCCCTGTAGTCCACTCAGCACATATTGGCCAGGAGATGTTGCACTCTCTCGAACCAGGAAGTCCCCGTCCTTTATTAAGAGGCTCTCCGCTGCCTTCCTGCTCAGCTTGCCATGGTAGCAGTCTTCATCCCGCAGCTGCTGCTTAACGTGTGGCAACGAATGTGAGCCTGCAGGCTGGGCCGAGGCACCTGGCTGAACAGTTTCTGGTGCTTCTGAAGTCAAAAAACACAAAAAGAGACATCACCAAGTCACCTCCTCATCCATCCATTCACTCATTTATTCACTCAACAAATATAACTGGAGGCCCTACTATGTGCCACGTACTATTTAAATAATGCTATTTCTGAAACTAATGGGGTTTTTGTTTTCAGAACTTCCCACAGGCTCTAATTTAATGGTAGATCCAAACGTTGCTTTCACCTTTATAAATGCAAAGGAGTGTTTACATGTCCTTATGCAAGGGTCTCAAAAATAAATAATCCTATAGATTCTGAGTTTTACAACTTACACGTGACCATTCTATGAAGTCACTTATATAGGAAACCAGTACTCAGTAGACATAAACTGGTTCTCCTGTTAACATGGTACAGTTTTTGCCCCTGCTTAAGAACTTCTTTCCACATACCACAATCATAATGCAGCGGTCACAAATATATCTTTTAAAAATATCTTTAGTCTATATCTAGCGTCTATATATATTCTCCTCTACAATCAAACCTTTCTATTGTTGCCAGAGACAGCCTGAAATAATGTGTCTAGGTTTGATAAATAATACTCATGGTTGGTCTTAGTGCTGCCTGCTTTCAGGCATAATGGGGAACTTCTGATTAGTAGCTGTGTGTGTGTTTATATATGTGAGAGAGAAAGTGTTTGGGTAAGTGTGAGGGGGAAGCATGCATGTGTGTGGGCACACACTTCTTAGTGCATGATGGCTTTCGGTTTATTCTGATATTATGATGGAGAGCTTTGGCACAAGGACACAACAAAAGAAAAAGAGACATTATATCATCTTGAAAAGAGGCAATAGATCATGGGCCAGCCAGAGGATCTGGACAATGTTTTCCTAACATGGTTTTCCAAATTAGCGCAAGAACAAGATACACTGTGCTGGAAGATTTCAATTACCCATACGTTTGCTGAAAATCTAATTTTACTAAAACAGAGTATCTCACACACTTTCATAAATTTTTTGTTTGTTTTTTAAAGATTTTATTTCATTATTTTTAGAGAGAGGGGAAGGAAGAGAGGCAAAGAGGGAGAGAGACATCAATGTATGGTTGCCTTTCACCTGCCTCCAGTCACAGACCTGGCTGGGGACCTGGCTTGCAACCTGGTTATGTGCCCTGGCTGGGGAATTGAACCAGTGACCTTTGGGTTCGCAGGCTGGCACCTTATCCACTGTGCCACCAGCCCGAGCCAAATTTTGTTTTAATGTGAAAAGTTATGCATGCTAATTTTTTTCAATCTTGGAAAAACAGAGAAAATTAATTACCTATCACCAAATATAACCACTCTTAAAATGGTGGTGCTTTATTTATCTTGGTCCTTTCCTTACATAGAGTTAATTTTGAGAACAATTATCATAATTTAAATGTAGTTATTATATGTAATTCCCTATAATATTTAATAAATTGTCAACTTGACATTTTTCTCAGAAGTCAAGAAGGAAGGATTAAGGAGGCAATAAGGAAGCCACTCTAGATTTAACTAAGACCAAAAAAGAAAAAGGCGATAGGAATTATGGAAGAAAATAATCATGTCATTTTGGGGTTCCTGTTAGCAACTGAAGACATATTATTCACAAGCAAAACTGCAGGAAAGCACAAGATAAATACCAATATCCACACCCATATGCATATGATGGGCAAAACCTCTGGAATGGGAAATATAGCTTAAGAAAGAGAAAAAATACAAAATCCAGAATAAACAATTACAAATAATGCCAATAAGAAAGGAAGGATGAGACACTTAAAGACACAAAACCAATGTGAACTGTTAAGATAGCATTCAGAGATTTTAAAAATTGATTTGAGAGAAACATCAATTCATTGTTCCTTTGACTGGTGCATTCATTGGCTGATTCTTGAATGAGCCCTGACCAGCGATTAAACCTGCAACCTTGGCATATTTGTACAACACACCAACCAACTGAGCTCTCTGGCCAGGGCAATGCATTCAGTTTTCAAAAAGGATGTTTTTAATAATATTGATTATTATATTATCAAAGGATTAGAAAAAATTTTTTCTTTTAAGATTTTATTATTTTCAGAGAGAGGGGAAGGGATAGAGGCAGAGAGAGAGAGAGACATCCATGTATGGTTGCCTTTCATCTGCCTCCAGCTACGGACCTGGCTGGAGACCTGGCTTGCAACCTGGTTATGTGCCCTGGCTGGGGAATCGAACCAGCGACCTTTGGGTTTGCAGGCCAGCACCTATCCACTATGCCACCAGCCAGAGCCTAGGAGAACTCTTTATAGAATTAAAAATGTATACAGAAGTCAGGATGGAGGCTAACCACATAACTAAGATAAAATCAGAAGAGGGATATAAACTTGTGAGGAGAATGTCAGGGTTGGGGGACAGTCATCAGTTTTCTGATGTGGGAAGAAACTCCACTTTTCTCCCCATGACATGTTATCATGGCTCCATTTCTGATTCAGGAGGACTGTTAAGTAGTGACTTCTCTTTATTCATGTAGTTGCTGTGAACACAAAGTTAGTGAAAAGTGAGCCATTGTTTCTAGGGGAAGGGCCGGGTTATGTTCTTCCAAGCCTCAGCTCACATTTTCATCAATCATACATAACCTTGTTTTATGTGTGTTTCTGTGTAAAGACACCTTGTGTGCTATGTATTGTTGATTTGTCAACACTGACCTCAAAGTCAACAGCACTACAACGATGCCTGAATAAAGCTCATCTACCACACTTACTTTCTCAGTAAGGCACATCACAGCCTCCTTGAGCTTAGGAATGCTAGACAGAACTTCAGCATCACACTTGGAGGCCATTTTAAACAGCGAAATCATCAAGAAATATCATAAAATATGAAGAACATGGCACTAAACAGTGAGGGACACTTGCTTGTAACGTAAAAGCTGAAACAAGAAAGCTGGGAACGGCCCTGTTTGACTTCTGTTGGAAGTGTGCACCTGGGGAACTCAACTTTCCTGTTGCTCTGCACAAGTCTGCAAGCCACCACAAAAGTGCCACTGACACCAACAGACAGCCTGTCCAGACTCCTGGGAGCGGGCTAAGCGTGGCAAACAAGATCGGACACCAGGGAGACGAAGCTCGGCTGGTGAAACGGACCCTGGGAGCAGCCTGTGCACCAAGCCCCTTGTGGCTGGCGGTCAGAGGTTTGAACCCGGAGCAGGTGGCCGCAGCCCAACAGTACCTTGTCAAAACGCTGGAGGGCCATGGCGAGGGTATTGAGTTTTACTTTCGAGTTGCCCAGGAAGGGAGCAGGCCTTGCAGCCTTCAGCCTCCTGGGGCGGAGGTCCAGCTCCTGGCTGCAGGTGCCCACCGCCACCCGCCCAGCCGCGGAGGCCCTCCTCAGTGCTGCCTGAGAAGCTGTGCAGGGTTTCCAGGGTCCCTTTCCTTAGGCTTTGGTTCAGTCACTCCTGTGGGTGGGCTCCGAGTGTGGGCAACTTGTTCAACGTGGGGCCTAGGACATTGGGGGTGGGGGGAGTGCAGAGCTGAAAGGGGAATTTCCACCTTGCTCCTGGGCAAGATGGTGCCAAGGGTAGGTTCTTACAGTGAGTGCTGGCAAGGCGAGCAAAATACCAGATCAAGAGGGAAAACCCTCCCGCCCCTTTCCAGTACCAGGTGGGGTGGGCCTAGGGGAAGGCAGCCCTGGCACAGGGGCAGCAGGGGAGATGCAGCCGAGAGGCCTGTCAGTCTAGTCTGGGGAACACAGGGATTAGTTGGGAGGGGATCCACCCAAAGGCACAAAGGTTTAGGAAGTTAATTGGTCATTCTGAGAAATTACCTGATTCATCCCCCACCCAAAAGGAATATAAACCCAGGGGAAAAGGAACCATGGACATGGACAACAGGTGGGATTGACTTTGGGGGGAATGGGTGGGTGGGGAGGGGGACAGAGGGGAGCAAAAAGGGGATGGATGTAATACAACAACAATAAAATTTTTTACAAATTAAAAAATCAAAATAAACCCAGGGGAACAAGGAAACTCCCTTGCTCATGGTTTCTTCCTTCAGACCTATACTGGAAAGTACACTGGCCTGTCCTCTCCAAGGGCCATACGGCCTCCAGAAGAAAGTCTCTCTCACTTGGTGGAGCATTCACTGGGGTGTTCATGTGCTCTCTGGCTCAGGAGCATGGGATCCTGTGGCCCTAAAAGCCACATGGTCAGTGATGGCACTGGCTCCACACGCAGCTCCCAGGAGGGAACCTGTGGGACAGCAGCTGAAAACAAGCTAATCTACCTGGATAACCACTTAGCAGCCACCTCAGGCCCCAAAGGACAGGACTTTCAAATGGAGCAGGAACTCTGGGCACTGCCTTTAGTTTTGGTCTTGCTGAGAATGGCTAGGTTTCGTCTGGGTTGTGCTGGGGACATGAGCTTTGAGACAAGGAGTTGCCCATTCTCCCAGATTGGTCAGCATCTGAATAAAAACTGCTTTCCTTTCTTACCAGCCTCTGCCTCTAGTGTTTGCCTTTGGTGGCAGTGGGCAGCCAAAGCCCCATCATTATTCAGTAACACTACAAGTATTGATTTTGGTGTCATGAATAAATTTTATTGAGTGGGCAAATTCTCAAATATGGGATCAGCTATATATCGTTTATCAATATAGATTACTGGGCACATGACAATTATAAAAGATGACTTTATTTGCATTATTGAGGCACTCTATCACTCTATAAGATGTCTAGCTCTAGCTGGTGTGGCTTATGGGTCTTTGGGTGGCAGAAAGGTAGCAGGGACAGTTGTTCACCAGTGTATATTCTCCCTTTTGTCACATGATAGTTTAGCTGGGTTCGTAGTCATCCAGGTACAGTAACTTTCTTAGCCCTTTGAAGCTAGGTATGGCCACATGACTAAGTTCCACAATAATAGAGGCTAAGTGTGCCTATAGAGGCTAGGAAGAAATAGAAGGAAACATTAGGGAGGAAAGGTTAAAAGGTATGTTTAAGATTTTTTGTAGAAAACTATGTACAAAGTTATCCTTAATCTATCTATACTAAATTTCATTAAGTCAACAGTATTTATAATTTTGGAGTTAGATTTAAATTTTTGGAGGGAGTAATAATAGGCTAAATTAACCTCAAAGGTGTAGCAAGAAGCCCAGGAGGGCTATAAGAAATAAAGAGTGAACGAGTACTAGAGACCTAAATTATGAAACCTGTTGCCAACAAGTCAGGGAGGAGGAAAAAGGATGAAAAAGGCTGGAAAGCCCTCACTGGTGGCACAGTGGATAAGGCACCAGTCTGTGAAACCCAAAGGTTGCTGGTTCAATTCCCATCCAGGGCACATAACCAGGTTGCAAGCCAGGTCACCAGCCAGACCCATAGCTGGAGACAGGTGAAAGGCAACCATACGTTGATGTCTCTCTCCCTCTCTGCCTCTATCCCTTCCCCTCTCTCTAAAAATAATAAATAAAATCTTTAAAAAACACACACAACAAAAGACTGGAGTCAGTGAAAGCATATTTGGATATTACTGTTTTGGATTTAACAGACTTATTTACGTTCCACCAATGGCAAGAATGATGTTATGGACTAATTTTGCCTTTTCACATTATTAAATTATTTACAAAAAAGGCAAAGTTTCCTTGCTTGAGTTCTTAACATCTTTCACACTAAAGATTTAATTATAAAGGAACTGCAGCTACTCAAGGAGTAGATCAGATCACCTAATTGGGGCCATATTTCTAATAATATGTTGCTGCTCTGAAAAGTCCATGACATAGAAGCTATCAAGTGTGGAGTCTTATAAAGTCACTTTTAAAATCTGAGGTCCACAAACTTCTTTTCAAAAAGCCATCCTTCTAACAAATATAACCTTATCCACAGAGGACCCTCTACAGTGCAGTTAAGTTGACTGCAGAAATCTGAGTTCACTGCATATCCCATTATCCATGGCACAAGAGCCTACTGTGATGGATCCACTGTGCAGAGATCCACTACTTAGATCCCCCATCAAAGAAGGACCAGGTGCCCCAGGTGCTAGCAGCCAGTCTCCAGCTAACCATCCCTTCAAGGTCCGCCTTAGCTACAGACCTGCCCCCTCCCCCACTGCGCTCCACACTCTAGCAAGCCCTGGTGTGGCCCACATTCTAAAATGAGGTAAGTGGTCAACTCTGACTGGCCCCGTGTGCCCTCTGTAGGGTTGGCTGAGGCCCTGTCAGGGCTGCTTGGGAGCCCCATCTCTCTCTCCTGCTTCCCAAGCCTGTTTCCTACCCTGCTCTTCTGATAACTAATCCCAGTAAAGACCCTGCAGGACAAGGGCTATGTTGTTTGGGATCCAAAAGTGATCTTGGAAAGCCGGCAAGAAGATGGTCCATTTGCCAACTGGTTGGCAACAAGGACCTTTGTTTCTCGGTCTGAAGAGCTAAGGTGATCCCGTTAGGCCAAGGCTCAGCAAAATCTTTTAAATCTTGCTTTGCGGTCTGGCCATGACAGCTGTGAAGTCGCCCTTAGCAGTTCTGGCAAGGCCTGCCGGGCTAGTGAAAAGACTTGTTCAGTGATGGGTTCTCCATCTTTGTAATGAACCAAGTTTGACACCTAAGCCAATCTCTGAACCTAGCAAGCTTCAATATTTTATGAAAAGCATGTTTTGTTTATTTATTTTTTCAGTTGATTGTAGGCTTTTGGCTTGTTTTCACTTTTGTTTATGTTCCTGTTTCTGCATTCATCCCTAGAAGCACTTTGGCAAGAGAGTGATATATTTTAAGATTAAGTAAGATCTTACTGTTTTCATTCACAGTATATGGCTTTTAAAAGGAGCCATCTTATTTTAGTCCATATAAATGACTTAGTGAGGGGTTTTGACATGAATACAATTAACACCATTGCTAAACAGAATTGAAATCATGGCGATTGTTCCTCATGCCAACAAACAAATACAAAATTATCTCCTGGCTTCTACTGTCCTCTCCTCAGCAAGAGTGCAGAGAAGAAACCAAAAATTGGGAGTCAATTTAAAGTATTTGAAAAGATTATTCAAAATCAAAGACCCAAAATTGAAATCTATTAACATTGCCACAAAGTTCTGTGAATAACTGTTAAGTTATTGCGGGAGTGAAGCAAGAAAGAATCCTTTTAGCTCCCTGAAAATGAGGCCAAGAAAACAGGCAGTGTACAACAAAACACAGTGTAGTGAGTTGAATAGTAACCTGAAAAGGACAGATTCAAATCCTAACTCCCCGTACCTGTGAATGTGACCTAATTTAGGACAAGGGTAATTGCAGGTGTCATTAATGATTTCAGGATGAGATCTTCCTGGATTTAGGTGGGCCCTAAATTCAGAGACGGCTGTTTTATAAGAGAAAGAAGAGGGATATGTGAGACACAGGAATGCAGCCCATGTGAAGACTGAGGCAGAGGCTGAAGTGATCTGTCTACAAGCCAAGGAACTAGGAAAGGCATGGAGCAGATTCCTCTCTGGAGCTTTCAGAAGGAACTAACCCAGCTAACATGTTGATTTAGGATTTCTGGCCTCCTGAACTGTGAAATAATAAATATCTGTTATTTTAAGACATGTGGTTTGTGGTAATTTGTGATAGCATTCACAAGAAGCTAATACAGACAGAAAGTTGCTACTTACTTCCCCAGTGCCAAGGGCTCCCCGTTGGCTGAGCTGGGTTGTGGTTCCCAGCAGGGCTGAGCGTACTCTGAAGAGCTTGCATGTTAATGTAGCAGGGGTCATCGAAGAGGTCCACTCGACATGTGTGCTTCAATAACGAGGTGTCTCTTGGGGACTGCACCCCTCTCTCCTGGGCCTTCCCTATAGTGATTAGTGGTGATCAGTGTATGATGTTTTCTTTGCAAACAATAAATAAAATCATACTTGAGTCTAGAATTAATAGGGAGCAAAAAGCTACTCCCACCCCCTATGAGGACTGAATATTGGCCCTTAAATTTGACTTGTAAAAACAAGCTCTGTTCCTTGAGGAAAAGCTGCCTGTCTTTGGTATCTCTGCCCCACTGATTCAACAAAAGACAGAAAAGGAGCAGAAGATCACAAAGAAGGACAGCCATGGAGGAAAAGGGCCAACTGTCCAAGAAGTAGCACAAACCCACAGGCAATGCTGCCCAGAGCTGCAATCCAGGACCCAAGAAAACACCCTGCCACATGGAACCTGAATATCAATTAATCAATTATTTAAACTCCTTTTCAAAAAACTCAATACTTGATTTAAAATTATTAAGAGCAGAAAGTCTCTCTTCTATGCCCCAAATTTTGTTCTGCCCAGCTCAGCCATGCGACAACTCCTGATGTTTATTTACTCTGTTATTTAATAAAAAGGACTCAGTCCTCAGGTTATCTTTCCTCCCCCTTACTCTGCCCTTTCCATCACCATTCTATTCTACGTATGACGGCCAAAATGATTGTGTTTGAACTGAAAATCTGATCATATTTCTAGAGGTTCAAAACGCTTTCATTCCTTTCCATTGCATCTTCAAATAAAACTCAGTCTTCAACAAGCCCTGGGCGCTGCTCCTGGCCACCCACCTTCCCTTGTAGCCCCTCGCCTCTGCAGTCCACCAGGGCTCATGCTGGCCTCTTGCAGTAGGATCTCCACTATGAGGCCATCTTCTATGATTGGCATGCTTTTCCCTCCACTTCTCCACCACCCTCATCCTTCAGGTGACAGTTTAAACATCACTTTCTCAAAAAAGCTTTCTCTCACCTTCTCAGATTAGGGAGGGAAACATTATATGCGACAAATATCAGTTGGTTGCCTCTCTCAGGCAACCCAGGCATGTGCCCTGACTGGGAATCAAACCAGTGACTTTTTGGTTCACAGGCCAGTGCTCAATCCACTGAGCCACACCAGCACTTATGTTATTATTTTTCAATGTGTGTAGTACATCTGGGCTGCATGTTCCATGAGGATAGGGATCTTGTCTGTCTTGTTTACAGCTACAAACTCCTGCTCCTAGCACATGACTGGCACATAAAATGGCATCAACAATTACTGGGTGAATGGATATTAGTACCATATATCACAACCTGCTTTTCTATTGAAGCTATTACACATACAGTTGTGGCTGTATGTGCTACAAGATGACCAGGAGGCTGCACGTGAAGTAGTGGCATTAACAGTCCATTGTCTCACCCTAAAACAACATCAGTCCTTCTGTTATTTCAGTCATTAAGCCCCTTCTAAAAAGGATCAACTTCATATTGCATTTCACATAGTGCTATGATTCTTATAATGCACAGAATGGAAACCCAAGACAACACCACCTAGGTGAAGCCTATCCAGAAGACAATAGTTCTTACTACCTGCCCTCCTTTATACCTTGTCTGTCCTTCATTTCACACATCACCTGTGCCATGTCATATTCTGTATATGCGATACCTTGAGGGAAGACTAGGGTTTCCACAAAGGAAGGAATTAACAAGGCATCACAATTGTTTGCAGCATTTTGCAACACAGGATAGTTTCCATTTGCTTGGTTAGGTTAATTTATGAAATGTATTATCTGATTTAAACTACACTCACTATCACAAATCAATATGTGGCTAAGATCACTGCAAAGAAATCAAGGACTTGCGGGGAGGGGGGAGGCAGAGGCAAGGAAGGGGAGCAGTTTAGACAAGAACCTAGTATAAAGGAACCATGGACATGGACAACAGGTGGGATTGACTTTGGGGGGAATGGGTGGGTGGGTAGGAGGACAGAGGGGAGCAAAAAGGGGATGGATGTAATACAACAACAATAAAATTTTTTAAAAAATCAAGGACTTAAGATTATTCTTTTTACTACAATCTCCTCCTTAGATGCATTAGAACTTATTGAGTAATAGAATTAGATCTAAACTTTGACCTAACAAAATTTAAAATTATTAAGATTTGAATGTAGATTTATATCAACGCTTTAAATATATATTGGGCCTTGAGATATTATTAATGACAGTATTTGGTCAATGTAACTAGCAAGACCTTTTTAAAAATGTTTATCATTAATTTTAACTGAAATTTTCTATTTTTGTGTATTTTATAATACATGCATAGTATATTAATATGTGTCCACGACATATATAATTGAATTATCACTCATTTAGGAGTTCCTATTCATAAAAATGTACTGAAAGTTGAATATGTTTGCTGGCAATGTGCTTCTAAATTAACATGAACCTGACTTCATATCCCTATTTGTGTGGCCTGAAGCATGTTACTTACCCTGTGTCAATTTTTCATATTTGTAAAATGGAGGTGTTGATTTTAAAATACAGTTGTGGATTAAATGAAAGAATGTGGGTGAGACACTCACTGAGCATAATGCCTCCCTCATAGTGGGCATTCAATAAATAGTTCCTATCAATGCTCAGTTGTGTGTTTATTCATTGATGCTGGGCCTCTGCACATGATGCTTATCTGTGGTGGTTATATTCTCCCTATTTCTTTCTTTACCTAACTTCTACTTATCTTTTAAGATTCTGCTGTGCTCTGGTCAGGTGGCTGGACTGGTTGGAGCGTCATCCTGTACACCAAAAGTTTGCAGATTCAATCCCCATTCAGGGTATATTTGGGAGGCAACGTCTCTCTCTCTCTGTCTCTCCCTTCTCTCTTTGAAATCAATAAACATACCTTTGGGTAAGGATTTTTTTTTAAAAGATTCTTCTCTGAAGCCACCTCCTTCAGGAAGCCTCCCCTAAGTTCTTCCCTCCCCTAGGCTGGGTTAGGTGCCACTCTCTGACACACTGTAGGTGTCTGTTTACTTGTTTGTCTTCCCCTTGAGACAACAAACTCCTTGAGTCCTTGAGGAGAGACTTAGAATCGACTTATCCAGGTATCTTCTTCATCTATAATGCCTGATAGAAAGCAGATGCTCAAAAGAAAAAATGTCACCTGAATGAGCAGACGAAAGAGTGTTTTCTCATTTTGACCCCATCATGTTCTAAAGACCCTGAGTGAACCTTGAGCACCAGCTGCTGACGCGTCTGCTCCTTGCAGAGCAGCGACACAGGATGACCACATCAAGTTTGCCATCCCAGGGGACTGCACAAAGCGCCAACGTCTATACCCAGCCCATCTTGAAAACCACCACTCTATTTTTTTTTTTGTCAAATATGCCATTACATTTAAGTCAACAATCTTATCTTAAATTTAAAAAAAAAGAAGAGAGATCTCACCCTGTACCCAAATTTACAATGTTTCTAGGGTGAAGTGTATGGTGGATGAGGCTTAACTACACATGCGTTCCAGAGTTCTTTGTGCCAAGTGTTACTCTGAGGACCCATCCAACCTGCCTAAGAGAAGTTTTGTGGCAGAAAATAAATACACGCACAGTGCATATACTGTAAGTACCAATGTTTTAAAATGCAAGCCCTTAAGGTTTGTGGGAATTTAACATCTTTTTTATTAAAAATATCAACATTCCCATTTTAACTTGAAGGCTGGGAAACATTATTTTATTTTGCAAATTATTTTTTTTTCCATAAGAGAATTTGTTATTAAGGACAGGGATATTTCATACATCTGACAATAATACAATTAACTCACTTAACTCCTTCAATAACCAGAAGCCTATTGCAGTATTTATAATACACTGGAATTCAAGTTTCAAGTCAATATTGGAAAAAACAGATGTCTTGGGAGGAAAAAGCCAAACCTTCTTGAAAATATTTGTATAGGTGTCTCTCCAATGCTTAATGTATAAATCTCTAGGAAAAGCCATAAAAATATCTATTTGCTATTTTAGCAACCACTATGGATTTGCTCATTGGTCAAGAATTTCAGATCACTTTTTAAAACATATGCCTAAGTTGTCACGGGCAGACACCATGACAGGAACACCTAATTTCTGGGTGTCTGTGGATAAAAGGATGCTAGACTAGGCAGGTCATTCCTGCCACAATAGGAGGAACCACACATCTCATGGCCCCTGGAACAGGGGTTGAGTATTCCTCTCTCTCACAGTCTCAGTGGCTGAGGTCTGGGGATATGGCTTCCTAGAATCTGGTTCCCTTTGGAAGTAAGGAACCCACTTTTTTAAAGAAGCAATGTTGTGGCTCAGTCCTTGACCCACAGGACAATCAAGAGTCACTGAGTGAACTGTTGGAATAAGGGAGGAATATAAAATGAGATTAAAATGGGGCACGGAGAGAATTCCCAGGGAGCTTTAGCACAGGTAGAAAATGGTCAGAACACAAGATGCACGTGTGGTATGCTCCCGACTACCAGGTCCTTAGGCCGAAGATTTCCAGGGTAAGGAAAAGAAAGGAGGGAGGAAGAAGCTAGAGCTTCTAGGCAGAATAGTTTTAAAACGTCATTTACATTTACCATTCATTTAATTGGTTTTAGTCATTTGTTAAGAATTAGTTTTAAGTTTTAAGCAACTTAAAAGAATGGCATGAAATTTTAATTTCCATCAAAAGAAGCCATGTTTTAGAAGAATTGTAAATACTTCATGAGCTCACTACTCTTACTATTTTTGCAGGTTGGATGAAGGTGGTAATTATAGCTATACCAAAACAAAACAATGTTCCACCACTGCATAAAAAATAGTAAAATTAATAGATTACATTGGCACAATTCCTTAAGAAATACAAAAGTATCCTTGGAGGTGACTACCTTCTCCATGGCCAGTTCCTGCTAATTACATTAGTGTCTGTAAGCGTGGTTATCCAACCCTACCCTCCTCTATGCTATTTATACTGCCCAGTTAGCTTCCCCTGTAAAGCTGTGCAACTTTCCTTCCCAAATAAATAAATAAAAATAATACTTTCAACGATGTAAAAAAATGCAATGACTACCTGTCAGTATCCTTGTTTTTATAAAAATACATTTCCAATCTGGTAGTTGCTGTCCTACATTTGAGGTGTAGAAGAGCAAGCCTGAGGTGGGAAGAGGTGGAGGAGACCATAATCAGGACTCTCACATTTCGGATTTCTTTTTGTTTCCTTTGCCAAATGGAAAAAAAGATTTTGTATTAATCCTAATTTCACAAACATTAATGTTCATTTTAGCCTACTGTCTGATCTTTTTTTTTTTTTTTTAAGATTTTATTATTTTTAGAAAGAGGGGAAGGGAGAGAGGCAGAGAGGGAGAGAGACATCAATGTATGGTTGCGTTTCACCTGCCTCCAGCCACAGACCTGACTGGAGACCTGGTTTGCAACCTGGTTATGTGCCCTGGCTGGGGAATCGAACCTGCGACCTTTGTGTTTGCAGGCCGGCACCTTATCCACTGTGCTACCAGCCAGGGGTACTGTCTGATCTTTGATGTGGGAGGTTCTGGGGTTTTGAGCAAAGAAAGCACCTTTTCAGTGAGAGCACTCATGATATCAAGGCAGTGAAATACCCATAAGGCAGAATGACAGCGTGGTAACAGAAACATGAGGCTTCCAAGTGACACACATGTGGCATTCAGCATCTCTGGGCATGTGGGAAGCCTGCAGCTGAAGTATGTGTTTAGTTATATACACCTGCCTTTCCCATGAAGTGTTTAAAATTGAGGTTCACACATGACCACATGCCTTAAGTGAAGTAAGGAGATGCCCTGGCTGGTGTGGCTCAGTTGGTTGGCACGTCGTCCTGTAGACCGAAAGGTCATAGGTTTGATTTCCCATCAAGGTACATATCCAAGTTTTGGATTCAATGTCAGTCAGAGGCTCATACAAGACAGCAACCAATCAATGTTTCTCTTTCACATTTTTCTCTCTCTCTCTCTCTGTCTCTCTCCCTGTCTCTCTGTCTCTTTCTCTCTCTGTCTCTCTCTGTCTCTTTCTCTCTCTCTCCCCCTCTCCCTCTCCCTCCCTCCATCCCTTCCTCTCTCAAAATAATGGAAAGGAAAAAAATATCCTTGGGTGAGGACTTTAAAAAAAAGAAAAAGGAGCAAGGAAAGTAGTAGGTGGGTAAGAGTGACTATACCTACCTGGTGCCCTGCTCTGTTCCAAGAAGTTCTCATACACACTGCTGCTCTTAGAGTTTCCAGGCTGTGCAAACAACAAATCATGAAACATTTATAAGCATGGCATATGTTCCTGAACAACATCTAAAAAACAAACAAAGCTCTAATAATACTCCCAGCAGAATATAGCAGACAACTTCACTTTCTGATACAGGAAGTGTCTGATGGGAAAAAAAGGAAACTAAGGTTTTGGAGCTGCAGAGATTGGGGTGAGGGTCCTCCAGGCTGTAAGACGCGTGTCCTGAGGAACATTGCTTCTGCTTGGGAGGTCACATTCCAGGACTTAATCCAAGTCTCAGCAAGAGAATGTGACTTCCAGGATATTTGTATAAACACCGGCCTTAGCAAACCTCTATCTAACCATGAAGTGGCCAACTGGGGCTCAACTGCTGAGGTTTGTGTCAGGCTCACTTTTCATACTTAAAAATCTCATGCTCTCTTCAGTAATGGAATGGGATCCACAGATACCTTTGAGAAGGAGTATCTTTGCTTTGAACAATTAATCTGGCAGTTTTGTGCAGAAGCATTTGGGAGAATAAAATTAGAGACAAGGAAGGGTTTTAAGAATCATCTGGGCAAGTGAGGACCAAGACACAACAGGAATGGAAAAGGCTGGTTATATTCAAAAGATATTTTCATGGTAGAATCCTCTGTCCAGAAGACTGTGTTTATATGGGACTGAAAGCATCAGAAACACAATAGACTGTAGTTTATGGAAAGAGTAGCAATGCCATTGTTTAACATGAGTAAATCAATAGAGAAAGCTGGTTTGGAATCAAGGAGAAAGTGTTCAGTTCAATCCTGATATAAACAAGCAATGTTATGCTTCTGGCATGACCAATGGAGAGAGAGGTAAGAGCTGGAAGCAGAGAAGCTAGAGGGAGTGCACACGAAGCTACCAGGCCCAGGAGAAGTCAGGGCCAAGGGCAATGCATTGAAGTGTGTTTTCTTGTTGCTAAAACAGTGGCTTGGAATCCCAGGGGAAGGGGTGCAAGAATACAAGATATAAAAAGAAAAGATGTAACTTCCTTTGAAATGCATCACAAATAAGATGGAATGGTGAGTGATAGATGGCCACATAAGATGACAGAGCAAATATAGTAAAATGGCAATTGCACAATCTAGATGGTGAGTATATAATTCTTTCAACTTTTCTGTATGTTTGAAAATATTCACAATAAAAATTGGAGAATGTGACAAAAAATAAAAATAGCAACTAGAGATGCAAGATCAGTATCACACAATGAAATGTTTTAGAGGCTAACAGAACAAGTCTTAAAAAGCAGAAGAAGCCAACAGGTATCAAATGCTGGAGATAAATTCAGAATACTGAAGAAGGAAACAGATTGACCAATTAAACCATTGTTGACCATTGTAAAATTATTTCCTATCAAGTTGTCAAATGGAGTTCAGATCTTAAAAAGTGTAATATAGATTTGAACACAGAGATAAAGACAGGTTTTTGGTTTTTTTTTTTCCAGAAGTTTGTGGGTAGAAGAAAGAAGAAGGAGGTGGGACATAATTAGCTGGGTTGGAGAAGTCCCAGGTATTTGCAGACAGAACAGAAAGAACTGGTAGAAAATAAAGATTGAGACAGAGGCTGATGGACAGAACAAGGGCATGGAAGCAGTAGGAGGGGATAGAATTAGGAGCTCGGAAGAAAGATTACCTGTGGAGACAGTAACTAAGGAAGAGAAGCAAGAAGGACGTAGGAAGAATTAGAGATGGGAAAGTGCAAAGTTGAGGATAACATGTTGAACAGCCTTACGGTTCTCAGTGAACTGAGATGTGAGGTCAGCCCCTAGGGCTGAGGCTGGAGAATTAGGAGTCAAAATTGTCTACTCCAGGCTTCATCACTGATTCACTCTCTGGCTCTGTACTGAGGTGGATGATACTTGTTCTAAACTAGCATTTGGAAACCCTCAAATTAAAGTCTCTGGTGTTAAGGATAGAATCACATTGCTAGTTCCAATAACATAACACATTACTTACCAAATAGCACAATTTTTCACACCGTATGGGGCAGTAAGCCATTTGTTCTGTGGTTTGAACTTTGATTCGTACATCTGAGACACCACCCACAGGTGGCTGCTTTCCTGGTATTTCATTGTAATACTCATGATCTTCTCTCTCCTGTGCATGGTCATCAATAGGCACCTCCTCACTGTAAGGGAAAAAGAATCCCCAAGAAGCTGGGCAGGAATTCAAATGCTGCAGGGGATGCAGAGGGATCAGAACCATGCAAATCATCCTGAAAAACTTTGCGTTCACGTTGTAAGTTTACAGATGTAATGTCAAACATCTGGATGGAAGCAACCAGATGGCTGAGTTGTTTAGATTTGTGTAGACAATTAAAGTAGGGTAAGCCAACCAAAATGCCAAAGGTAACGCTTTTGTGTCTTCTCTTGCAGTACTTAAAATAATATATACACTCATATATGAACTCCTTGAATGTAAGGCATTTGGTCAATAGGATGTAAAAATACTAAGTTTTCCTGGGCATCTCCAGCATGCTTTGTGCCATTTCATAAATGCTTTGCTCAAAGAAACTTTAGCTATTGGGCAAAGGACCTGATCCAGTTTATTAAAACCAAGATGAAAAAAAAAAAATTTTTAAGCTATGGCCAGCCATCTTGCCTTCACAGATCTAGAGGCATATGTGGGATTCATAAAGATATATTAGAACCATATGTGGCAAGAGGATAGATTTATGTAAACATGCATTGTTTTTTAAATCAAAACAGGGCAAAAACATAAATGTACTTCTCTTCCAAACTGGAAGAAAACGTTGCTTATGAAAAAGAACAAGTCAAGTCCTTTCGGACTGAGCTGATTCCACTGACAACACATACAGTTTTGCTGGGTTTGTTACATGTTAAGAAGATGACAACACTAAGATGTAAGTGCTGTCCTGGGAGCACGTCAATACCTGGGGCTTTCTGGTAACCACCTCTCTTTTGCCACGCTTAGAACAACTGGCTTCTTGGGCCACACTGTGCTTCATCCCTGCCACGGTTTAGCTGGAGCTGATCTACTGACATTGCAAACCAGCAAATGAACAGGAATTTTTGCAACAGACTCATTATTTTGCTCCTCATTCTTGATTTGCTTTTTCTTTTACTGATATGCTAGAGATTTGGGGTTGAAACATATCTGAGAAATTTGTTGATGTTTATTATTTTATGATGCTACTTAATTAATTCATAGCTCTGTATACCATCAGAGAAACATGGCTTATCCCTTCTCACTTTTAGTGTCTCCTTTAATTTTGTTACAACTCAAGAGGAAATATCTGGATAAATAGGAACAAAAATGTTACTATTAGTTTGTGCTGAAACTGTGCCTCTTTATAAGAAAAATATTACTAATTTCATCAGTCAATTTTAAAATGCCATATTAATTTAAAAATTAAACAAAATATAGTAAGTCAAATAATTATAGAACTTTTGGCTGACCTTTCACAAGAAGTACTCAAAGAAGGATTTTTCAAATATTGTTTAAACCGGAGCTCAAAAGCTTGCCCTATAGTACTTATGACATCTTGGGCCATTCCATTGCGGCATTCCAATATGTGGCAGGCTGCAAAAGGACATACAACAAATCATAAGAAAATTTTTGTAAGAGGAGATTATATGAAATCAAAATACTTGCAGAACATGAATTGGTAACTGAATAAAAGTGTATGGGTTTCCAAGCTCTCTCCAGTTTTGAACTGGTATAACAATACCTCATATTTCACATGCATTAAAGAAAAGACACAGTCATACAAGTATTTTGTATTTAAATATCTCAAAACACAAATTTGGGTCTCAAGGCAGGTATTTTGGGCCCGTATCTTTGTAAAAGCAGGATGATTTTGACTAATGCTGACGTTTAGCGTAAGCTCTAGAATTCAATACGGAAAATGCTGAGGACAGCAATCTGCAGGGAAGACTAGATTTTCTGTCTTGTCCTTACAGGGTGTGCTGCAGAAGATCCATAAAGGTAACTTTCCAAACCTCCGTACCCTCTCCCCACAAAAAGTGAAGACAGAAGCTTTAGAACCCCCTCCTCCGGGCACCCGGAGGTTTTCAAAACTGTAATTAGCTTCTATTCTATCTTAGAATGTGAATCATATATATATATATATATATATATATATATAAATTTTTTTTTTAATTGAAGAAATACCAACTTCCCTGAATCACATTAACTACTGTGAGAAATTGTCTTCAATTGCATTAAAGTAAGACCTACAGTGAGCCCCCTAGTGGGGCATGTTCTTACAGCACTGAGTGGTACAAATGACTGCATGGGTCGTTTGTAGAAATGGCCTCCTTCCTGGTCAGGCCTCATGTACAAAGGCCTCATCTCTGGTTTTTTGTTGTTGTTGTTTTTGTGTTTAAGATTTTACTTATTATTATTATTTTCAGAGAGAGGGGGAGGGAGAGAGGCAGAAAGAGAGAGATACCAGTTTATGGTTGCCTTTCACCTACCTCCAGCTACAGACCTGGCTGGAGACCTGCCTTACAATCTAGTTATGTGCCCTGACTGGGAATCGAACCAGTGACCTTTGGGTTCTTATCGCTAGTTTTCACTCAACTAGAGATACAGTTGAGTAAAATAAATAAATAAATAAATAAATAAAAGTTGTGTTATATTGTAATTTCATTTAAAAAAAAGTAATCCACTTGAATTTTTTTTCATCTATTGAATTCCTGATCCAATTAAAAATAAGAAAAGACTAGAAATCACATTGAAATGGACATAGACATTTTTATAATTTTATTTCTTCTTAAGATCAAGGCAATGTCTAGAGATAAACATGGAGAAAATACTGACAGAATATTCAAACATAAATGAATGTAAAGAAGGAAGGAAGGCTAAGTATATCTCTCATGACAGGTATGAGAGCGCAAGTATCTTTAAGCACTGGATGATCTTTGAAGTCCCTTATTGTCTTATAGAAATCTGTTACAGCACTTTAAATCCTCTGAGGACCAGGGCCCATTAGGCACACGGGAATGAATGAATCAACTCACCCTACAACCACCCTCTACCATTTCCCATATACTTCTGATATGTTTTACTTCTCTCAACTTTTCTGATTCTGATACTTTGAGGCTTTGATCCTGTTCCTGGGATGATATACCAACATAATTTTCTGCTTTATTTTGGAAATTCTGGCTATTGCCTTATTACTTTTTGGAGAAGATTAAATAGGAAGGAGAAAAAAAGTGGTGCCTGTCTCCACAAAAGAAACAACACTGGACAAAGGCTGCCCCTGAGCAGAATCCTGTGCAGCCTCGCCACCTTCAGAGAACACACACGTGTCCATGGTGTTATTGCTGCCACTCACATGCTGCTCTATGGGATGGTCTTCGCTCTTTTTTCAGTTGGTCATGGGCCAGAATGGGGATGGGCTGTAAATCATACACCAGTAGGCCCATTTTCTTAGCACACCTTCAAAAGCTCAGATGAGCAGCTGGTTTGGCCAAGATTTGTCCAATCTTTAGCTAATGGAAAGCAAGACAAGTATATAGAAAATTCCAGTTTCCCCCCAAAAAAGAATGTGACTTTCCAGTGATATAATAACTGCATGGAGGCCTGAGCTTTGATCTCCACGGCTAGAATCAAATGCACATCTGGGTTCTTTTCATTCAACTTTGTAGTCTGATAGACCCACATTTATACCCTTTGGCATCAGGTACCATGTATATTGAGTCAGATGTAAGAGAATCTTAGATTCAAATTTTTCTGTGTTTTACATTTGGTTTCCTAATGAAATAGTCATGAACAAGAAGCTGAAACTATTCTTTGAGGATAATAGGCTCTTTTTTACTGACATATTTGTTTTTAATAGACAAGTTTTGTTTTGTTTTGTTTTTGTTATTTATTTTCATTTTGTTTTATTTTAGTGGTGACTGTTACTAGAAAACAAGAAATTCAAAAGTGTGCAGCTTCTGCCCTGGCTGGTGGCTCAATGGATAGGCGCCAGCCTGCAAACCCAAAGGTTGCTAGTTTGATTCCCAGCTAGGGCACATAACCAGGTTGTAAGCTAGGTCTCCAGCCAGATCTGTAGCTGGAGGCAGGTGAAAAGCAAGTTTCTCTCCCTTTTTTCCTTTCTCCCTGCCCTTCTCACTAAAAATAATGAATAAAACATCTTAAAAAAAAAAAAAAAAAAAAAGTGCAGCTTCTCAGGTTAACCACCAGATGGTGCTGAGGGACCGAAGCATGGGGTCCACCAACCTTGGAAGTCCAGCAGCCTGAAGAAGCAAGCTAGTCGCCAGTCTATACTTGATAAACGGAACCAGCATACTAGTGCTAGTGCATGCATTTTATAACCATAAACATACATCCAAATAAATGGGTTCATTTAAATTGGTTTAACAGTCTCTTACTTTTATTTTTCAACTTTCTTCACACTCAGCACCATGGCCTTCCTATAACCAGGTGGTCCAGGTAACTGGGTCCTCACAACAGATTCAATTCAGAGAAAATATTTAAACATTTCCTTGACTGCTACATGTTTAGACCAAGAGGTGAAGAGATTTCCTCACTGAGGGCAGTTTTAGGGGCAGGTTGTATTAGTCACTGAATAAACTCAAAACATTCTTAGTGGAATTTGTCTTTTCTACAGAAAAGGCTTTTATAAAGTGAGGAGCTCACTGAAGGGTCCTCGCCAAAATGGATAAAAAAGTGGCAATGGCCTGGCTTGAGTGGACTAATGTTGTAAGTGAATCAAACCAGCAGGAGACAGCAGGAACATTCACGATGACAAGAATGAGGCCTGTCTCCCCTCAGATGGTCACTTCCTCTCCCCAACCCCGCCTCCTCCCTGAGGTCTGGCGCGGACCTCTGAGCATCCTCCGTGGCCTGCTTCCCAAGGTGACCAATGGCCTGTCAATTGTTGGACTGAATGGCATTTCCCCCTTCATTCCCCTTTTTAGTATGAGACATTCCAGAGTGTCTTCTCCCAGACAAACCTGCTCTTCCTCTTTCTTAGGTGTTCAGCTCATCTCCTGGTTTTCTTCCCCACCCCGCACCTGACAGATCATTCCTGTCTCCTCTGACTTGCTCTGTCCCAAAACACACAGCCCTCTCCTTTCCGGGTTCCTCCTTTGATGATGTCACTCACCCTTAGGGCTAAAAAGTACGGTAGCTTTTCTACCCTCCCCCGCAACCCCCTCCCACACACAGAAGACCTGATCTAATATACAGTATTCTTCCTCCCTGCCCCGCCTCTCCTTCCTCTGCCTCCCACCACCACCCTCACACCCCCAGGCTTCTGCCTGCTGAGCATTTTCCCTGAATGAACCAAAATCACCAGGTAATTTTATAACATTGTCTTCCCTTTTTCATTGTTGGGTTTTTTTCGCATTTATTCAAGAATTTAGAACACTTTCCCTTACAGAAATGTAAAAATTATTCATTGTAGGAGTTTTAGATAAAAAGGCCCCAAGAAGAAATGAAAATTACACAAGTCTCATTATCCACAGATAGCTACAACTAACATTTTGACGAGCACCTTTTCAGTCTTTTTCCCATGTGTATCTACTTCCAAAAAATTACCTGGGCTTACACTATATACATTGTCTCATGATCTGCTTTTTGCATTTAATAATACTGTGAATATTTTCCCCGTGTCATTATTTATTCTTCTAGAACACTAGCTTTAACTGCTATATAGTATTAGTACAGTCTATGGATTCATTTAACTAAATTTCTATTCACAAATATTGAAATAATTTTATTTCTCCATTACATAAACAATATATGACAATGACCTTTACTACTTAATCTTTGTGCATACCCTAATTATTCCTTAAAAGTTAAATTGCTGGTTCAGAAGTATTTTTTTTTTAAAGTTTTGATGCAAATTATCAAATTGCTTTCCAAAAGATTTGGACTGTACACCTACCAGAATTGTTCAGGAGTACCTTCTACTCTCAACCACATTTTACCTGTTATCAATGTTTGAAATTTGAAGATGAAATATGATATCTAATTATAATTTGTGTGTCTTTGATTACTGGTAAGGCTATACTTTTTAAAATTTTTAAATGCTTCTGGGTGCCTTGTTATGTTCTTTTGTAAATGTGTGCTGAGGATCTGGAGTTGTCTGAGTGCTTATTGACTCATGAGCTTAGGAAAGCCACCTTATTTTTCTCAACTCCAGTACTTGCATTTATAAAAAGGAATATTAACACCTACCCTCTAGGGTTGCTGTGAGTATGAAATGAGACAATGCATCCAAAATACGAGAATATGAATTCTGAGAATGCATCTCAGAATACGAGAGCATGCAGTAAATGGTAGCTATTTCTTTTGGGGAGGGGGCTATTTTTCTATTGGATTTTTGTCTTTTTCCTATTTGTAAAAATCCCAATTTCAAATCACACAGGCTAATAATAGTTACCATCACCAAATACTTACTATAAGCCTGGCATTGAGATGTTTGCACTGCATACAGTAAGCATTTTATTAAATTCTGAGAACTATCCAATTTCTATTTCTTCATCAAATCTCATATCTAAAAATTTCCCAAGTACTATTAGTTTACAAATTTGTCAAGTTCAGACTGGACTACAATTCCAGGCTGCTTTCCTGCCCATTATCACTTTTACAAATGGCAGGAAAATGATCATTTTACAATTGAAATGGAATGGCAAAGCCAAAATAATTTTTTTAAAGATTATTAAAATTTATTTTTTAGAGAGAGGGGAAGGGAAGGAGAAAGAGCAGGAGAGAAACATCAACGTGTGGTTGCCTCTTGCATGCCTCCAACTGAGGACCTGGCCTGCAACCCAGGCATGTACTCCGACTGGGAATCATACCAGTAACCTTTTGCTTTGCAGGCCTGTGCTCAATCCACTGAGCCACACCAGGCAGGGCAATTTTTATACAGGTCAGAACCTGCAATGGTTCCGAATGACCATGTGTCCTACATTAAAAACCCTCCACAATCTGTTTCTGGCCTATCTGTTCAACCATAGCTCCCCTACTTCTACCCCTTCCCTTCTCTGTAACCCCACCTTTACACACACATGTGCACATGTACACACAGACAACACACACACATGTCATTGCACACACCATCCAAACATATAACCCAACGCTTCGTTACACAGCTCTGTGACCTGTGTATTTATTCATCTCTCCCACAAATCCTGATAGCACCTGCTAGGTCCCAGGCACTGTTCCCTAGGCTCCCCATTCTCTGTGTACATCCTACAGGTCATGTTTCTCTCTGCCACTAAAGGATGAGCCGATGGTGGCCACCAGGAATTGTTTTTCTTGCACAGTGCTTAGCTCAGTCTCTTGTATATTAGTATGTAATCAATAACTGTTTGTAAATTTAAAGCTGTGTCAGTACCTTTGTGCAGAAATTTAAGCTCAGAGGTTCAGGTAAGGGGAAGGGATTTCACCCTAGAGGGGTGTGCAAGTGGGGTATGTTAAGAACAGAGTGGCTATTCACAGAAGTTTCTATAACCAAGGTAAGAGAAGGGACAAGGGGACAGAAAAGGGAGCAGTGACAGAGAAGTACTAACTTTTTTTTTTTTTTTTTAAATTCTTTATTCCTTATTTTTAGAGAGAAGGGCAGGGAGGGGGAAGAAAGGGAGAGAAACATCAATGTATGGTTGCCTTTCACCTGCCTCTAGCTGGGGACCTGGCTGGAGACCTGGCTTGCAACCTGGTTATGTGCCCTGGCTGGGAATTGAACCAGTGACCCTTGGGTTCGAAGGCCAGAGCCAACCCACTGAGCTACATAAGCCAGGACTGGTATTAACTTTTTAATCCAAGAGATGACTTAAGATTTGTCATCTACCTACTAGATAGACCTGCTTCCCTAAAGAAGAAAGGTGAGATGAGGAAGGAAGGAAGCTGATGCTTTCTGCATGTTACCTCAGTTTCTCCTCCCAGCAGCACCAGGAAGTAGCTGTCATCACCCCTACTTTAAGAAACTGGGGTTCAAGGATATGAAACAACTTAACTAAGGTCATATGGTGAGATGATGGAAGAATAAAAATAAGTCTCTCTAGCTCCAGCACCCTTCTTTTTTCTGTTCAGTCTGAAGCCAAAGAAAGAAAAAAAAACAACTTCCCTGGCTGGTATGGCTCAGTGAATTGAGCACCAGCCTGCGAAGCAGAGGGTCCCTGGTTCGATTCCCAGTCAGGGAACATGCCTGGATTGTGGGCCAGATCTCCATTTGGGAGTGTGAAGAGGAAACCACACATTGATGTTTCTCTCCCTCTCTTTCTCCTTTCCTTCTCTTTCCTTTCCCTAAAAATAAATTTAAAAAGAAACTAAAACCTATTTGAACTGAAACCCATTTCTTTCTCTCAAATCTCATCCATGAACTCAGTCAATAGTTTTCATAAATGTCTTCTCAGAATCTCTATGCCAGGATCCCTGTGGATCCTGTTTAAGCAGCTTAGCCTTTTGAATTACTCAAACACCAAAACAGGATCTTTCAAAAGGAATGAGCTACTTATTTTCTCTGCTTCTCTTGGTTCACTTAAGTGAAGGGGATATTCGCAAACAGGCAGAGCCTCTGGCCATTACTCTCAACAACTGGCATTAACTTTGAACTTCTCACCATCAGTTACTGAAGGCCAATGACATCCAAGAGATACTCAGTGACTAATGGCAGAGTTACTAAACATCTAGATTTCCTGATTTGTTCTTCCATTTCACCCTGTCCTTTCTGGGTTAAGATGAAAGACTGTTGTTCAGAGGCCTTCCTAAAAATAGTATGCAGTTATTCTTTAGGGAAGCCCAGGCTTATTTAAAAGAGGCTGCACTTTTCTGGTAACCTTTGTTGGCTTTCATTCCTACACCCCCGCTTCCCCTCACTGTTCCTGTCTCCCCTACCCACTCTTTGACTGTTACCTATTCTTAAGAGGGAGTCAATTTCAATGAAGTATTGCAGAGTGTTCACCGCCTGTTCCTTCCTCTCTACCTTATCTGGGTCATGTTCTTTTAGCAAGCATTTACTGAGCAACTGCTGTGTGCCAGGTTCTGTGCCAGTAGCTCGTCCTCATAGTTTCATTTCTGACAACTGCAACAGCTTCCTGCTGCTGTTCTCCCAGCCATACTGTTTCTCTCTGAGTCCACCTACTGCATCCTGCTTTGTAAACAGAATTCTCCACCCATTTGCCCACAGGATTATGTGCCCTCTGGGTGCCTTGGAGACTTTTATTTTCTCCATATGCAATCAGTATTCTTCTACATTCCGTTCATTTGCTCCCCAACATGCCACACACATTTCAAATTCAGTGTCTTACAGCTCTTTAATTTCCAAATTCCACTCCATATATACTTAGCAAATGTCTCAAGGCAAACTCTATCCCTGGGATGGCAGAGGATGCTGCCCAACTAATAGGTTCTCGCTAAGGAGGAGTGTCCTAATACTCACCCCTAACAGGAGCCTGAATGACCCAGAGTTAGGGATGACAAGCTGTAATAACCATGTCTGTCTAGAGAAGTCCAATGACCCAAGAAACTCAAAGCTCTTGATCCAAGGTGCTGCTAGGGGATGAATTTCTTGGGCGACCTTGCTAAATTCTGAGACAAGAAATTCCATCAACTTACTCTTTTCAACAAAATAGATACTGGGTATCACCTATCTGCTAGGTATTGTTGAGGAGGCCTGAGAAAACACTAGTGAAAAAGGTAAATAGTCCCTGCCTTTAAGGAGCCTTTAGTAGAAAATACAGACATGAAACACATCAATGAGTGAGGAAATCAAATAAAAATATGGGAGAAGTGTTCATTAAAAGAAAAATAAAGTGTTATGATGCAGCAGAGTGGGATATGGTAACTGAAGATAAGAGGTGCTCTCAACTGAAGGTCTCTCTGAAGAAGGGACATGCAAACTGAGATAAAAAAGATGAGAATCCAAACACTCAGAGTGACATGCCAGGCACTTGCAAGTGCATAAGCTATACACACACGCGCACACACACACCCCTGAGGCCAATGCAAGCCATTAACCTCACCAGGTTGGAACTTGTCTGTAATTCACTTGGATATCACAAAAGATATCCAGCCCTTTCTATTACAGCCAAAACAGCTTTTCTTTTGACTCAACAAATAGATAAGGCTTTTGGTTTGGGTCTCTCAAAAGAATGGGATTCAAATCCACCTATGTATTTTTCCCACTTTGCTCTGCTATTTACTTCCATCTCAAACTTACATGATGTTTCCAGAACCCAATAGAGTACTCTACTGATCCTCATCACTCTATACGTTGAAAACAACTATTTGTTACTTTTTAAAGTTGGTATATATAGCAGCTCTTTAGAAAATCTAGAAGTTGCTTTCCATACCTCGTTGATTAACTGGATCTTTAGCTACGTAGGCAACATAGTCTGTAGTGTCCTACAAAAAAGGGAAAATGATTGCATTTAAAACAAATGGATTATACTGTTGACAGATAAGAGTACATTTGACATGATACTGAGGCAAGGACTTATATATTAATGTTAAGAGCAAAGAAAAGCATCTTAATAGAAACATAAACAAATATACACTATATAATTTAGTACTTGTGGAGTCCATGTTCTCTGCCCCTTGAGGAGAGAATCTGAAGATTAAAAGTTAGAAGCAGGTCATGTCATTAAAAATAAAAGACAATACAGGTAGGAAATATGCTAAGACATGTATTCTTTAAAAAATGGTTAGGCCCTGTGATTCACCTCTGCATTGAAAGGTGAAATGCCAGGGGTTACACAATCACAAAGGTTTCATAAACTAGGATATGGAATCATGATTTTCCAGTTGCCCCAACAGACATCATGTCATCAAATATAAGACAATTAAATAAGCACTTTGGGTTCTGTGGTTGTTAGCTTGCTTGTGTATAGTGCAATTTAACTTAAGGTACAATAAAGTCAAAATACAAGCATTCATTTGATCATGATAAAGAAAGGAAAGTTCATTTTTGAAAGAGAGAACCCATGAAAACCTAAGGAGTTTTAAAAAAAGAGAGACATACTGCTCACTTTGTAAAAACTAGCGAATAAAAAGCCACTTGGTAATTGTGATCTTTATTGAAAACAGTAAGCTGATGGATGAATGATACAATTTTAATAATTCAAGCTGCTTTTTGTTATTTCAGTTCTCAGAAAAAAAAATCACACTACCATTTGAAGATTAGAAGTATAATTCTCTAGAGGGAAAATAAAAGCCCATGTTCCTAATACCCTCAAAGACAATCACTTAATAACCCACAATGAATCATACAGGAAGCGGGGTCTCAGGATAAACATAACTGGTTACCTAAAAATAACACACACCTAAGTGAATTTAAGTGAATTTCTCCTATGCAAAGTGATAAAATGTTTGAAATATCTTGTATATAAATAAGTTCATATCTATAGGCTTTGGTTTATATTAATCTAGAAGGAAAGTTACAATTGCTGGGGACTTGGTTGCTATTTTCAAAGTTAAAGAGGTGGGACGATGCCCACAGAGATGGGAAAGCGGTTGTGGGGCCTCTCTAGACCTCAGTTTCCACATCTTCCAGAGAGTCTCCTACAGTCTTATAGTTCTGGGCTTCTATAATTACCTGGGAGAGTTAAAGAACGTTCAGAGTAAAGGACAAACTTTACTCTGGGGGGACTATAAGAAGATGCATTTAACGTAGTCATACTTGCTCGTGCATCTGAACTGGAGGAAGCATGTGCAGGTGTAGAAGCATCACCAACAATGGGCTTCAGGGCTGACAGAGGGGAGACAGTAAACTGTCCTTGAGAAGACAGTGAAAGTGAGGATGAGCCAAGGTCAAGAAGGAAGGAAGAGTAACCCGGTATTTTTTAAAGTTTGGAGAAAACAAGGCAGAAGACTTAGCTTCTGACTCCTTTATCCAATTAGCTATGAAGTTGTAAATTATTTCAGTGAGCATCTTAAAAGCATATGGATATGTGTTAGCTATGTTGATGATAGTTCTCTCCTACCATGCTGGGCCCGCACAATCAGTTTACATGCATCATTTCACTCAATTCTCAAGATGCTGCAAGGCCAAAATTGTCCTTCCCCACTTTACAGATGAGGACCCTGCAGCTTGGACAGGATAAGTCAAGTTTACTTTACTCCAAAGCCTGGACTTTACTCCCTCCTCTCCCTGAGGGTGACACCTCACTGGGAGACCTCTGCTGTTCATGCTATGGTGGCTCCAGCTTCCCTTTCAAATCAGCAGGCAGTCACCCCAACTGTAGGACTGAAGTCCCACTCCATTCAGTAGCTTAAAAACTTGGCCACAGTGGCTTCAATTATTCACTGTTTGTTTTTGGTAAGAGTAATGTTTTGGTGTGTTGAAAGAACAACAGAACTAAAGACACATGAAGACAGTGCCTTTAATTAATTAGGATTCTGGAGAACTGTCATAGACATCATGCAAGGCATGCTTATAAAAGGATATGCCTCCCAACCCTATACATGAAGGAACTCTTGAAACTTGAAACGGGAAATTTTTTAAAAAGATTTTATTATTTTTAAAGAGAAGGGTAGGGAGAGAAGCATAGAGGAAGAGAGACATCAATGTACGGTTGCCTTTCACTTGCCTCCAGCTACGGACCTAGCTGGAGACCTGGCTTGCAACCTGGTTATGTGCCCTGGCTGGGAATCAAACCAGCGACCTTTGGGTTTGCAGGCCGGTGCCTTATCTACTGTGCCACCAGCCAGGGCCTTGAAAGAGGAATTTCAAGGCAAACAACAACAATTACTTTTCACACTATATTTGTAAGTATCTTTTTCTTAATTTAATTTTATTATTGTATTATATCCATCCCCTTTCTACTGCCCTTTGTCCCCTTCCTCACCCACCCACTCCCTGGCAAAGTCAACCCCATTTCTTGTCCATGTCCATGGTTCTCTCATGCTAGTTCCTTAACTAAACTGCTCCCCTTCTTTGCCTACTCCTCTCCCTTCCCCCTTCCCTTAGCCCACTGAGGGTCTATTCATTGTATTTATGTATCTGGTTCTGTTTTGCTTGTTTTTTTATTCATTATTGTCCTGTAATGGGTGAGATCATAGGGTATTTTGTCCTTCACTGACTGGCTTATTTCACTAAGCATAATACTTTCCAGTTCCATCCATGTTGTTGCAAAGGTTAGGAGTTCCTTCTTTCTTTCTGCTGTGTAGTATTCCATTGTGTAAATATACCAAAGTTTTTTGATCCAATCATCCACTACTGGGCACTTAGGCTGTTTCCAGCATTTGGCTATTGTAAATAGTGCTGCTATGAACATAGGGATACATAGGTTCTTAGGAATTGGTGTTTCAGGGTTCTTATTTTAAGGAAGGCACTTGAGTTCCTTCATGGATGACTGAACTAGACTGAGTTAGAAAGAGATACAATAGCGCTGGCCTATTCAGACTGGATTCAGTCAAATCTCTCTGCTACCAAACATGTCCCTGGGTGTCGATGTGGGGCCAGTTTACAAAGCTGGATGAATCAGACTTCAGGTTCAGTCCTGGCCTCACATTGCAGCTGCTAAGTGGCATGTGTCCTGTTGGCTAGTGAATCCACAACCAGACACTTGTGAAATCTCTTAGGGAAAAGGTGGAACTCTAAAATTTCATTTACTTTTAAATAGTGGCACCATGGAACTAAAATATTCATTTGAAAATACTGATACCCAAAGCTAAAAGCTAAAAGGTGAGGAAGTAGTGAAACCTAAAGGGAAAATTAAGTACCCATTAATGGAAGAAGAAAAGAACAATGATTTAAAATCCTGTAAAGGTTGTCTTTCTTTCTTTCTTTCTTTTTTTTTTAAAGATTTTATTTATTATTTTTAGAGAGAGGGAAAGGGAAAGAGGCAGAGATGGGGAGAGATATCAATGCATGGTTGCCTTTTACCTGCCTCCAGCTACAGAGCTGGCTGGAGACTTGGCTTGCAACCTGGTTATGTGCCCTGGCTGGGGAATCGAACCAGTGACCTTTGGGTTCACAGGCTGGCACCTTATCCACTGAGCCATCACGCAGGGTATATATAGGTTGCTTTTCTTTCACAGGTTTCAGGAGGTTCTAAAGGCAGGTTATCTCAGTTTGACATGGTTAAATACTGAGTCACTGGTGGCCAATGGGGATACCAGTAATTACTGAAATGTTTTAAAGAATGAGCTGATTCAAATAGCATTTAGCCATGTATTTCACATACAAAATGCCAACACCCAAGTGAAGGAACTTGCTTAAATACATTAGAAGCTAGTAAAGAAAACAATGATTATGTAAAGAAACTTCAGAATTTATTTCCTTTTAGACTTATTTTTCCTTTAAATATTTAGCCTTGGGATTAAAATCAATCAAAGCCCTGCAGTGACCCCAGCTGCCAGATTTAGTTTTTACTACCATTCCATACCTCTCCTGGGATTTGGGTTATGTGTCCTATCATTTATTAGCCTACATTTTATTCCTCATTTGAAAGGGAGATGTTCAATCATTATGCAAGTCAGACTCTGCCCCCTCTAGCCTCCTGTATGTTCTCAGGTAGAAAGACGTCACAATGTCACAGAGGAGCAAAGTCCTCCTTCTGCTCCCTCAGTTTGAACAATTTTTTTGTTGTTGTTGTTCAGTCACAGACTTCTTAGCTTTATTCCCCTCCACTTCTGCTCTAGTCCAGAAATGGTACAGTATCAAATCAGGGGCTTTGATAGGCTTGCAAAGAGAGTAGCAGTCATGGGAAATGAGCACCATGGGGCCTCTTGGTAGAGAAACTGCTGTTATCTCTTCCAGTTGAGTGCTACCTCCCTTAGTTTCTGCAAACCTGGTTGCTCGCTCTAGATTTAACTTAGTTGCCATGTATGGTAGACAGGCTTCCCCTCGTATGACAAATCTGACTGATTGAAACTCTATGAGGAGAATAATTCTGAGGAAGGACTGATAACACTTGTATAAGATTTTTGTTTTTCATGACTTTGATATTATCTACGAGAAATTTCTTGGGTTATAACTCCATGGCTAATACCATGATGAAGTATTATTAGTCCGCCTACTACTTAATCCAAATACTTTAAAAATCATGACAAGATATATTTTGTCAGAAACCAAATTTTTGATTATCTGCTATATGTAGCTATTTGCAAACTCTAATAAGATGATTATAAAGGATATGTAATGGTTGATATGTTTTACATGGAAGTTCTATGACCTCTTATAAAAAGACTTTTATGAATCCATACTTACAGGATCTCCTCCAGAGGCAAAGGAAATAGACTGCATATGATGATTTGCAATAATCTGGAAAACATAAAGAAAGTAAACATGTATGATGCTATAAATTAATTACTCCTGGATACATACAATCTAACAGTAATGCACATACATGTTTCAGTTTGACCTGAACAGCATCCCTTTGAAAGCACTCCCCTCACATTCTATAACATTCTCACTTGAACCATGAGATTCGGGGGGGGGAGGGGGGTTGAAGTGCTCATCTCATTGCTCCTCTCCTTGCAGGTGGATACAGGATCCAGGCCTAGCCAATCAGAAAACATCTGAATACAGCAGCTCGATCAGTGTCTTTGGGGAGAATCTGATATGGACAAAAGGAAATGGTACATTTCTCTTGGCCATTAAAGACCAGATAAGCCCAAAGTTTCTGTGAGCCATCTTTTGCTGACATGTGGGAAACCTTATTAGAAAAATGAAGTATTTCCCCTGGAGAAAATCAGCTGAGAATTAAAAATAAAATCAAGCCTGGTGGTAACACTATTTCATTATGTCTTCTATTTGATTAATTAATTAATTTTTATATAAATTCATTTGAATTGGATTTCAGTCATTTGCCATTTGCCACAAAAAGTATCCTAAAGAATTAACATTAAGATTTCCAGTATGGGACCCTGGCTGGTGGCACAATGGATAAGGTGCCAGCCTGTGAACCCAAAGGTTGCTGTTTCAATTCCCAGCCAGGGCACATAGCCAGGTTGCAAGCCAGATCTCTAGCCAGGTTTCCAGCCAGGTCCACAGTTAGAGGCAGGTGAAAGGCAACCGTACATTGAAGTCTCTCTCCCTTTCTGCTTCTCTCCCTACCCCTCTTTCTAAGAAGTAATAAATAAAATCTTTAAAATTTTTTTTCCATTATGAAATAAACTTATTCAAGTGAACCACATTACTTAGCAAAGATTGTCTCTTTTACTTGAGATTCCAGGATTACTTGTTTGTAATGCCCACAGTGTAATTTTGCAGAAATTTATTTGTTTTACTGTTTTGAAGGTTCATTAAAATACGAACTGTGAGCCCTGGCTGGTGGCTGAGTGGATAAGACGCCAGCCTGCTAACCCAAAGGTCGTTGGTTTGATTCCCCAGCCAGGGCACATAACCAGGTTGCAAGCCAGGTCTCCAGCCAGGTCCATAGCTGGAGGCAGCTGAAAGGCAACCATACATTGATGTCTCTCTCCCTCTTTCCCTTCCCTGCTCTCTGAAAATAATGGATAGGGTCTTTAAAAAAACAAAACAAAACAAAACCAATGGTGCACCTAATAACTAATCTTGTCTTCAGTGTTTAACAGAACATACAATGTAGCTTACATAAAATGATCAAGCAATTTTACTCCTAAATGTACTTATAGCCAACAGAATTGTGTATATACGTGCACTGAAATGTATGCTAAAGATGATCACTGCCCTTTTCACAATACAGTGTAACTGTAAACAATCCCAATGATGACTATTGCGATAGTCAATGAACTAATACATAGCAACGTAGTTTCTTCAACAAAAGAAGCTAGATACAAAAGAAATAATGGCTGTATTGTTTCACTTATATAAAGTTCAGAAACAGGCAAAATTATTTTATTCTGCTTGAAGTCAGGACGGTGGTTAGTTCTGGGCAAAGAAGAGACAGCATTTTTTTGGGATGAAATGGTGTTTCTTCATCTGGGCAATAATTACACAAGTATGTTCATTTTGTGATAATCATGACATGCACTTTACTCTGTATTTCAGTTAAAATGATTACTAAAAACAAAATCAATATGCAATGATTAATGTCATTCCTATATATCAACAATAGCCAATTAGACATTGCATTTGGGGGTACAGGGAGGTACATTTACAAAAATACCTATGCATAAATCTTAAAAGAATTGTTTAAAGGTTTTTGGAAAGGCTCATTGAAGGGTATAAATATTATCTGAACAATTAAAAAGTACCGATATATATATATATATATATATATATATATATATATATATATCCCTTTATGGGTTAGAAAATAATATTATAAAGATGTCAATTATCTTTCAAATTAATCTTTAATTTCCATGCAATTCCAAAGAAATTCCCACCAATGTCATTCAGGGAACTTTTTCGCTTCTAAAATCCACGTGGGAAAAATACATGTGCAAAAAAAGGCTAAAGAAAAAAAATTTTTTTTTAAGATTTTATTTCATTATTTCTAGAAAGAGGGGAAAGGAGAGAGGCAGAGAGGGAGAGAGAGACATCAATGTATGATTGCTTTTCACCTGCCTCCAGTCACAGACCTGACTGGAGACCTGGTTTGCAACCTGGTTACGAGCCCTGGCTGGGGAATCGAACCTGCTACCTTTGGGTTCACAGGCCGACGCTTTATCCACTGTGCTACCAGCCAGGGCAGAAGAAAAAATTTTAAGACTAAATTTTCCTTGTTAGCAAGGCATATTATAAAACTAGAACTTCATTAGAATACAAAGTCTAAAAACACACTCATGTAGTCATGGACTTTTAGTGTATGATAAATGTGGTACCAAACAGACAAAAGGGCAGGTGATTAAATTAGTGGAATTGGCTGATAGCCACTTAAATAAATCCTGTCTTCATACGATCTCTATAAATGTTTGATTCATAAAAGATCTATAAATATAGCAGAAGAGTGATAAAAGATTGGGATTGTGATCTTTGAGATAGGAAAAACCTGTCTTATTGACAGAAAAAGACATACAAAAAAACCCTTAAAAACAGGTTACATAAAAACTTTTTAAAACTTTTGTATAAGACCCTTGTATAAAGAGAATAGAATTGCAACATGTAAAACAAAGTATTCACATACAGAGCTTATAAGGCATTCTTATAAATCAATAAGAAAAAGAAGTAAGTTCAAAGTTGTCTTTGTTAATTTCCAGAAGTAATATAAATGTTCAATTGACATATTGAAAAAAAGCTCCAAGAAATTAAGACTATTCAAAATAAAACTAGATACACTTAATTGACAAAACTGTCAAGTTCAAAACAACATTGCAAGAGTATGGAAATTCTCAAACACTCGAGCTAAATTTGTACAGCAATTTGGGAAAATAATTTGGTAGTATTTATTATAACTAAAGTAGGCATACCTTATGATTCCACCTTTCTGCTTCTAGGTATTTATTCTAGAAGAACATTGGCAGACTTGGACGTTCATTTAGCCATAGTTTATATTATCAAAATGTCAGAAACTATTTTTACACAGGTCAACCACAGCAGAACTACACAAAGGGCTGATATTTAAAAAATACATATACTAGCAAAGCCAAATCCTCACGACATTGCTGAGATGTTTGCTCTATACGTTGAAGACAGTTACCTGAAATGTAATACAACGTAAGGTTTTTCCATGAGGGACTAAGATCCGTGTAAATGCAAAGAAAAACGAGTTAAAGAGAACACACCGGAAAGGTACCTCTTGCGAAAATGGGACCGAGTATTTATTTCCTCAAGATAACTATTTAGAAAGAGCACGGTTAACAGGCTTAGCTATGCATTTAACTTTTCCAAGTGACGATCAATTCTCTCAACACGGTGACTGTGGGGGCGACCACCGTGCGGCGTGGGTGGCGTCCGACGTCACTGGCGCCGACCAGAGTGGAAACCCCGAGCAGACGGGGCTGACCGCCCGAGGTGGAGAGAAGGAGCCGGCGTGTCTCATCCCGTTTGTAGCCTCACAAGCAGCACAAAGGTTACGCCAGGAGACAGTCATGCTCTTGCATGCAGTCTCTATAAACTCAATCGAAACGTTCCACCCAGCCGCGCTGACAGTTCCCGGTGACCCCGGCAGCGGCGCCGTCGCCCGGCAGCTGCAGAGGGGGCGCCGCGCAGGGGGTCACGCAGACGCGCAGGGTCGCGCCGTTCGCCGTTCGCACACGCGCAAAGCCGCAGGGCTGCTCAGCTCCCATCTTGCAGAAAACGCCTTGCTGGAGGTTGAGCGTGAGCGGCTGCCACCATGTCGGAAATGCACGCATTGTCCGAGCTGTACGAAGAGAGCGATGACCTGCTGATGGACGTGATGCCCGGCGACCGCGACCTTCCGCCGGCGGAGGTAGGCAGCGCGGGCCGGGAGCCAGGCCCCAACCCCGCCGGCAACCCGGCCGGGCCACAGCTCCGGGAGGCAGGCCCCAGGGCGGAGGAGGGCGACGGAGGCCTTGCTCAGCGGCCCGGCCCGGGGGAGCAGCCCGGCCAGTTCGCCGACCCTGACTTCGAGAGCGAGGGAGAGGAGTTGGATGACTGGGAGGATGAGTACAACTATCCGGAAGAGCAGCAGCTGAGTGGTGCCGCCTACCGAGTACCAGCGGCCCTCGAAGAAGCCAAGCTGTTTCTGAGAACGCCCAGAGCCGAAGCGGCCCGGGATGGTGGTTTTCAGATGCACTATGAGAAGACCCCGTTTGATCAGTTGGCTTTTATCGAAGAGCTTTTTTCACTTATGGTCGTCAATCGTCTGAGCGAAGAACTCGGCTGTGATGAGATTATTGAGCGAGAGTAGCTGAATGCAGTTAAAGAGGAGGAAACTAGAGGAGAGACCCAACATTCTACTGTCTCTTGGGTTTATTCCACATAGTTCTGTGCCAATGAAAAACTTGATCTTCAAAATATTTTTTTTTTTTTTTTGGCTTGCATTATAGAATAGGTAGTGACGCACCGTTGTGAAAAAGAAACGCTTAAAAACAAAAAGGACCTTAGGACTGCTGAAGCTTGTTCTCAAGAATGTCCTGCAACAGCTGTAGCTTTGACTTTGTTATTGATCCAGATTATTTTCTTCGCATTGGGGAAAATTACTTCCATATTTCACTGTATGTTTTGCAAGAATAAGCCAAGACCAAGATAAACTGCCAGTACAAGAGCTAATTACTGACACTAATTACATGAGAAAAAGGAATATGTCCAACTTAGGACACCAGATGTCTTCGAGTTATTTGGACAGAAAAGAAAACTTCGAAGATTCCATTTTGTGATTTGTCCAAGCTATAGTTATCAAAGGCTAAATTTTTAGTGTATGATAAGTTGCATATTTTTAGTATCCAACAAGAGTAAGCAAACCCAAAAAGAAATATTTATCATGTATAAAAACCTTAATGTGTTTTCAAGGGTGTCTGAAATTTTATTTGTATATGTAACTTGATCAATGATAAAGCTAATGTGATCTGTAATTCAAGAAAATTCATTATTGTAACCATTTTTTAGAAGTCAGATATGAAGAAACTCAGTAAATTTTCAGATTCAGACATTTAAATGTGTGTGAGAGTACAAAGAAAACAAACTGTTTCAATACCTTCATTCATAGAGAAATTTTGTTTTATGGCTCTCTGTTTTTCATTTAATTTTACAGGGAAAAGACTGGTTGAACTTCTTAACAAAAGAAATGTTAAGTGGAAATTGTCAAGTAAAAGGAAGGCCCTACATTTTAAAAAGACTTTATGAACAATTGTGCTGTCAACCTTTAACAGTTTTAAACCTATTCATAAATTTCTGAAGTCTCTCTCTGTCTCTCCTCTAGTTAGGCTTGTTATTGGTTATGCACCAGCTTTTGAAACAATAAAATTCCTCGTTCTGTGTATTTTGTTTGGCTAATAGTATTGCATACCTACTTTATATATTATTTTTATTGCATCCTTTTTTATTTTATTGCAACCACTTTATGATTTAAATTTAACCACTATAAGGTAAAGTGCTCCAGCTTCAAATACATGATTTTCAAATTAACCTGTGGAAACTAAGTTTAGTAAGCTCCTATCAGAGAATTTGCCAACCTGGGAAAACCTTCCCTATTAATGACCTTATTAAGGTCCTGAAGTTCTATGATATTAGGTTAGAAGACTATGACCAGTAAAACTGAGTATATCAGCAGGTCTTATGATCAATAAAAAGGTACTCAATATTCCTGCTCCATTATGATAGTAAAAGACTCATCCAATACAACATAACTTGGAGTCTTACCAGAGGGGGGTTTGTTTTCTATGTGCCTGCAAGGATGAGCATAATCACTAACACCAGCTTGGTGGGGAGGAAGAGAGATGGGGCAAAGACTAAATGGAAGTAACACTTAATCCTGCCTCACTTCTTTCATTACACTTGCTTGGTTGGGAGGAAGAGAGGGATGGGGCAAAGACTAAATAGGAGGTAACACTTAATCCTGCCTCACTTCTTTCACTACACCTGCAGACAGCTTATAGTTGCAGGAACATGAGTCTTTGGATAAATAACCAATTGCTTGTGTGATGTGAATTACAGAGGGGGAAAAAGGGATGCCGATACACAATAACTTACTAGCTGCATTTACCTCCAGATAAAGATGCCAGGTCTACAAACCCGAAGGTGTGATTCTGTTTCTTAGAGACTGACTGAAGCAAGAAAGGGGGAAAGAAAACCACACCCTGTTGAATTGGAAGTTTTGTTTTGCAGAGAACTGCATTCTGCAGTTGACTCCTAAAGGTTGTTTGATGGTCTTAAAAGTAGGCGGTGAACTTAGAGAAATTAATACTTGGTAATAATAAGGTAGAAATGGTAACATTTTTAATACCCCTGTTAGAGGTGTAAAATCACTTGTATTTCTATTATATATTAAAGTTGTCACAGACTGGAACCAACCTACCTGATTTAAATCTAGGCTCCACTACTTACTAGCTCTGTAGCTAGGTATATTACCTAATATTCCTGCCTCAAAGTCCTGATTTGAAAATAGAGATAATTAGATACATGTTAAGCTTCATTTAGTGGGAACTAAAGAATGGATTCTAGGGAAATCCTGTTCCTGATTTTGTGATGTGGGGAGAGGGAACTTAAAGATGCTTATGAGTATGTAATATGATTTTGGGGGCATTTTCTGTATGTATTCATAAATATTAAAAATGTTTGGTTAAATCAGGTATCCCACATCTGCTGCCCTAAGGACACATGTCTCTCTTGTATGGCTCATTCTTCTAATTTTAATATTATTTTTAATTTTATTGTTTGTGCTATTACAGTTGTCCAAGTTTCCCCCATTGCATCCTTCCACCCAGCCTGCTCCCACTGTCAAAGTCAGTCCCCTCATCGTTGTCCATGTCCATTGGTTCTTCATATATGTTCTTTGACTAGTCCCTTCAACTTCTTTCAATTAGTCCACACCTTCTCCCTCCCCTCTTACAGCTGTCAGTCTGTTCCATGATTCCATGTGTCTGGTTCTATTTTGCTCATTTATTTTGTTCATTAGATTCCTTATAAATAAGATCATATGGTATTTGTCTTTCACTGACTAGCTCATTTCACTTAGCATACTAGTCTGTAGTTCCCTTTATATTGTTGCAAAAGGTAGGAGTTTCTTCTTTCTACTGTATAGTATTCCACTGTGTAAATATACCACAGATATTTTTATCCACTCATTTACTGATGGGCACTTGGGCTGTTTCCAAGTCTTGGCTATGATAAAGAGTGCTGTTGTGAATGGAGGGGCAGGGTATGTATTCTTTTGAATTGATATTTCAAGATTCTTCAGGTATGTTCCCAGCAGTGGAATCACTGGGTCAAAAGGCAGTTTCCTCTTTAGTTCATTGAGGAAATTCCATAATGTTTTCCACAGTGGCTACACCAGCCTGCATTCCCACCAGCAGTTTACAAGAGTTCCCTCTTCTTTACATCCTTGTCAGCACTTGTTTGTTGATTTATTGATGATAGGTGATATCTCATTGTGATTTTAATTTGCATTTCTCTGATGGCTAATAATGTTTAGCATTTTTCTATATGTCTATGGGCCATCTGAATGTCCTCATTAGAGAAGTGTCTATTCAGTTCCTTTGCCCATTTTTATTTTTATTTTTATTTTTTAAAAGATTTTATTTATCTATTTTTAGAGAGAGGGGAGGGAAAAGAGAAAGAGAGGGAGAGAAACATCAGTGGGTATTTGCCTCTTCCGTGCCCCCAGCTGGCGACCTGGCCTGCAACCCAGGAATGGGACCTGACTGGGAATCGAATGGGTGACCTCTTGGTTCACAGGCTAGTACTCAATCCACTGAGCCATATCAGCCATGGCTGCCCATTTTTAAATTATATTATTTATCTTCCTGTGTTGAGTTGCTTAAGTCTTTTTATATTTTGGTGATTAAACCCTTGTTCAATGTATCATTGGCAAATATATTCTCCCATGCAGTCAGTTCCCTTTTTGTTTTGATGATAGTAGCTTTAGCTATGCAAAAACTTTTTAAATTGGTGTAGTCCCATTTGTTTATTTTTCCTTTATTTCCTTTGACTTAGGAGTTATATTGGCAAAAATACTGCTACACAAGATACCTGAAATTTTACTGCCTATGTTTTCCTCTAGAATTTTCCTGACACATTTGGGTCTTTTATCCATTTTGATCACTTAAATTTCTTTTTTCTTTTGTTTGTTTGTTTTTTGTTTGTTTGTTTTTAAGACTTCATCTATTTATTTTTAGAGAGAGGGGAAGGGAAGGAGAAAGTGAGAAAAATATCCCCAGCTGAGGACCTGGCCTACAACCCAGGTATGTGCCCTAACTGGAAATTGAACCAGTGACTTTTTGGTTCACAGACCCACACTCAGTCCACAGAGCCACAGTAGCCAGGGCAATAATTTTAATTTCTTAATTAAAAACCAACATTCACAATCGAGAGAGCAGTAAAATTCCCAAGTTTCCATCTTTTTATCCCCCAAAGTGGCACACCTGGCAGGTCTTGACCTACAGTGACATGGGAAAAAGCATCCAATTCACCTTTACAAGGGGCAGGTTTCCTGTTTGCCATGTTCCCCCGCATTGTCTCCCTAATATGGAGCCCAAGTAGCCACTGGCCATTGTATTTGCACCATTGTTTTTTCTTGTACCTGAAACACGGCATCACCTGCCTGGCCTCTAAACATTTGAGACTAAAGGATGTCTCTATTTTCTGCTTGTTTTACCTTCCTTACCTCTTTATTATCTTTCTCAGTTTCAGTAGCTATTAAGAGTTGGTGGTAGGAGATGCAGAAACAAATAGTAAGAATGGAAGCTGCTGAGACTGACATTGTCGGTTGCTTAAGGCCCTGAAATACTATATTAAAGCATGTCAAGGAAGCCTGTTGCTTGAATTTTTAAAACAATGCACATACAAAAAGGGAAAAAGCCCTACCACTTGGTTTTCCGATATGTATTTTGCCATCCCCAATACGGTTAAGTTGTTAAAACAGTAAGCATTATGTGTTTAATATAGTCTTATTTCCTGCCTCTGAGGTTCTGTGAGACATTTTTCTGGAAGTGAATGGTTATATTTGCAAAGTTTTCAGTGGCTGAATATAAATGTAAACCATCTGACCTATAAAATCTCTGTCATCTATGAATGTATATATAAACTTGAACCTGTGTATATTTTTAGTTCAGAGTATATCTCACTTATAGCAAAGCCAGGATTTCAACTATGTGACCTCAAAATCTCTCGTGTTTTATCACTGACAAGCACACAGTAAACCTTCCAGGTTTACTGCTCTCTGTACAGTAAAAAACCTTACCTATTAAGAATCTCAAGTCACTACAAATTAGAGAAAAACTAGATTCTAATACACATAACCTGATACAAGGAAATTAGTTTAAAAAGTAAAAAGTAAAAAAGTATCCTATTTTAAGGTACACCTTTAGCCCAATGCCTGTATGCTTCAGCAATGCTGCTCTTTGAGAAATAAAGTTAACAATGAAAACTTGGGCACAGCATTGTATCATAAAATCATCAAAGATGAGAAAATTATACAATAATATTTTAGAAAGTTCTCAACCTCATGCATTGTAAAAAAAAAAAAAAGCTTTCTGCTTAAATTTCAGTTAGCTAGAACACTAACCTTAATATTGTCCTCCCTCTGTCCTTAATTCTGATAATGAAATTGTTTTTTCTTCAGAGAGGGTTGGCAGAGAGTAATAAATGACTGGTTCAAGAACAGGAGTTACCAAATGGTATTTACTATATTCTTTGCTTCTTGGTTCTTATTACAGAGTCAGTCAGGTAAGGGGCAAGTATGCAAGCAGTCATATGCCCCAGGGATGGGTTAGAAATGCTGTTCTAATTATTGTCATGTATAAATCCTTGGCAGATGTTTTTCTACTATGCCTTAGCAGGCTCCTCCAGATAAAGGGATAATATGTTAAGCTGCAAATGACATCCATGATCTTACCTGTTGGTTGTCAAGATTCATCAGTGTGAGACTGCATGTTGAGATGGTCAATTTTATGTTCATTCCAGAAAACTGAAGATTACTTTTGCCAAGAACTGTTGATAGGAACTTAACTGGAGGCTTTAAAAAGAACAAAATAAAAACCCACTCTAAGTTATAAATTTTGTTATAGAATGAATGAATATTTGTTCTTTAAATGTTTAAAATAAGTCAAACAAGGTAAATTACTTTTTAATAAAAACTTTTTTAAAATAACAATGCAGTGGGAGGGTGGGGAAGGGGACATAGGGGAGTAAAATGGGGATGGATGTAATACAACAACAATAAAATTAAATTTAAAAAATTAACAATGCAGCAAATTCTTTAGTAAGTAGTAAAATTTGTGACCTCAGATCTTTCCTCATACATTTCCTTCTCCCCAAATATTGGGTGTAGGGGCCAGGTTTGCATAAAAGGAGTTCCTGTAAGAATGCGGATTAGCTGAACTCTCAAGTCCTTTTGAACATTACAAGTATTAAAAAAAGAAAAAGGTTGCTGTCTATGTTTTTTGTGATGATCAAGAATGTGAAAAATACAATATACCAAAACTTACGGGATGTAGCAATGCTTAAGCGGAGAATTTATAGCTATAAACATTTAAATTAAAAAAGAAAGATCTTGCCCTGGCTGGTGTGGCTCAGTGGATAAGGCACCGGCCTGCAAACCCAAAGGTCGATGTTTCGATTCCTAGCCAGGGCACATAACCAGGTTGCAAGCCAGGTCTCCAGCCAGGTCCGTAGCTGGAGGCAAGTGAAAGGTAACCATACATTAATGCTTCTCTCTCTTTCATCCTACCTCCCTGAACTTCTCTCTGAAAATAATGAACAAAATCTTTTAAAAAATACATAAAAATAAAATAAAAAAAAGATCTCAAATCAACCACCTAGATTAACAACTTAAGGAACTTGAAAAAATAAACGAAACCCAAAACTAGAAGAAAAAAAAATGAAGATTGAAGCAGGAATAAATGATACAGATATTTTATAATCATAAAAACAAAAGGGAACATCAACAAATCAAAAGATGGTTCTTCCCAAAGGTCAAAATTAATAAACCTTTAGTTAGATAGACTAATAAAAAGAGAGGATTTACGTAACTCAGATCAGAAATGAAAGTGGGGACTTACTACTGATTCAACAGAAATAAAAAGAATTATAAGACTACAATAAACAATTGAATGCCAACAAGATGTATTACCTAGATGAGATGGACATATCCCTAGAAACATCAAATCTACCAAGACTAATTATGAACAAATAGAAAATCTGGATAGACCTATAACTAGTCAAAACAAATAAGTATTGACAAGGATATGGAGAAGTTGAAACTTTGTGCACTATTGGTATGAATGTAAAATGATGCAACCACTATAGAAAACAATATGGAAGTTCCTCAAAAAATTAAAAATATAGTTACTATATGATCTGGCAATTGTATTTCTTCTTACACACCAAAAAAAAAAAAAACAAAAAACAAAAAAAACAAAAACAAAAAAACAACAACAACTGAAAACAGAGACTTGAATAGATATTTGGATATCTGCATTCCTAGCAACACTATTCACATTAGCTAAAATATGGAAGCAACCCAACTGTCCATCAACAGATAAATGGATAAGCAAAATGCGTTATATACATACAATGGGATATTATTCAGCCTTAAAAAGTAAGAAATTATGATACATGCTACAACACAGATGAACTTTGAGGACATTATACTAAATGGAAAAGATGAATCTAGTATGAGTTCACTAATATAAAGTATTCAGAGCAGTCAAAATCATAGAGACAGAAAGTAGAACGATGGATAAAGTGTGATTCCTGTTGTTTATACTTATTATCCCAATAAAGCAGAGTTTCTCTCTCCCTCTTCCTCTTTCTCTCCCTCTCTTTCTGTCTCACACACACACACTAGAATGGAGTTCTGGAATGGATGGTGGTGGTGATTGTACACCATGAATGTACTTAATATCACTAAACTGTACACTTAAAAATGGTTAATAGGTAAACTTGATAGTATGTATATTTTACCACAATTTTTTAACTGGGAGGAAAAAGTATAAAAATGTAAAGTGATTGCAAGAGTCCCTGGCATGTATTTAGTATTCAATAAATACTAGCTTGTCAAAGTAAACTAGCTTATAAAACTTTCTTTTGTTACTCTTTAAAGGTGTTACTTTCTGGAACAATAATAGCCTGGTTTGTTTTGTCTTGTGTTGTTCTGGAGTGTGGACTCCCCTACTCCTGAAATGATAAAGTCTTACATGCATGACCCTGTTTGTTGGGATCATCTCTGTTCACGGAGGTTCTGAGAAGCAGGAGGATGCTGGAGGCTACTTGGAGGCCATGGATTCTGTCAAAGAAACTAGCAATAAGCAGTTCTAATAGAATTCAAAGGCCATGTATCAGAGTTTTCTGTACCATGTGGCTCATCTGAGTCATTCTGGGTTACTGTGGGTTCAGCTCTATGCAAAATGATGAAGAGGGATGATAAATGAGGCAGGTGGCATGGAAATAGAGCGCTCAGATGGGAACCTGAAGACCTGTCTCCTACAGCTTGCTCTGCTCTTCAACATCCTAGTGGTGCAAGACAAATCTCTTCCCGGAACCACAGTTTAGTAGCTAGCAAAATGAGATGGTTGGACTGGAAGACACCTAAAAATTCCTTCCCTCTTAAATAGTTTACATCCCTTTTGGCTTTTGAGAGAAACTAAACATTCTAGGGTTCATAGCTTAATAACAATAGTAAATATATATGTCAGACATTGTAGACATCCTTTTACTTAATTCTTATTCAACTCTATAAAGTGCTGTTTCCCCCCTTTTTACAGATGAGGACATCAAGGATCCAAAGGGTGAAATGATGAAGTGACTTGTCTTAGGTCACATAGACACTAGTGTTAAAGAGAAAAACCACAGGCCCCAAATGGAGTTACCTGTGCTAAAGCCCATGGCACTGAACCTGGACTTAACACCTGACCTAACAGTTTCAGCCTTCTCTAGAAATGCAATCTTATTCTATCAATCTGGAATTTTCTGGTCAGCACCAATGAGGTAATAATCTCTCACAGGCCCTCTGCATCCTGAAAAGGAAACTGAGGCAATCTTCCTGATAAGACCCCTGGCTTTTCCCTAAGGGAAGATAACCATACCTAAAATAATACTTTCTTCTTTGCTAATAACTTTCTTGTCTGGCACAGTTTTTGCCTATAAAAGCCTCCTAACTTGTATAGCTTCTTGGAGCACCTCTCTATTTATTAGAAGGGATGCTGATTGATTCATAGATTACTCAGGAAGGCCAATTTGATCTTCAAATTTACTCGATTGAATTTTTATTCCTTAAAAGTAGAAGACAAGAGGCAAGATTTAAACCCAAGACTATTTAACAAAACTTGTACTCTTTCATCATGAAAATTTCCTTCTACCCAGGTGTTATTATATTTCCTTCTACCCAGATGTTATTATTTCACCTTACCAGCACCCATATTTCCATTTGAAAACAGGTCAAGGAGTTCAAAAAGTCTAAAATGTTAAAACACAGAGTGCATACATTATATAATATTCAAATTGGAAGAGAAAAACTGCTCACCGAGTTCAACAATTTAACTATAGAAACAAGAATGGAGTCATGGAGAGAAGAGAAAACATGTTCATAGGAAAATAAAGACTCAGGCCTGGAACTCAAGTTTTCTAACCTGAAATCCAGGAGCTTTCTCCACTGTCACTCTAGGCATCACCATTTAAGACAGTGTCAGACAAGTTGGAAAATTTTAGGGACCAGATCAACTTTAAGTTGCATCTCTAATATCATGCCAACTAATAAAGGCCATTCTGGACCTTAAGTCATATGGTGGAGAAGACTAACTGCTATTTTGGTATCATCTTTCCCATAGCTGGGTAAATATAAAACAAGAAAATTACACCAGGCCCTGGCTGGTGGCACTGTGGATAAAGCGCTGGCCTGCAAACCCAAAGGTCGCTGGTTCGATTCCCCAGCCAGGGCATATAACCAGGTTGCAAGCCAGGTCTCCAGCCAGATCCGTAGCAGGAGGCAGGTGAAAGGCAACCATACATTGATGTTTCTCTCCCTCTCTGCCTCTCTCCCTTCCCTTCTCTCTAAAAATAAAAAATAAAATCTTCAAAGAAAAACAAAAGAAAGAAAAAAAATTACACCAATATTTACCTTTCTTTTTTTTATGGCTCCATTGGCCCCAGGGATAACTTCACACAGGCGACTTATTGCTTCCCTATGGAACAAAAACCATATAAAGACTTAGCATACTATCTAGCACACAGTACATGTTCAATAAATGTTAGCAAGTGTTATGACTAAAATGTACACACGTATAATGGTGAGCCTGACATAAAACAACCTGACCCCGTCTGAGTAGGAGAAAATACCATGCTTAGTACTGCAGTTCAAACCCAAGAAAACCCAGCATCATGCTAAAACTGAAAACAAACAAACAAACAAAAACGCTTTACAATAAACAGTTCTACTATTCACCTTCATCTCTTTTTTTTGTCCCTTGTATTTTTAGGTTTGGTTTTTCATGTTGTTGAATTTTTTTTTTTTTTTTTTTTTAAATAAAGAAAAAAAAATGCCTGGCTGGTAGCTCAATGGATAAGGCACCGGCCTGCAAACCAAAGGTCACTGATTCGATTCCCAGCCAGGGTACCTAACCAGGTTGCAAGCCAGGTCTCCAGCCAGGTCTCCAGCCAGGTCCGTAGCTGGACGCAGGTGAAAGGCAACCACAAATTGATGTCTTTCTCCCACTCTGCCTCTCCCTCTTCCCTTCTCTCTAAAAAATCACAAATAAAATCTTTTTTAAAAAAATGAAGGGGCTGAACTTCATTGTCTGATATTTTGCAGTGTACAATTAGCATAAGCCTTTCTGTGGTATTACGAATAAAAAGCTTCTCGGTATCTCAATACCAAAGACAATTAAATTAAAAAGAACGTGCACTGGAGGAAGTTTGAAAGGATAGGGGGAGAACTGAACTTCTAGGTGGTCTCAAATGGAGCCTTATTGACTAAATTACTACTCCAAGCCATTGAGCTTTCATGTAATTTCACAGAAGAAAAGAAAATCAATAACAAATTTCCTCCTTTGCTTATTTTTCTGCCCTTACTATACATTGCATTTCCTGAGAGAAAGGCACCACCACTGAAATAAGTAGTTGTTCCTTAATGGAAGTGGTGAACGAACTGGCGCCCTCTTCTCCAGAAACGCAGTTAGAACTAAGAGCTTTTGTCTCTGGGACTCAGCATTCAAAACCGCCCAAGCTTTCAGTCGTGTAATATGAGCCCTCGCCTTGTGGCTTTCAATACATATATTAAACTTATCACGAAGCAAATGGAAATCTCTAAGCTCTTTCCCAGATCCCCCGGAGATCACTGTTTAAATTAGTAAACTGTATTAACACACACACTATAGTTTATATATATATATATATATATATATATATATATATATATATATATTCTATTTCATGAAAATATTTTCTCTGAGATCCTTCAGTCAGAGAGAGGAGAAAGAGATAGAGACGGAGGTAGCAATTATAGTAGACACTTTGGAAAAATAAGCAGAATTTCCAAAAATTCTAGGCATCATTTTGGATTTATCATGTATGTTTGAGTTCCAATTCTTGTTTTCTAGATAAAGGAAACCCTTCTCAAGGTATTATCTTGTCTGATTTTTGCATCATTACCCGCAACCAAAAGATAGAATGACCTTTTGGTTTAGCCTGTTTTCTCGGGATTCCATATTTATTGTTTCTCTAGAATTCCGAACTTTGTCTCTGGAGTCAAATAGAAGGATAATATAAAGGGTTGGGCTGTTTTGCTTTGTTGGTTGATGTTTTTGGTCATCTTCATAATTAATCAATAATTGATGAGGCATATGTAATTGATCCAAATTGTCCCCTAGCATTGCCAAAGTAGCTAGTGCAGGCACCCACTATGTTTTTGGTATTTAATAAAATACTTATAAGAAAGGTATAATCAGAGCCCTGGCTGGTGGTACAGTGGATAAGGCGCCGGCCTGCGAACCCAAAGGTCACTGGTTTGATCCCCAGCCAGGTCACGTAACCAGGTTGCAAGCCAGGTCTCCAGCCAGGTTTCCAGCTGGAGGCAGGTGAAAGGCAACCATACATTGATGTTTCTCTCCCTCTGTGCCTCTCTCCTTTCCATTCTCTCTGAAAATAACAATTAAAATCTTAAAAAAAAAAAAAAAAAAAAAAAGGTATGATCAGATCCTTTACTTCATGAGAGCTTACTGGTTTACTGGAGTGATTTCATCTACAAAGCTCCTTATAAATGGTTTGAAATAAAAGTAGAAACAAAAGTGGGCATTGATGCTGCTAATAATAATAGTTATTATTAGAAGTTGTTACTTTTTATATAGTACCCTGTGGTGCTTTCCCAGGCATTGTTTTTTCATTCTCATACCAACAGTCAACGTATTCTGACAAAAAGTCAAGTTGTGAACTAGAATGAAAGGGAATGCTGTATAGCCTGAGCAGCTCTCAAGAGTTTGGAAGGATAAACCTTCCTGGCAGAGTGGAGTTTGGGAATTCTACACAGAAGGAAGACTGCGTGCAAAGATACCATAACATAAATGGTTACGATACGAGAGGAAGTGCAAGTCCTCTTTGATACTGCTAGAGCATAAAGTGTCATAGAGCAAGGGTGAATAAACGCTAATTGGAGTCTGAAAACTTTTTCAGTAAATATTTCCAGATAGGAAATGTTTTCAAATTTACTTGTTGCAAACTACTCATTTCTGCCATTGTAACTCAAAATCTCTTAATATACATTTTGCTCAGATAAAAAAAGAGGAAGCTTGCACTTATGAACTTGCTTTTTAAAAGCAAGTATTATTCACAATAACTAAAATGTAGAGGCAACCCAAGGTTCAACCCACAGATGAATGGATAAGCAAAATGTGGTACTCTTTATGTATCACAATGGAATATTATTCAGCCTTAAGGAGAAAGGAAATTCTGCAATATGCTACAATATGGAAAATCTTGAGGATACTATACTAAGTGAAATAAACCTGTCACAAAAAGACAAGCAGTGCATGATTCCACTTAAACAAGGTACATGGAATAGTCAAAATCGTAGACAGAAGGTAGCCTGGTGATGGCCAGGGGTCTGGGGTGAGGGGAGAATTGGAAGTTACTGCTTAATGAGTCTAGACTTTGAGTTTTATAAGATAAGAAGAATGATGGGGTTGGATGGTCATGATGGCTGCAAAACACTAAGAATCTGTTTAATAGCACTGAATATCCACTTACAAATATGTTAAGATAGTAAATTTTATGTTATGTATATTTTACCACAACAAACAAAGAAAAATATCAAAAATAGTAGTGATTAATTTGAAATTCTGAAGAGTCACATACTCTCTCTCCAGTAAAAGGCCTGTTCCTACAAATGTTTCTATTCAATTATAGAGCCTCCTCCCCCAATCTCTACCAGAAAACCATTTGTGGGCCTCATGGGAATCCACAGATCCCTGGTTAAGAACCACTGCTTTAAAATAACTTCTCAAATTCTGCTTTCTTTGCTGATATCAGTGTTAACCAATCTCCTGAAACTCCAGCCACGGAAGACAGATACATCCCTGCATTTTGTTGCCTTTCTTTACAAAGATCTTTTCTTCCCCTCAGACTGGGACCAAGAGATTAACTGTAATATTTTCAAGAACAAATAGTACTTTCAATGCCTTTGTGAAGTCTCAGCTACCCCCTCTGACCTATAGCACTGACTTGACAAATGCTGAGGAAAAAGAAAACAGAGAACCCCAAGCTGGGATTTCTTACAGGACAAAGGAAGGCGGGGGGGGGGGGGCGGAGGTGGGAGGTGGGGGGTACCCCCGCCACGGCCAGCTGCCCAAGGAGCCTGTGTTTCTGCATAACCGTTTCTGGGGGCTGACCTGCTCTGAGATATTCTCCAGCTAGCAAACACTCAGCAAACATCTTCTCTTAGAGGAGCAGAATTTTTGGAGTTTAAATGGCTCAAGATTTCCACCCTGGGAGCCTGGACTAGAGGGAAAGTGGGAGAAACGCCCCACAGCACCAACAGTAGCCACTTTGTTTATTGTTTTGCCACATGAGCTGGAAGGGGTGAAGTGGGCTGATGTAAGAGAATGAGAATGCAGTTGAAGATTTGCTTTTAAGCATATAAAACCCAGCCCACGCCATAAGACCAAAAAAAGATATTTTGTCTCTCTTCACAGAGTCCAAACTAATCATGCAAACAAAGCCACTTCTCTTCATCAACCCCTGGTCCCTGGAGTACTGAGTTATAATTTTTCTGTGTCTTTTACCCTTAAGCAGCTAAGTTCCTCTGGAAGCAATGTTGCCCCCCCTCCCCTTTATTTTTAAGTTTGGAAGGCATTATCACAATCCAAGACAAAGTGAAGCATTTAATGGGGATGGGGAGGGGCTGTGGGACAAATTGTTTCGAGTGAATGTCAAAATGCACTTCTTCAGTAAATAGGAAGGCCAGAAAATGTGTAACACGAAACCAGGCAAAGGGCCCACAGGAATGGTTCAAGGCAGCTCTCTACCTCCCACTACACACACGCACGCGCGCACACACACACACACACACACACACGCGGTGAAGGAGTGATTTTTGTTTTGTCCAGGCCAACAGAAATGAGAATAAATTTTAATCGCAGCAAGAGCCTTTCCAAAATAACAATTAAAAAAAAAATACTCAAAATAATTTAGGGAAACACAGCTACCTGTAGTTCCCAAGGGACTTGCCCTTAGTTATCGCCAACATGAATCCTTAAAGAAATCAGTGACCAATGTGGCAGGGACAAGTTGTCACTTGAATGTCTCAAATGGCCTTCACATTGATGAATGAAGGGACTTGTAATTCAGACTATGCATCAGTGTGTTGTTAGGTTGTTCTGATTGTTCTAGGGAAGCTAGTGCCCTTTTTTTAAAAAAAATTCTGCCTTTGCAGCATCAAGGCTCGGTGATCTCTGTGCTCAGTGTGGTTCAGGTGGTAAAATTAGAGACAACCAGGAGCCTGTGCAAGCCCTCGGACAGGACACTTGAGAACAGGGGCCTGCCTCCCTGGTGATAAGCTCACAATGAATGCAGTCAATGCCCAGAGAGCAGCTGACAACGGAAAGCTTCAAACTCCCTTTGTGCTATTATCAGGGGCATCGCCCATGCACTCTAGGAAGGTACTCTCAGCCTGGAAAATATATCCTTTCATTTTAGAAATGGGCACTCGGGTCCCAGGGTGGTTAAATAAAACCTTTCAGTACTGCCCACAGCATTTACTCTCACTTTGACTTATCATACCACTCCATTCAAACCTGAATTATATTTAAAGTCTGATTCCAAAGTCCACTTGCAATCCTACCCTGCTCAAGCAACCACAAAACACAGGTTGTTCTGTCTACTCTGTGATTCTGTGCTTTGGCTCTAATGCAAATGTTGAACCATTGATTGCACTTTAATGAAGCAAAAGACCATCCTGTCCCCAGTATGGCACGTCTTCTAAAGTCTCCTGTATTGAACAGAAATGAAGTCATTTTCTCTTATCCCCACAATGATTTCCTATAATAGAGCCACATATTTTGATATGCAAACACCTGTAACTACAAAGTGATGGCTTATATGCTTTCAAAATATTTAAGCCCTATGAAAATAACACTAGACCCTGGCTGGTAGCACAGTGGATAAGGCACCGGCCTGCGAACCAAAGGTCGCAGGTTCGATTCCCCAGCCAGGGCACATAACCAGGTTGCAAACCAGGTCTCCAGTCAGGTCTGTGGCTGGAGGCAGGTGAAACGCAACCATACATTGCTGTCTCTCTCCCTCTCTGCCTCTCTCCCTTCCCCTCTTTCTAAAAATAATGAAATAAAATCTTTAAAAAAAAAAGAAAATAACACTAGAGAAATGTGGTTGATTTCATATGAAACACAATGGAATTTGTAAATCCAAAAGACTGTTCTCCTTTAAGATAAACTGGAATTTTCCTAAATAATTCTGTTTTAGACAAAATATTCAAAATATTATGAAAGTGTATCTTTTGGAGTTGGAGAGTGTACTAATCATTCTGTGTGGTCATTTAATAGTCAAAGTTCATTAAAAAAACTTAATCATCCACTAGATTCACCGTATTTCACTACAAATAATGTTTATTGACTTAACAAAAATTAGACCTATCTTCAAAAAAGGAACGTTGAAACTATATAGATATTTAAAACAGTTTGCCAGGGAGGTAGCATAATACTGAGGAAGGCAACAATTGGTGGAATGAGTATATGATTTCCACCATTGTTTGTTTAAAACAACTTTTTAAAGGGCCTTTTGGCATATATATATATATATATATACTTTTATTTGGTAATTCCATCTTTTTTTTAAGTATAAAATTTTTATATTTAGAATTAGCCAGGTGAACTCAGGTTAGATGATCCCAATTTTGTTGGCAACATCCAAAGCATCATAGTCTGGACCCAGTCCAACATATGCCTTCTTCTCTGCATCTGGCCTGATCAGGGTATTGACCTTGGCCACATCAATGTCATAGAGCATCTTCACAGCTTGTTTGATCTGGTGCTTGTTGGCCTTGACATTCACAATGACCGCAAGTGTATTGTGGTCCTCTATCTTCTTCATGGCTGACTCAGTAGTCAGGGGGATCTTGATGACTGCACAGTGGTCAAGCTTGTTTCTCCTGGGGGCGCCCTTCCAAGGATATTTAGGCTGCCTTTCCAGCTTCAGTGTCTTAGGCCTCCGGAAGGTGGGTGACCTGTGGATCTTCTTTATTTTTATTTTTATTTTTTTTGTGTGGCTGTGGACGCCTTTTAGCACTGCTTTCTTTGCCTTCAAAGCCTTTGCCTTGGTTTTGGCTTCGGGAGGGGCAGGGGCTTCCTTCTTTGCTTTGGCTCCATCTCAGTGAAAAGATTTCCCATCTTTTTTTAACGTGCATGTGCACCTCTGGTGAATCTGAAGCAGATCAGTTCATGGACCACACAGCTGATTAAAACTTCTACATGCGCTCATTGCCCAGGATACCTGGTGCTATGCTTCACAGCTTCCACCAGATGGTTGCGTTAGGAGGTGCTCAAGAATTAGGTCACCTGTTTCTAGCACTTGGGTAAGGGAGTAAGGCTATACTGCCTCCACATTTGATGATGTTCCATTTGGGCAAAAAAATCTGTCTTCAACTTAGTCACTTGATATACTGGGATAGATATTTGGTATAATCCATCCTTTCCTCCTTTCTCTGTTCCTTTCATCCCTGCCAGCTCCTCATTGGGGAGGGCATGTGAGGTTGTGAACCTCTTTGCTCACATCACCCCCAGCCACACAGGTGGTGATGAGTGACTTGCATTTTCTCTCCCATCTGGCAGCCTGGATGGTGAGAGGCCTAGTCCATCTGCCCCTCAAAATGCACTCATGCCCTAGGCAGTGGTTCTCAACCTTGGCTGTACACTGGGGAAACATGGAGGAGATTTAACAAACCCTGAAGACCGAGCCTCATCTTTGGACAAGCTGATTTAACTGTACAGGGTGGGGCTTGGGGACTGGGAGCTCCAAAAGCTCCCTCCAGTGTTTCCACCAGAGCCAAGGTTGAGGAACACTCAGCAGCAGCATTTGGCAGACCTTTGTTATAAAGGGCTAGATAGTAAAAATGTGAGGCGTTGTGGGCCATACAGCCTCTATTGCAGTTGCTCCAAAAGCAGCCACAGACAATCATATAAACACATGCTGAAATTGGAATGTCAGATAATATCCACATTCACAAAATAGTCTCCTTTTGATCCCCCACAATTAAAAAATGTCAAAAGACAGTCTTGGCTCAAAAGCTGGCAAAATCAAAAATGAGGTAGCAGGCTGGATTTGGCTGGCAGGTTGTGGCTTGCTGACCCTTTTCCTGGCAGAGACCAAAAATGAACAAAAGAGTCTTTGGGGTCAGGCCTGCTGCTAGCTCATGCATGGCAGAAAACCTATTAGAATACAACCTTTTCAGAGGGGAGCAAAAAGGGGATGGATGTAATACAACAACAATAAAATTTAAAAAAAAAAAAAAAAGAAAAAAAGAAAACAAATACATACACACACACAAAAAAAAAAAAAGAATACAACCTTTTGAACTTTATGGATGAAAGTTACTTATATGTCTTTTGAACTTGGTCTTGTTCCATTTCTTGCCACTGGATTTTATGAGATGAGTCTTCTACTATGTAAATATAAGGATTATGAAACTCCTTTTACAAACTGTCAATTATTATCTTCCATTCTTTTTCCCTCCTCCCAGCATTCAGGGGAAGGAGTAAGAGGGAAACTAAAGTGCTTTTTTTAAAAATATCAAGTAAGCCCTGGCTGGTGGCACAGTGAATAAGGTGCCGGCCTGAGAACCCAAAAGTCACTGGTTCGATTCCCAGCCAGGGCACATAACCACGTTGCAGGCCAGGTCTCCCACCAGGTCCGTGGCTGGAGGCAGATGAAAGGCAACTGTACACTAATGTCTCTCTCCCTCTCTCTCTTTCTAAAAATAATAAATAAATAAATAAATTTTAATATCAAGTTTCATCGCATGGCACTAAAGGCATAATCCAATACGAAGTGCCTGGGGAAATACAAAATAAACAAAGTGCAAAATTATAGTAAATGATGAAAGGAAAAAATGTTGGGGGCTTTAATTTATCTATAACTCTTCTAGGATAACAGAGAATGAAGAAAAGCTGAGTAACTGGGTTCTTCAATCATGCAACCAAAGTTGAATATCTAGCTGCTTCTTATAAACTCTGTGACCTTGAGTAAGCTTTTGAAGCTCTCTATGTCTCCATTTCTTAAATGCATAAAGTAGGAATAATAATACTGCTTTAAAAAAGGCCTCAGTAAATGCTAGCTATTATCATTACATTATCTTTATAATTTCTGTCTGCTTTAAGAACCAGGTCTATGGGTAGGGGGAAGTAGAAAAGGGTAAAGGAGGAATAAATGATGACAGAAGGAGACTTGACTTGGGGCGATGAACACATAATACAGTATACAGATGATATATTATAGAGTTGTATATCTGAAACCTATAATTTTATTAACCAATGTCACCCCAATAAATTCAACAAAAAAGTAAAAACTAAAACAATAATAACTTGGTCTAACCTGCTTTTTATAACACCTACCCAGCATAGTACCCTTATATGTTGTAACGGCAATGCTATATAGATAATGTATAGTACAAGAGGTCCAATGATGTCTATCATGGAAATAGTAATGGTTAGTACAGGTGTCTAGAAAGATACAATGCCTATCTGATTTTCTTTAGATAACCCACAACACGTCGTAGGCTTCCTTGGACATACTGCATGTTCAGTCTGTAAATGTTTAGATTGCTCTATGGCATGAAAAAAAGTATGATCCTTGTCCCCGGTATAGCCCACACTTCCCTTCAGAACAGAGGCCCTCATTGCCCTGGTTGCTGGAGTGGCTTCCAGCGAGTTCTCAGAAACTGTCCCTACAGACACGCTCCCTCCCCAGATGCAGCAGGCAAACAGGGACAGATAAGTCAGCACCGGCTTTTAAGGCCTGGGTCTGCTTGCCCACAAGACCTGCTGAAGTTCTTGTAGAGATAGTGTCACTATCCAACCAGCCCTCCCAGAAAACTTTTTACATTTAACTCTCCATTTGGAGTCTGCTTCTAGCTCTAGCCTAATTCCTGCTAAAAGGCTGCTGCCAGAATTATGCTACTTTACATGGGCATGTATACTTACCTAGAGGACATCTTTCCGTTTTCTTGTTCTTCCTTTTTTTTTTTTTTGGCAGTTCTGCTTAAGCAGGTGTATCTAATGTTCAAAACCTTCCTTTTAAGAATCTGTGTTGTCACAGATGACACTGAAGTCATTTGCAAAGAAATTTCATATGTAGTTCAGATAACCTAGATCAAAAACATCCACCTTCTTACTTAGGTGAAAATACACATTTTCCTAGAGTAGGTGCAGCTCTCACAAAAGACAACTCATGTTTAACTAAAGGGGTCAGAGCTGAGCATTTACTCCAGTAGGCCTGTCTCAGATTTCCTAAGGAGAATACCAAAAGGAAATGATACATCTGTGTGGCAGATGAAGACACACACCAAGTATCCTGCATTTTTCTTTGGCCACAAAGCTCTCTTTTTATTTAAGACTGTCTCAGGCTGAGATTAGACTTTAATGAATTTTGTGCACCTTCCATCTAGCTCACTCTTCCCTCAAAAACTGGATCACTGATTTTTCTGGCTATATATACATATACACATACATAGCAGAATTAAAACTCACTGCTCTTTGGGGTTCCCTAGGCTTTATATTGTTGTCTCAAAAACAAAATAAAAACCTCATGCTGTTTAGGATTTTCTGGGGAACTGCCTTTTCAAAACTTGGGGTTTCTATATGATTTTTGGTCCAACTGGGGACCTAGTTTTGAGATCACTGGTTAAGGGGTCCTCAAAGTGTGGCCCACAAACCAGTAGCATCAGCAACATCTAGAAACTTGTCAGACATGCAAATTCTTGAACCAAAAACTGGAAGTGGGGCCCAACACTGTGTTTTAACAAGCCCTCCAGGTGACTGATTTCTCTGATAAAGTTTGAGAACCACAGTCTGTCACAATCTCATTTTTTCTCTTAGCAGAGATCAGAAAAGGACACTAAAAGTATCCTCACCTGCAGAGCTATGGGCATCTGTATGAAAGGTCTGTCAGAGGGAACTCACACACCAGGAATCGGCTTCTTGAATCAGGTCAAATTTCTAACTGAGGATTGAACCTTTCCTTATTCTGTCTCTTCTGGCTTTCAGCATTTTCCTGAATATTTTTCCTTAATATTCTCTCATTCTGATTGAGGCGCAAGAGTCAGACAGGTGTGACTTCTAGCTCTACCACTTATTAACTTGCTAGATGCCTTGGATGAGTTCTGTAATGTCTGTAAGTCTCAGTATCCTCATGGGCACAATAAGGTTGGTAGTAACATCTATTTCATAAATGTTAACTTCTGTGATGATGTTGATGCTGATGATAGTAGCTATTAATTAATAATAAACTGCTCTATACATTTTGCTAATAATCAAAAATCATGTTTGAGTCCCTGAACTACAAAGAAGTAGGAAGCTTAGCCCACTCCAAGTAGATTAAGGAATCCTACTCTTCGTCTGAACCAGCTTCTTGGACCCCCAAGACTCTCTGAGCCAAAGTGAGTATCTTCAGTGAATTTATTTTTTAGTCATATGTATGTTCAGCAATATATAAAAATGGTACCCATGTGCCAGAAAGTCTATCACAGAACCAGGGACCTGACCCCACTGTCTAAGAGTTCCTCATTCTGGAATTTGGCATAGCTAAGGATACCAGAGTCCATGCTGACATATTGTCTGGTTCTTTTCTCTGTCTACCAGCAGTGACCATGGAGCCTTCAAGACTCCAGAGTCATGTCAAAATCTGTGAGAAGCCTTGAAATCTCTCTGCTAATAAATATTTATTGATCCACCTATGCCCCAAGGACTTTAGCTTTGACAGCTGCCAGATCCGTAGACAAAGCCCATGGATCAGAGACCACTGTGTCCATCCAAATCCAAATTAGAAACTGACTCTTGCTCCTGGAGTACATTTGCAGAGTATAACTGAGAATGCTTAGTGTGCTACAAACATTCACTACTCACTCCGAAAGGAAGCCAAAAAGGCCCACAAAAGGGAGATACTTGAATGCATTCTCATCTAGCTCTACATGTTGTAAAGCAGGCCTGGGGGAGGGGGTGGGGGCAATCACTGGAGAAAGCTATTTCATTCTGCAATCAGAGCTAAAAATACAGAGGTCTCCCCAAAGTGCATAGGCTTTAACCTTCCTGCGTTTTAAGTGTTGAATTAATTTGTTTCTCCTCAAACACTTGAGGCCACTCACTACCATTCATACTTGGACATGGAAAGATAGCTAGCTATCTATTCTCCCTTGGGTCAATGAATGTATGTATATCGTCTATTTGAGAGTGTGTGTTTGTGTGTGTGTGTGTTTGTATGATAACATCTACACATCTGTAAGTTTTTAAAGATTCATATGGATAAATCAGCAGGCCCTGATTTTAGCTACAACATATTTTTAGAAACCACTCCATAAAGTAAATCATATTTTCCATGGAAAAGAGGCTATAATTGGGAATTTCATTCCTGACCAAGGCCTTTTGGCAAATAAAACATAGAAACTGTAAGTAGCCATGGAACAAAAATAATAACCATTTTACAAACCTCTATAAATATCTAAAGTACTAAAACAATGCCCTAAGTCCTAGAAAATGAGCATGAACAAATACAATGCCTATCTATGTAGTCTCAAAGTTTTCTTCGCTATATAAAAATACAGCTCCTTTGAATTGTGTTTTAAAATTAATGCACTAGCTATAATAAAATGAGACATTTGATTAACAACTTTGCAAACTTAAAACTTTGGTAGAGCATTTTGGGGATAACTTAAATAGTCTCTCCCTCTGTTTCAACCCCTCCCCTGACCCCCCAGGCAAATGGATCTATTGTCTCCATTCCTCTTTGAGGTAGAAATTCAGTTTGTGCTGCATCTACTACCTCCATTTGACAATCTTCTTTCTCCTTCTGCTTTTTCCTCTCCTCCTCCTCCTTCTCCCTCAGCTACTCCCCTTCCCAGGTCATGACTATTACAGAATTATCATATTGCCACAGTGCAACTCTGTCTGGGCCTAAGGTGACTGATCCAGGATTAGGCCCCCATCACCAGTTTACCTGATCATTTGATATTTGGAAATGAGTCAGGCAGAAATGGGGGGCCTCTGTACTCCTGCAGCCAAGGCTTCAGGGAGCCCAGACTCCTAAACTTCCATTAAATTGTCCACTGCTCTTCAGGTCCCATGAGCCCCCCAAGATCTTTTTAGGAAATCCCCTTCAGGGTAAGCTAGTCTTCAAAGTTTGCTATGGTCTGAGTGTTTGTGTTACCCCAAAATTTATATGTTGACAGTCTAACCCCAAAAGGTATTAGAAGGCGGGGTCTATTTTCCTGATAATTAGTAATGTTAAGCATCTTTTCATGTGCTTATTGCCAATTTGTATATGTTCTTTAGAGAAATGTCCATGCAAGCTCTGTTCATTCAAATAGTAACTATGCACCTGCCTGTATGCAAAAGGCATGCTAAATGGCCGAGAAAAAGGTACTGCTGACTTTTATGCCCTCTCTTTCTACACCTGATCCTGTCATGATCTCATAACTCTTCCAAATTGCCTGGAAATATTTTCTTATTACAAGATCTTTGAAGTCTTCTAAAAGGACTTTAATTGGCTATTTCATCTCAGATATGTGAGATCTCAGTCCTAAATAGGGTTATGAGGAACTGAGGAGCAGTAGAGCACAAGGTGGCCATTGTACACACACACACACACACACTAAAAGCCCCAGCAAGGGCTTCCTGATGTTTACACTCATATGAAAGGATGTGCTTCCACTAATACCAGTGTTCGCCCAGGAGTATTTGACTATTATGTTTTATTGTATAAGAGGGGAGCCCAAAACCTAGAATTTATTTATAAAAATTGTGTATTTATTCTTAATGTGTTTACACTTCAGTCACCTTCTAAGTATACTCTGTTTGATGCAATACACCTATCAAGATGTTTTCTCGCTGCTCAAAACAGTGTTTGAACTCATTAATTTTGATGCCTTTTAGTGCTTCCGCCTTTTTATTTTACCTCTTCCACATCGGCAAAACATTTCCCTTTGAGGACTTTTTAAATCTGGGGAAACAAAAAATGTCACTCTGGGCAAGATTGGGTGAACAGGAGGATGGGAGCATGGGGGTCCCACCATTTTTGGTCAAAACTGCCGACCACGCAGCCCAGTGTGGGCAGGCACACTCATAAACCACCCAATGTGAATTGCACAAGCATGTTGAAAGTCTTCAAAAAAATTCACTAAAGCTGAACATAGCCTCTCACAGCAACACCAGCTGGTACAGTGAGTGATACAGGTAAGCTCCTAGAACACTGATCTAGCAGGGGAAGCCTGTACTACTAGTGGCCAGCCCTCCAAAAGATGATTATAGTTATTTTGGGTCCCCCCCCCCAATAACTGTTCTCTCTAGCCAATATAGGTCATAAACCTTGACTGGGGTCTTAACATTCTTTTCTGACCAATGAATAATGAAACATATTTTTATCCAACCATGCATTTCCTGTCTCAGACAAAGTACTCATTTTTCCATCCTTAGCATGGCTACTATGAACTAGAACTTTGAAATTTTTATCCTTCCCACTCTTGCCAGTAAAGTTCTTCACTGGGGAGTGTTCCCTGCCTGGCAAGTTAACAGCCTCAGCCTTTGATCCCCTCTCTGATGGTCTTCGTTTTCCTCATTATGTGGGCAGCAATCTTACTCCTAACTTCATGGCCTCCTCACAAGTCTACATACACACCAGGTGCCACACAGTTACTCCAAGTTTAAGGCAGAGATCGGCCCACTTATTCATGCATAGCTGCAGCCAACCCCATTACTACAATTCCCAGGAAATGTAGATAAATGCCAGCCTATACTCAAACAGATAATTAATTTAGCTGCCTAATACAAAGATATTTGACATCTACATAATACTTTCCTTTCTAATGTTCACATATCTTAGAAATCATATGCACAGGTCTTTTTGTAAATGTTTATTTGCATCCTGGACCCACTTTGCAGCTAATGGCTGCTTGCACACGCATGCACACACGTGTGCACGCACACACACACACACACACTCACAAAGTAATATGCATTTGTCTCTAAAGAACTGCCTTTAATGTCCTGTTGAAGCCAAAGAATCACAACTTCAAGCTCATGAACTAAATTGGCAGAATCACTGCTCAGGAGCAATAACATTGCAAACAGGAAATTAGTCCAATTACAATATCCTCTGAGTTATGGTCTCTGAGTCCTTGTTAGAGTTTTACCGAGTACAAAATCCTCAGAATGACTTGCTGACTATCTACAGCAGCAGTACAAACGCCACGTAGCCAGGGTTTTTGTCCTCCATGGAATGGATGGAATAAGTGATCCGTGCCATGCAGCCCCTGGGGATCAACTAGAGAAAATGAATCTTAGTCCAGGACCCCAAAAGTGAACATTGACTACCCATTCTCTAACCAATCCCCCTTTTTCTTCACAGACATCCAGGGGCAATCACAGAATGAGGCAAACCCAGAGCCAGCTGCCTCTTCCCATCTTCCCAGCTGTCCTGGAGCATGGTGTGGGACAGATCCTGTGCTAGGTGCCTTACACTTGTCAGGCTGATTTTTCTTTAACCAAACAGGAGTCACAAATATAAGGCAAAAAATGCAGGAGGATGACAGAACTGTAAGCCAATGATCTGAAGGTCCCTCCCACCAGCAGTGTGCTTTGGCCCTCTTCCTACACAAGGCCAAGCCAAAGTAGGTTTACAGTTGTAAGTACGCAGAATACAGAGTTCATTTTTGTATTGTTATCTATTAATTACTGTCTTATTTCCCATACAAGCAACTATAAACCAGTGTTTGCCTCACCCTGTATCATGTCCTGTGGTGATGAACTAAGTGTCCCCATTGACAGTTTGCTATCAAGTTATGTTCTTCTGGGTTGGGGGCCAAGTACTGTTCCACTAGCTCCACTGATGGGTTTATTCCTCCTTCAGTGCCCGAGGCAGGTCCCCCATCCTTAGGAGGAGAGAGGGGACATGCATGATGTGGGTGCCTACACAAAGGAAGGCAGTCAGGCTTCCCGATTTCTTGCATGTGTGCACACACATGTGTGTGTTTCAGATCAAGTGAGGTTTTTGTTTTCCTTAGGTTTGTCTTTAAACTCACGATGAGACCATTTTTATAGGAGAATACAAATGACTATACCATCCTTAGCATGATTTTCATTTTCCCCCTTTTCTAATTTCCCTTTGGTGATGTCTTCCAGACATTTTGAAGACAACTGTGGCTGTGAGCCTTTGTTCTCCTAGTGATCTTGTTTCTGTTTACTATCAAGAAAAACCTCCTCCTTTGCCCAGTTGCATGAATACTCAATTACTAAAAATTGAGATCTGGTCCTAAATCAGTCAAGAAGATAAATGCCTGGGTGAGAATCAGGGGAGGAACTATAGGAACCGCCACTCCAGGGCCATCTCAGGACTAAATCTGGGCTGAGGTACCAAAGTGCAATCGGAGCTTAGAAAGCGAGTGGCCTCTTGTCCTATTCCTTTCCTGTGATGCTCTATTTGAGTACTTTCTCATGTTCTAGACCCTATGGATCCAAAACTCAAGCAAGTGGCAGACAGATCCCACATAAAGACATGAACTGTACCCCACTTTTCTCCTTTGCTTCAAACCCTGGCTCAAATTGGTGTATTTTAATCATAGTTGCTCCTCTCTTATCAAGGATTTCATGTTACTTGTCCTCTAGTTATCTGGGAAAATGTGCGAGCTAAGATAGAGGTGGTAAGACCATTTACCAGAGTGGAACATTGGCCTGAATGCACCTGTTGGTACCTTGAAGTGTCAAGTCATTACACAAGTTTATCAGCATTGACACCTGATTGATCTTATGTTGGATGGTTAATGTTGAGAGATAGCTGTGGCCATGCACACAAAATAAAGTTCCTTCTCTTAGAATTCTACCTAGTCCATCGAACATTTTTCCCTTGCATTAAGGCAAATTATGAGCAAAATGAAACTTTGTAAATAGGTGAAAATTAAATTTGAAACCCCTTGAAATCTGATTCAACAGTAATGTTTTGATGATAACATCTAAGATAACTGTAATAAAGCAACTTGAATAGTGGGTGAGTGTCAAAATACAAAGAAGTTGAGAGAGGAAAGGAAATGAGATAAAGAAGGAAAATTCAGAGACAGAAGAAGAATAAGTAGTTGGGAAGTGGGGCGGAAATTAGAAGTTTGGAGGAAAGTGAACCATTTTCTTCTGCTGGTCATATGAGAACAACGTGACCAGCATGTGGCTTGAAGTAAATACACACTTCATTGAATGCACCTGTCTAATATTGAGAGGAGAGGGGTACCTAAAGAAAAGGTCCTGACCCCCCCCAAAATGTCCCCACCCAGGTAACATACGGGGAGACTTATAGTCATACACTAACACTGAAGCTTATCACCACTTGTAGAATGTCCCACAAGACCTAGACTTTCCAAGAGTTTCAAAGATCACTCCTAATTTCAGCAATAGGTGTGTGAGCTCCTAGAGAGAAGCAGTAAAAATGCTTTCTTTTGTCTATTGAATTTTCTGTGAAATACCAGCATGGAATTCATCACTTAAAGACTCTCGGAGGTGAATTCTGCACGATAACTGTTCTTTTCAGTAAATTTCCATTTTTGTTAATTCCTCTAAGTAGGTCATACCTAGTTCATATCTTCTTTGTCTTCTAGCTTGCTTTCCTTGGTGCTGTTTTTCCTTCTCCCACATGGATCAGGGAGTCTTTGGTCTGCTGCTGAGCCCAGGGGGTTACAAGATACAGCAGCACCTCAAGCTCTGCAAGCTCTGGAGAAGGGGTTCAGAAGCTGGGTGTGGGCCACCTAGAACATATGATTCTGCAGCAGGGCGAGAGATGTTGAGCTCTGGTGTATGGTGCATGATCCCACACACAGGAGGTACCTAGAGAAGTCAACTTCATAGGCCTAAAGTAAACTGGTGCTCACCAGGGTCTGGGGCCGGGGGCAAGGAAGAGGGAGGTATTGTTAAACGAATACAGTTTTCAAATTGGAAAAATGAGAAACAGGTCTGGTCTTCTTGTCAGTGACTTCTTCAGCAGGTCTGAGTTTCTAAGGTCCAATTTCTAGGCCCAATTTTAAATACTTTTGGGACCTGGGAAAGCAGCTATTTTTCTATGACTGCATCATCTATCAGTTCTTATATGAAATGCAAGTCATACCATAGACAAGGTGCCTGGCTAATATGGCTGGACTCTCCTGACTTCAGGTCAAGCCACTTGCACCATCGGGCATCTTAACCCTCAGTCTCACTTCCAGTCACCTCTCCTTTCTCTGAGTTGGAGCCAAACTGGATAAGTTCGTATCTACTCCGTGAAAAAATTGTACATTCCTCACACTCTTACCAAACCACCTGCCCAGGATGGGGGCCATGTCAGTGTTGATGGTATGCAGCGATGATGGGCATGGCCACCTTTCCTCTGATTGAGCTCTATCCTCCCAAATTCTGCTATGGCTGGATCTCTCACTTTATTCAGGGCCTAGCTGAAATAGCTTCTCCTCAAAAAGGCCTTCCCCACCACCAAATCTAAAATAAAGACCATCAACCTCAAGCTTCTACAAACCTGCCCAGAACACAATGGGCCATGCCCAAGTCACGTACAGACACACCTACAAAGAATGATATCCAGAAACAGTGGCAGGCTCCTTCCCTTGGGTGTGTACATTAGTCACAAACTGAAAGTTCATGGCATAGAAAAAATAATAATCTTTCAACATTTGTTAAACAATGGAAAAACACAGACTTACAAGTTTACAACAACTTGAAAAAATGAATCCTAACAGAAAATGGGTTCATGGCTGGGAGGGAGGCGTATCATCTAGTTCAGTTCTTCTGCAGAACAGCCTAGTGATACACATTAACAGCCTTCAAAATATTTATATTGTTTGGCTTGGTAATAAACATGGAGGGCATTATGCTATGTGAAATTAACCAATCAAAACAGACTAATGTTGTATGATTACACTTAGATGCGGTACCTAGAGTAGTTAGCTTCCCAGACCTAAAGCAGAATGCTGCTTGCCAAGGGCTGGGGGTGCGGGCAGGGAATGGGGAGTTATGGCTAAATGAATACAATTTTCCAATTGGGAAAATGAGAGACAGTTCTGGTCTTCTTGTCAGCTACTTCTTCAACAGGTCTCAGAGTCTCTAAGGTTTGATTTCTAGGCCTGATTTTAAATACTTTTGGTGCCTGGGAAAGCAGCTATTTTTATGTCTGCATCATCTTATCAATTCTTATATGAAATGCAGTTACTCTGCCACATAACTGGAAAATCTTCCACATCATGAGATCAAGCTACTTCTCCAAGGTCGCTGGACTATGTTCTACCTTCCAGTCACTTTTCTTCTGCCTCTGGCACTTGTTTCCTGAACCCACATAGCCCAGCTAGCTCACTTTTTTTTTTTTTTTTTTTTTTATCTCTGTGACTTTCCAAATAAATTTTCTCCTATAATGAAAAATAAACATAAAATAAAAAATAGTTCTCAAAGCCCCTCCTATTTTTGTTCTCTTACCTTGTAACTTGAGTTCTCATTTCAAAATCCAGCGACCTCATTGATTGCAGCACCTCAATACAGCCCATGTACTGGAATAAGAAAAGAAAGGACAGGTAGGAAAAAATAGTACAAAGATGTCTCTTAGCTTTAGAGTGATTTCTGAGAAACACCTGAAATCAGTTCCTATTATCAAGTTACATTTGCATACACAGCCTACCATTAATATTTCTGAACATTAATAGACATATGCCTTAAACTTCAATTCAGTTATAAAACATCAGCTGAAACCAAACTATGATATCAAGAATGCAGGTAGCAAAGAGAAACATAAATTCAACGGTTACCATTTTGGGCTCTGGGGCCAGACGTGTGACTTTAAATCCAGGCTTTGCCACTTGTTCTAGAACAAGCATCTTCGTACCTCAGTTTTGTCACCAGTAAAATGGGGACATAATTAGAATTGTTGTGAGAGTAAATTATTTCTTACAGGTGTCCTAAGAGCAGTCTGGTACATACAACTGATAGAGGAAGTAAAAATGAATAGGAGATTAATTGTACAGAAACACTCTTCTAAGGAGATAAAACAAGCATATAAATGTGATAATAAAGGATTTAGGAACATAAGATCACATTTTTTTTTTGCAATATCATATGAGGGAGTTTAAGAAAAGACAAAACATTGTGTTCTATGCCAGGAATGAGTAAATGGAACTTGAACATGAAGTATCGGAAAAGGAATTGTCACTCGTAAATCAAGCTTAAAAGTGGTTTCTATTGAGTGTGGCTGCAGTGGGAGGCACAGTGGCTGCTGGTAAGAGAGGTGGGACCAGCCTGTGTTTGCGGAGCCTGACGTCAGCTGCGTGTGAAGGTGGGCACAGAGTGCTGCAGTAAGCCAGGACACCCCCGCCAAGAGGGAAGTCATGGCAGCCCCCGCGGAAAAGGGCTGGTGGCAGTAGGAAGGAGGGACGGATTCAAGTGGCCTCACGGAAATAGACACCACGTGATGCGATAGTTGATGTGATGTGGAGAACAGGAGAGGAGGGTGAGTCAGGAATGACTCAGACACTTCCAGCCGAGGTGGCAGAGGGAACAGTGATCCCATTACCAGAAACAGGAGAGTCAGGGTAGGGGAAGATGAGCTGGTTGGGGACCCATTGACTGAAAGGCACTGGCAAGGTATCCTGGAAATAACAAGCTGGCTGTTGAAAACTGGATTCTGGCATCAGGGAGAGGCATTAAGCCTGGGGACGCAGACAGTTAGTAGTTGTCTGTGTAGCTTTGTGAGGTCAGGCTGTGGGAGTAAATCCTCTTAGCAGATCCCCCCCACCCCCATCACTCTCCCACTGATGAGAGAGAGTGTTTCTCAGAGAACAAGCTGGGAAATGAAAGTGATCGGTTGGCTCCTTGAAAACTACATGCTACTGTTTGGAAGCCTTCCAGCTTCCCTCCACTTGGAAATGGCACAAGCACTGTGGAAAGATGGCAGGCGCCAGCGAGCACCTCCCCAGACACTTCACGTTGTGTTCCTGAACCAATCCGTAGATGCAGCACCCTAAGAGCCTGTCAAGTCCACCGAGGGCTGCCCAGATCCCCTGTGGGGAGAAGAAGTCGGCCAGGACGACCACCTGGTGGTTCTTGGTCAGGTTCCTGTTCAGTACATCCATCCTGGGATTGCGAGTACTGACATGAAAAGTTTTTTGAATGTCTTATTCTGACCCAGTCACACTTGACTTCCCAAGGCCTGAGCAACTCAGGGAAGGAAGTGATGTCCACAGGTTTCTGTTCAACAAAGCATAAGACTTAGTAGGGAAGGAAAACGAGAGTTAGGGGTTATGGTAGAAAGCCCATGTTAGAACTGTCATGAAATGAGATTCCAAGGGCCTAAGTTCCATGTCCAAGGAGATTGAAAAGATGGTTTTCCTAACCTCACTGGCCGCTCCAGCTTTTCCTGCCTTTCAGGGTCTTCTTCCATTTCAGAATTTATCCCCTGCTTCCCTATTTCCTGCACCCCTCATCCTGGAAAGAATGGGCTCCCGAGTGGGGAAGGAGACAGGAGGGAGGAATAGGGGATAGATGTAATACAACAACAATAAAATTAAATTTAAAAATAATAATTTTTAAAATAATAAAAAAATTTAAAAAAAGAATGGGCTCCCCACACAGGTTGGGCGATCAGTCTTGGCCATACCTCCAATTCCTGGTCAGTGCACAGGTGAGTGTCCTTTTTCCCTTCAGTGTAAATCATCAATTTAAGATGCAGTGATTCAGCCTATCAAGGCACCTTTTGAAAATGTGACCAAGCACCTACAGTTTTGACACTCTGCCAGAGTGGTTTTTCCAAAATGAGTATCAGGAACATGCCCCTCCAGTGCTTAAAATTGCTGGCATTTATCAAAACAAATCCCATACTATAAACCTAGTCTCTCTGTTTTCTGGCCCCTGCTTGCCCCCTCCGCTCCATCTGTGTCACTCTCCCGCTATGCACCCTGCTGCCACTGGGCCTTCTTTCCATTCCTCGAACACTCCCACCTCTTTCCAAACACAGGGCCTTTGCACTGGCTGCCCCCGCCCCCTCCCACCCCCAGCTAGCTCTTCCCCTGTTACTCTGAGGGACTGATTCCTTCTCATCCTTCAGGTTTTAATTCACATGTCATTGCCTGAGAATCTCCCTCCTGGCATCTTCATCACAGTCCCCATTTGTCACCTTCACGCCACTGACCGGTTGTCAGGTTCACCTGTTAGTTTGCTTGTTACCTGTCTTCATTCCTTGACTGTAAGGACCATAAGGGGAAGGACCATGATGCCCCTGTTTTCCCATCACCCAGGACAGTGCCCGGGACATGTCAATACCAATGAAAGAATGAATACAGCTTCTATTGTCCCAGGCCAACAGTATCTTTTAAATGAGCAGAGGGAAGGAGAGGAGACTGGGAATAGATGCAGAGTACAGAACTACAGAACTGTGGACTCAGTGAGGCTTGGGCATGACAGGCCAGGAAGATAACCTTCGGAAGGTTTCTAGATTTCTTTGTGATTTCCTCCGAGTGCGCGTGCGTTACTCCCCCATCTGAGATTTGGCAACAAACAACCTCAACAGAGGTTTTGTAGTCAGAGGGGAGGTGGGGAGAACAGTGAACAATGTCTTGGGTGGGGGGGAGTGTGGGTAGAAACTCCACATGATAATGAACCTCCCCTGTGAGGAACAGTGTCTAAGTGCGGCATTTCTCAGCCCAGTGAAGTGGCTCACCCACGGGGAGGTTTTTGGTGAAGAGTGGGAGTAGAGGACAGGGAGAGAGGGTCATTTCCAACGCTAACCACCTCATCTCTTTCCTCCTAAGGCAGAACAGAGCATCGCTTCTGATTCCCGCTTCCCTTCACTGCAACCTTTGCTTGCTCCACACACTTGGCAGCCCCCAACGGCACAGGGGATACCTTCCACTGAGAGAAACTGAAGTTTCTGAAGAAACGAGAATCATGAGGGACCCAAAGGGAAGGCTGGCTAAGCCCTGCTCCTCCACTCTCTCATGCCCACCCCTACCCTTCAGATGCTGTGGACCTTTCCTGATTGTTGCCACAAGGACCCCAAACACCAGCATGGAGTTGGCCTCCCCCTTGACTCCCACTCCACTTCACTCAGAAACCACTGCTCTGAGGAAGCAGGGACCAAGCAGCACCTAACAGTAACCTACCCACTTCTACCTACCTGCATCCGTGGCCAGTAGCTGAATGCCAAGGCCTGAGGGAGGAGTTGAGTTTGTTGATTTAGGTATAAACTGTGTATGACAATACCTTTCATTCATTAACTGCAGATCTATGTCAGACATGACCTCTGTTCTTAAGCAACCCAGTCCCTTAAAGACAGGACAGCTATGAAAGAAAGAGATGACTTTTCTTTCTATGGAGTTAGTCATTGTTGTTAATTCCATTTAATAGGTGAAGAAATGAAGGCCTATTAAAAAAAAAAAAAGTGCCTGGCTCAGTCTCATTTGTTCAGGGAGACTAAATTAGGGTTTATTCTAGTCTAAAGTGCATTTGGGGGCTCTATGCATACGTTTTGTGTAACAGAAACATCAACAAGAGAAGGGAGCCCTAGCTGGTGGCTCAGTGGGTTGGCACCAGGCTGTGAACCCAAAGGTCACTGGTTTGATTCCCAGCCAGGGCACATAACCAGGTTGCAAGCCAGGTCTCCAGCCAGGTCTGTAGCTGGAGGCAAGTGAAAGGCAACCATACATGGATGCTTCTCTCCCTTTCTTCCTCCTTCCCTGCCCTTCTCTCTGAAAATAATGAATAAAATCTTAAATTAAAAGAAAGAGAGAGAGAGAGAGAAGTGGTCATCCAGCTGGCTCCCACGGATGCTCCTTTGTTCTGCCCAAGTGGGTAAGAGGAGGGTGAGCCTGAGGGCCACCTGGTAAGAACAGGCTCTTCTGGCGACTGCAGGAGGTGGCACAGGAGACAGACAGCACTCCCTAATTCCTCACCATATGACAAGGGGAGGACACTGAAGACCTTCATTCGAGACAAACAGGGGTGGTGAGAAAGTGGCGGAGCTCAGCAGTGCTCAGACAACCTTCTCCGCCAGCACCAGGCAGACAGCTCACCTAACTCCCAGCTCACTGTGCCTCATGCCTCAAGGCAGGAATAATATTTTTGTACTGTTTGAGCTTCAACCACTTGCTCCCAGGGAGAGGCAAACAGCCTATTCATTGTCTTGTGTACCTTGGGCTTTGCATTCCAGAAAAGAAATGACTGGAGTTTTCAGAGAAAAGGAATGATAATGGAAACTTCTCATTCTGATTCTCTTACCGAATGATATATTCTTATGCCCTCAGAAAGACTGTTTGAAGGACACAAAAGAAACTGTTAACAGTGGCTACCTTGGGAATGGGAGAGAGGCAACCTTTCACTTTTGACTTTATATTCTGTGTTGTTTATATGTTTTAAAATAAGTAGGTAGTATTATTTAGAGTTAAAAATTAAATAAAGCCTACCACTTAACCTTTAGGAAGCAGTTTATTAATTACTATCTAGGGTTATACTTTTTTTTCTAGTGACATAATCCCTTCCTTAGAATGTGCCTGGCCCTGTACTCGGAGTATGGAGAAATGCTGTTCGAGAGAAGGCACAAGGCATAGGCCCTGCACTTGCTAAGACAAGAAGAATAGTGCTTTGAAACAACTGGAACCCTGAGAACTGTATGTAATCAAGTATGATATGACACGGGTCTGACCTTCAAGCAATAATGTTCAACAATGGTAGAGGCCACCACTGTGGCCTGAAGACACTGCAGGATTTTTCTGCCATCTTTAAACAACTTTCTGTCTTTTCCATTAAAAAAAAAAAAAAAATAGGGAGAGAACATTCTCTTGATAATCTTGAGACCTTGTCTCTACTTTCCACTCATGTTTCAACTTACTACAGTAGTTTCTGGCCTCAAGACTCTACTGAAATTGCCCAAGCAAACCACCCACCTCCTCATAGGCCACTCCAGTGAACTATGGGCCCAGCTGTCGAGGACATACTCCACCCTCTAGCCACCTTCTCTTCACTCCGAACCTCACTTTTCATGGTTTTCTTGAGAGCATTTTCTCATTCCTTTTATTTATCCTCTGACTAGCCTCTCAGTCTCCTTTGCTGAGAAAAAAATATTTGCAAATGATACATCTGATAAGGGACTTTCATCTAGAATATATAAAGAACTCTTACAACTCAATAATAAAGATAAATAACCTAATTTTTAAAAATTTCTTTAAAAGATTTTATTCATTATTTTTAGAGAGAGGGGAAAGGAGGAAAGACAAAAGGGAGAGAAACATCAATGTATGGTTGCCTTTCACCTGCCTCCAGCTGGGGACCAGGCTGGAGACCTGGCTTGCAACCTGGGTATGTGCCTTTACTGGGAGTTGAACCAGCAACACTTGGGTTCTTAGGCCAGTGTTCAATTCACTGAGCCACACCAGCCAGGGCAATATAACCTAATTTTTTAATGTACAAATGATCTGAGTAGACATTTCTGCAAAAAAGATACACAACTGACTAATAAGCACATTAAAAAAAACTGCTCGATATTGTTCATCACTAGGGAATTGCATATTAAAACCACAATGAGATATTAATTCACCCTTTCTGGGATGGCTATAAGTTAAAAAGCTCATGAACAAACAAACTGAAAATAGCAAGTGTTGGCAAAAATGTGGAGGAACTAGAACCCTCATATTGCTGATGGGAATATAAAATGGTGCAGTCACTAGGGAAAGCATGTTGGCAGATCCTTAGAAGGCAAAACTTGGAATGTTCATATGGTCCAGCAATTCCACTCCTAGATATATACCCATGAAAACTAAAAACATTATGTCCACCCCAAAACTTGCACTCACATGGTCATAGCAGCATTATTCATAATAGCGAAAAAATGGAAACAACCCAAATATCTGTCAACTGACACATGGATCAATAACATGACATCTCATGCAATGGAATAGTATATTTGAAAATGAAAAGGACTAAAGTACTGATACATGCTCTCACATGGATGAATCCTGAAAATATTATTCTAAGGGGATGAAGATAGTCACAAAATACCACGTATTTTTTATTTCATTTTAAAAATGTCCAGAAATGCCAATTCTATAGAACAGAGCTATAAAGGAGGGCTGGAAGGTTGAGGTGGTGGGGTGTGACTGTGAAGTGCACAGGATTGCTTTGGGGTTTGATAAAGATGTTCAAATATTGGAAATGGTTGCACAACTTTGTGAATATACTAAAAGCCATTGAATTGTATACACTCTCAGTGGGTGAACTGTATGGTATGTGAATTATCTCTCAATAGAGCTATTACTGTTACAACAACAGTAACAGGCCACACAACCAATATCTGCAGGCGATGTGTGGCCCTGTTATAGACCATGCAGGAAATACGAGTGAATGGATGGATGACAAATAAGTGAATGAGACATCAGAAATCATTACGGTTGCTTGAAATCTTCTGTAGCACCCTTGAGGCAGAGTTCATTGCTCTTCCTCTGGGCTCCCAGAGCATCTTGGTCACAGCCCAAGGTTGCACTCACTCAGTGGTGCTGCTATTTATCTGTGTAAATGTCTACACCCACTGCTGGGCTGTGGGCTTCGCAAGGGCAGGGAGTGAGTCTTAGTCATCATCATCCCCAGAACTTCTTCCAGGGCAATAAATGATTTATTTGAATGAAGTAGCCAAGAAATGATGTTCAGGAAGTCTCAAAATAACCTGCATCCTAACTGGACCATCTGTAATGTATTTCTTCTTAAAGGGATATATTACCAGGTAAAATAACCCTAAAGTTAAGATGGCCCAGGCCCTCCGTGGGCCAGGTTTGAGTCTAAATGTGCATCGTGTGGAAAAGGAATGGAAAGTCCTTCTCTTTTCAGTGCAGCACCAATCTCATGAAAACATGGGCAGGCAGACAGTGGATATGAGGGACCCCACCTCTGGAATGGGAGCTCTAAGGGAGAGCAGGTTTAGTGGGGCTTCAGTGGGACAAACAGGGAGACAGGTCTTGGTGGGAGAGGCACAGGTGATCTTGCCAAACATTGACTTTTCTTGGAGTAATTTTATAGCACCTTTGACAGTTCCTATCTAAGAGCCTGGGGCCGCTGACACCTACCCTGTCTCTACTGTCCTCTGCCCCTTGTGTCTTTCATCAGAGTATGAACTGCTGGCACTACTCCATATTTGTTTATCATCTCCCCCACGAGAAGTTTAGCAGCAGAGAGCTGGACTACTTTATCCCCAGCACCTAGAATACTGCAGGACACACAGTAGCCCCTCAAAAATAAACATTGGTTGATTGAATTGAACATGTTTTTAAAAACTCAGACACCTATTCCGCTGAAAGCTCCTTCTGCTCCAGGTTCTGAAGCCTGAAACTCTGGATTCATTCATTCATTTCCATTTGACGTCTTGGAAACCAGGGAATTTCAACTTTCCGAGTTTCTAATGCTCACAAGATGGGATCTTCTAAAAGCAAGTTTAATGTTCTGCTTGTTCTTCCAAAAGCATGATCTCCCTGACCGAGCCAAAGGGGGGCTGTGCAGGGAGCAAGTCCATCACTCGCCCAAACTCCCAGCCTGCTGAACGAGCTCCTGACTCCACAGGACATGTTGAGGGCACCCACTGTTTTAAACCCCATGCCTAGTCCCTCGAAGGCAAGCAGAACTGATAACATGCAACTACGGTATCCTGGGGGATTTTTAAATTAAGTGAGAGAAGTGTTAAATAGATTAAGAAGAAATGTTTCTTTTTGACAATGGGCACCCCAGGTCTTGTGGGGCAGGAGCCCAGATAAACAATAACAATCGTGATCTGGTTGACACCCTAGTGGCACTCTAATATACAGGAATACAGGCTGTCCACAAGTGTCCAAAACAACCTTTCAATCCATCTGAAAAGAAGTACTGGTGGTCTCTGGGCTTGGAAACTATGATCACCAACTGTGTCATGTGAGCTGGTTCTGTGGTGTCTCATACACACAGTTCTACTCCCCTTGAAAATCCCCCTTTGAACTGAGAAGCGTCATCTCTGCCCATAGACCTGAGCACAGACGGTCACTCAAATGGAGGTCACCTCTGCATTTGGAAGTCTGTGACCTCTCCCAGGAATAACTTTACACCTTTGTGGTGGGAAACACTAGTGACTTTCTGTCTCTGGGCATAGCCAGAAAAGCCATCTTCTGTGATCATGTGCTTTCGAACAGAGATTTACACCGTGTCTATTCTCGGGAGTGTTGTCACTGTACCACATCCCTTTCACAGATGGGAAGACTGATTCTCAGAGATATAGCAGTCTGCTTAAGGGCCTCAGGGCTGGTTGATGGAGAAGAACCAGATGTTTCTGATGCTTACACCTCTGCTCTTCAACGTCATCTGCCAGACCTGGAGAAGTTTACCATCTAGGGGAGATGCCAAGTCCTGCCTCTAGGAAAAACACAAGCTTAACAGATTCAAGTGTGTTTCATCCTATGCATGAGACATCTGCTGACAGCAATTCCCTCATGGTACCTGGGTCAGTAGAAGCTTCCCCATGATGCTTACCCCATGCAGTGCCCGATGCTCCATGATGGGTAGAGCTGGTGGAGATATTTTAAATGAAAACAAGCCCTGACCGGTATGGCTCAGCTGACTGGGCATCATCCAAACCGAAAGGACACTGGTTCAATTCCTGATCAGAGCACATGTTTGGGTTGTGGGTTTTGTCCCCACTCAGGGCACCTAGGAGAGGCAACCAATCCATGTTTCTCTCTCACATCAATGTTCCTCTCTCTCCCTTCTTCTCTCTCTAAAAGTAAAATCTTTTTTTAAAAAATAATAATTAATTCAGGAAACTAAAAACTTCTGGCCTGAAGATACTACATGACATCCCTCCTCCATCCATCCAATCTCTCTCCCTTTCTCTCTGTATATAAAATATTTTTCCATGAAGAAAAGATACAGTAGAGTGGTAAATCCAAGAATCCTCTACAGGTGGCAATATTTTACATTCTATAATAACTGAGAGTGACTTGAAGAATGACTGCTACACCCACCACCTAAGACAGTGAGCACTGCACTCAGTTCTATACTGTCAATGTTTTCATGTTCTGGAAAAACCAGAACAGTATGGTACAAAGGTGAATTCCCCTTGACCAAGTGTGCTTTTTGCAGAAACTCCTTGGGGGCCTTGCAGCTTATCTTCAATTTTAACCTTGAGCTTTAAAAGCCACAACCAATAGCTTTAAACTGAGTCTTTTGTGGGGAACAGCACTGTTGATGGTGTGTCCCAGATGACTAAGAAACTAGGAAGACATTTTTATCCCTGTGTAGGTATAACCTAGGAGACCAGGAATGCTGCTTTCTGTTGTTCTTGGAGAAAGCCTCTAACCTGGTAGGACTCGCTCCCCAAAATAAAAGTGAGAACTGGAAGACCGGCCCTACTCAGATTAAGTTGATTTCATAATAGCAATTGACTACTGTCTCAGCAAAATCTCAGGTTGTGTCAAAGCGTGAATGTGCTCAAAGGAGGAGAAGCCTTAATGGTGCAGCCTTCAGAAAGAACAATTGAATAATTGATCTCAATGGCCATTTAACTAGAGACCTAGGGTATAAACAGCAACCTCTGTCTTACTCCCTGGAAAGCTCTCATTCCTCTATACACTTTATTTTTCTCTCTGGTTTCATTAGCACACTTCCCTTGGTCCTTTCTTTATATAATACAATGTGGGCATTATTAGTGTTGTTCCACAAATAGTTCCAATGTTTCACCTTCCCAGCACATAGTAGGACTGCACTTCTGCTGCCCCTTTGAGGTTGGGTGTGGGTCCTGATTATCAGGGATAGTCAAGTGGACTTTCACATTGGCGGGGTAGGGGGAGGACTTTCACATTTTCTTTCCCTTGCAATTGGGAAGCACAAAGACAGAACCTCGGTCAGCCCACCCCTAAGGAAGAATGACACAGGTTAGACTCCCCACCCAATGTGCTCTGGGCACGTAGCATAAGCAAAAAATAAACCTTTCTTGTCTAAGCCACTGAGATGCTGAGGCTCTCAGCAGAAAGTCCTTCACGCAGAAGGACCTGGTCTATCCTGGCTGATACAACAACTATGAAATGGATAAAAGACTAGGAGCATGGGCTCTGAGAGGCAGGTCTGGGTTTGAAGCTCACCGTTGCCTGCACTCGCTGAGAAAACTTGGACAAATAACTTGACATCTGAAGCCCTCAGTTTCCTTGCTAAAAACATAGGAACAACTTGTCTGCTTCATAGGGCTATTACAAGGCTCCAAAATGGTAACGGTGTGTGTGGTGCTGAGCACAGGACTGGCACATGGAAAGGCTCAGCAAATGGCAGTGACTACACTGAGATAACAATGTTTCTCCCCCTGATCCTCTTCAGTTTCACCTGGCTCCTAGTTTGGAGAGCTGATAGATAAGCCTGTACTGTGAAGGGACCCAAATCAAGAGCACTATTTATAGGACTATGATAAGCTAACAAGGGGGCCCTGGGTGTGTGCTCAAGAATATGGCACCGGGTCTTGTCTACTGTCTCAGTGGTCCAATGTATCCACCATCTTGTTAACTATGACCTTAATTTATAGGACTATGATAGGGGGTGCAAGGGTATGGGAGTGTACAGGGGGGTCTCCAACCCAGACTCTGGGAATCAGTGAAGATTTTTCAGAAGAAGGGATGCTGCTGTGAGTCACAAAGGTCAACTAAGGAGAGACAAGAGTAGGGTATTTTCAGGCACAGCATGTGCAAGAAGTGAGGACAAGAATAAACACCCAATTCTTCAATATGACTGGAGTCCAGAGATGTGGCTGGGGTTATAGGCAGGGGCCACAATACATTAGTTATCTACATAATTGTCTGTCCACACAATTCAATGGGCTCTTGGGGGGGCCAGAAACTGGGTCTCATTTACCTTGCATCCTTAGAGATGGCACAGTATGTGGCACACAGTAGGCTTTCAATAAATGTTCACAGAATGTCAGGTGTCTATAACCACATACCAGGCCCCCTAAGCTTAAATGTGATGCCAATTTCTCCTCATGTTTCCATAAGTTTCCACACAACCCTTCCACCTAGCCCACTTCTCAGACCCAAATAAATATAAACTAAAAATACAACCTAGGTCATGAATCATAAATGAGATGGAAAAGCAGTGACTCACAGAAGTTAATCGGCTTCCCAAGAGAGTGCTGCTGGATGTCCTTTGCTCTGAAAGGTGAGGCAAAATGCCAGCACCAGCACTGTGCATATAACACTAATGCAATTCCCAGGCCTGCCAATGGGTGCCATTTGGTATTCTAAGGCTCCCATTCAGAGGGGCCAAGAGGCAGCAACCCTGTGTATCCATCCCCACAGAAGCTAACAAGGGGGCCCTGGGTGTGTGCTCAAGAATATGGCACCGGGTCTTGTCTACTGTCTCAGTGGTCCAATGTATCCACCATCTTGTTAACTATGACCTTAATTTGATTACTGCTGTAGCCAAGGCAACACCTTGGCAGAATAGCTTAATAGATAACCCACCAATTATATTTTGTGTCCTTGGACAATAAAGTTGGAAAGGTAATCTAATGTAATAGCTATGGGGTATGTGTGGTCTCTCCTGCCGACCCATAATGCAATTAAAATCTCACATCTTTGGGTTTTCATTACTTTATTTCTCAGTTCCGAGTTCCTCAAAAATATTAAATAAGCCCTGGCTGGTGTGGCTCAGTGGGATAGTGCTGGCCTGCAAACCCAAAGGCCACTGGTTCGATTCCCAGTCAGGGCACCTAACCAGGTTGCAAGCCAGGTCTCCAGATGGAGGCAGGTGAAAGGCAACTATACATTGATGTTTCTCTCCCTTTCTTCCTCCCTCCCTGCCCTTCTCTCTAAAAATAATGAAAATCTTTTTTTAAATATTAAATACCACCACCACCACCCCACTCCACCACCACCTCACCACCACCACCACCAAAACCAACCACCATTTAACCACATCCCCCCAAAAGATTAAATAAATTATACCCTTCACCCCAAAATAACACAAATCTAACTCAGTTTTGTGTGCTTAGAGTTTTTGGTGGTAGCTGGGCCTAGAGTTTTTGGTTGAATCAAACATTTATTGGAGGAACAACACACAACCCCAAATGAGGGCATGTGCAAGTACTAACACAAGGGAGACAAATGTTAGCAGCTCCATCAAACCTGTACCTTCTAGTCCCTTTTTCCACCCAGCAGCGTCTATACCCACCCCACTTTAGAAATTGAAATAGCCTTAAACATTTGCTCCTGCCCCTGCCCATCAAAGAAATCCCACTCTCTGAGGATACTCTGAAATCTTGGGTAGTAGTATACACAACTAATTTATTAAAAACTGGGTACCATTCAGTTGTCACTGAAATAGATCAATTGGAAAAGGCCAACATTTTTGTCATTAGTTGCCATGCTTAGTCAAACATTATGTCCCAATAGAAGCACTGTATGATGGTGGCTTCACTCTTCCCAGCTCTCTAGGACTGTAACTATGCCCAGTGTGTGGTCATGTCTGGAGGTCATGGTGGCCAAAGAACCTCATTCACACCACCCCCCTCCAAGGCACAGTGCTGAAGTTTGACATGAATGGTCAGTTGTTCTGTCATGCTGAAACCACAACTCACATTAGCCAGTCTCCCACAGGGTGATAAAACTGCTGAGTGATGCTGTACTGGTGTTCAGTTTTTCTGACTTCTCTGAAAGAATCAGCCAACAATATGCCTCTGAAGAATTGCAGCCCAAATGTTAATCATCTCTCATTACACTTCTTTTTACATGAAACACAAGAGTTTTCTGTAGCTCAAGTCAGTGAATTCTGTGACTCCTGATGATATGACTTAAAAGGACACTAGAGCTTGAGGGGACCTTAGAGACTATCCATTCCAACTTCTCTACTTTTCATGGATTAAAAAGAATCAAGCAGCTTATCTGATGTCACTCGGCATTTACAGGGCCCACAGAGTAGAACTCACTGAAAGACACTATGCAGAAGTCAGAATGTACAAGGAGAACCAGAAGAATATGATGTGGTGAAAGTCAAGGGCACACAGAGCTTCACAGAGGAACAGACTGTTAACTGAATTGAGAGCAACAAAGGGGACCAATATGTTGAGAGGCTAGAAAATGGCTTTAACTGTTGATGTTAGTGGAGCAGTAACAGTAGAGCAGGGGAGAAGAAGCCAGAGAACAGGGGGCTGAGCATGTGCCACAGAGGTACGGAAGTAAACCAGTGAGCATAGTGCTTTTGTTTTTCTTCTGAGACATTTGTATTTTAACGAAAGATGAAAGATAAGCTAAGAGAAGGAGGTTATTTTAAGGATGAAACAGACTTGCACTTGCTTTTAGGATAGAAAGGTTGACAATGGGTAGAGAATGGAAAGATTGCAGGCCCTGGGGAGGCAGAAGTGGACGCTATCCATGAAGTGTATAAGGCCTGATTTCAAATAAGCACTTCTAATCATGAATCAGCTTCTCCCAAGTGCCCAAATGAAACATTTGCCCTTTTCATATGTCTGGATGCTATTTAGAGCATCTTAAATATTCTTATAAGTAATCAGTTTGTGTAAATGGAAATGTTAGGGTGGAATAGCAGCAAAATCTTATGGTTTCAGCAGACACAGGGTTGCTTCAGAATTAAATCACCGAGACATAATGAGCAGAGGTAGAAGGAAGTGACCTGCTGGTCAATCTTTAAAAACAAAGTGCTCCCAGCTGAGATGGAGGTGTAAATAGACACGCTGAGTCTCCCTCCACAACTAAGAAGGAATATAATAACTACCTCGACCTAGAGACAACCAGAAGTTCCAAAAAAATCAGGCTGCATGGAAATCCAACGAATGAAGATATAAAGAAGAAATACCCACCTAGACAGGTAGGAGGGGTGGAGCCTGGGTGGAGAGAATGAACATGGTGTGGTGGCAGCAGTGGCCGCAGTGATGACAGCATCTGTGGCCAGCCAGCAGATAGTGTAGTCACATAGTATAAAAGTTGGGAGGGACACCAGGGGAGCACTCTTGACACCAGACCAGGCTGTGAAGCTCATGGTTCCAGTGCTGGGGAAAATTAAGCTTCATGGCTTCTGACTGTGAAAATCAGTGGGGGTTGGGGCAGAGAATGAAAATACTGGTCTCTCAGCAAAGTCCATTTATCTAGAGGCCGCCATGGTCCTAGAACATCTGCAAACCCACTTACTCTGGGAACCACAACCAGGGCAACGGCTAGAGAGGTGCCTGGAAAAGGGGCTCTCAGATCCTCCCCCACATAGAGCACCACAACATGGTGAAATTGATGAATACCTAAAGCTCCACCCCTTACAATGTAACAGGTGTGACAGTTCTACCTAAGAAACACAGGCAAACACAAGAGCCTGTCAAGTTAAAGAGACAGAGAAGTATGGCCCAAAAGAGAGAATAGATCAAGGTTCCAATGTGATAACTGAGCAATGAGGAGATAGCCAACTTAAAAAATGCAGAGTTCAAAACACTAGTAATAAAGATGCTCACAGACTTGACAGATATGCTTGAGTATGACAAACACGTAAGGGAAAAAATGAAGGCTATGTTAAGTGTAAGGAAGGAAAATCCACATGAAACCAAAAGTGTAGGGAAGGAAACCAGTATTCAAATCAATGATTTGGAATGTGAGGAAAAAAATAAATAGTCAACTAGTATAAAGTGAAGAAACAAGAATTGAAAACAAATGAGAAGAGGCCTAGGAACCTCTGAGAGAATTTTAAACATGCCAACATCCAAATCATGGGGATGCCAGAAGGAGAAGAGGAAGAGTAAGACATTGAAAACTTATGTGAAAAAATAATGAAGGAAAACTTCCCAAATTTGGTGAAGGAAATAGACATACAAGTCCAGGAAGCACAGAGAATACCGAACAAGCTAGACACAAAGAGGATCACAACAAGGTACATCATAATTAAAATGTCAAAGGTTAAAAAAAAAAATGTCAAAGGTTAAAGCTAAAGAATCTTAAAAACAGCAAGAAAACAGAAGAGAGTTGCCTACAGAGGGGTTGCTATAAGACTATCAGCTGGTTTCTCAAAAGAAACTTTGCAGGCAAGAAGAGCCTGGCAAGAAGTATTGAAAGTGATGACAAACAAGGACCTACAACCAAGGTTACTGTATCCAGCAAAGCTATCATTCAGAATGGAAGGGCAGATAAAGTGCTTCCCAGACAAGGTAAAGCTAAAGGAGTTCATCATCACCAAGCCATTATTATATGAAATATTAAAAATACTTATTTTTTAAAAAAAGAGGATCAAAACTATGAATACTAAAAAGATAACAAACTCACACCTATCAATAACAGAACCTAAAATATATAAAACAAAAACAAACTAAGCAAACAACCAGAACAGGAACAGAATCATAGGTATGGGGATCATTGAGAGAGTTATCAACTGGGAGGGAGAAGGGGAAGAAATGGGGAAACGGTGCAGGGATTAAGAAGCATAATTGATAGGTACAAAATAGACAGGGGGAAGTTAAGAATAATATAGGAAAAGGTGAAGCCAAATAATATATGCATAACCTATGGAAATGAACTAAGGGAGGTGGGATTGCTGAAAGGAAGGGGGCAGAAAGTAGCAAAGGGAAAAGAAATTGAAATAATTGTAGTAGCATAATTAATAAAATATGCTTCAAAAACAAATACAAAAACAAAGCCCTAGACTCATAAAACCTTCTCATTGGAAAAGACTACTCCAACCCTCTTATCCTTAAAGCATTTAAGTCATTGCAACAAGTTTGTACAACATTACAAACCTCTACACAAGTACAGAAAATTGCTAACCTGTTCCCTCTATCACAGACATCAAGTTCTCAGCAAATTCTATCAAAGATTTGTGAATCACACTCAAATGATGCCTATAGATTACTTACAGTGGCCCTGGCAAGGCCACTCTATTTGAGTTATTTCAGAAAATAACTCAAATAGAATCTCAAGTTTATTTTGCTTATTTTGTAGCTTGAACTCTTTTTTTCAAAATCTCAGCATTTGTAGCTGAACACAAAGAAGAGTAAAAGCAAGATCTCTATTTTCTTTAAAGTCTATTTGCATGAGACAGATTATTAGTACTCTTGGTTATGACATTAAGTAATGACTTTCCACATGGATATACAGTATAGTTCAATGTGAGCACTCAAAAAGAGAAAAGAATGTGAAAAAAGATTCTACAGGTAAGAAGAGGTCAATTGGTGGTAACAGCTAATAATGAGAGTCTAGGTCAGGTTTAAGATTATCATGAAAATCAGTACGTTTCTTTCCTTTCCCAGCCACTGACTATACTTTGAACCTCCAAACATTGCCCTGAATACCCCTGATTAATGGCATTCACTGCATATACAAATGGAAACCAAGAACAGGTAACATCATACAGAAGGCTCTAGACCAGCCATTCCCACCATACTTAAAGGTCTCTATTCATAGCATCTTTCCCTTTAAGACCTTAACCAGAGGTCACACACCTGACAACTTCAAGTATCTTAAACATGACTGAGAATACAGAAGTAGCTTCCCAATAGCATTTTTTTAATTAAATCAACACAAATCTGTGTGTGTGTGTGTGTGTTTCCCTTATGAGATCCCCTCAATCCTTTATTCAGGATCCATTTACTCTTGACTTAGTTACAGTTTTAACAGGTTGTCTTCTCAAGAGTTCACAAGCCCAAATTGAAGTTTTTGGATCTCGGGAGATAGGCTCAATGTCAAAAGCAAAGAGTGACAGCTGAAGCCCTGGCTGGTGGCACAGTGGATAAAGTGCTGGCCTGCAAACCCAAAGGTCGCTGGTTCGATTCCCCAGCCAGGGCACAGAACCAGGTTGCAAGCCAGGTCTCCAGCCAGGTCCTTACCTGGAGGCAGGTGAAAGGCAACCATACATTGATGTCTCTCTCTCTCCCTCTCTGCCTCTCTCCCTTCCCCTCTCTCTAAAAATAATATATAAAATCTTTTTTTTTAAGTGACAGCTGACTGAGCAGAAGAAAAATCTGAAAAATTATAAAAATAGACACATAAATTTCAAAATCTAAGCAATTTGGGGGCTCAGAGTTCAGGGGCAGTTCAAGCTAACCCACTGCACTCAGTAGCTTCTGGTCCTGGGCACAACATTAGGACTGCTAGAATGGAAGTGCCATTTCATCAGTATCCACTCACAAGTGGTCCAAGAAAGTTGAAAACGCATGTCCACACAAAAACTTATACCTGAAAGTTCATAGTAGCATAATTTATAAAAACCAAAAAGTGGAAAAACCCCAAATGTCTATCAACTGATGACCGGATCAACAAATTTGGTATATCCATACAATGGAATATTATTTGGCTACCAAAAGAAATGAAGAACTTATATGTGCTACAACATGAGTAAATCTTGAAAATATTATACTAAGTGAAAGAAGCCAGGCAAAAATGATAACAAATTCTATAATTCCATTTATATAAAATTTCCCAAATAGGATAACCCATAGAGACAGCATGCTTATTAGTGGCTGCCAGGGGCTGGAAGAGGGGTAACAGGGAGTGACAGCTAATGGGTACATGGCTTCTTTTTTGGAGTGATGAAAACGTTCTATAATTAGATAGCAGTATGGTTGCACTAATGTAAGAACATACTTAAAGCCACTAAGTTGAACACTTAAAGTATGAATTTTATGGTATGTGAATTATATCTTGATAAACAAAAATAAAACATAGGTCTAGAGAAAAATCTGGTATTTTCTTCTCAAAAGAATTTTTTTCAATTAGTTATCAAGTACTTCAGAAGAGAAAGAAGCATATACGCTTCATTATACAATGGTTTCCATGTAAAACATTTTAAGTTGTAGAAGCCTTCTAAAGGGAGAAGCTTCCACTACCTGAAAAATTTAATAATTTCCTGGTGATGTCAACTAAGTGAGCCTGGCTGTCTCAGGACTCCTACCAGTGGGTGCTGACAGCATCTGTGGGCATCTCATTCAGAAAAAACAGCCCCCCTCTTAGCTCACTTAAACAGTCGGGCAATGACTCACAGAGTTTCTGCCCTTTCACTTTTTCAGAGTTGCTCAGTGTGTGTAGGAAGCATTAACTCACTAGGAGGTGAGCCACATCAAAACCTTTCTGGAAGTCAGCAGACTATAAATCATAAATAAATATATTATCCATGAGTGTGCACATTATGCTTCCTGGAGGCCTCCGGGATCAATACTCACTCCTTGCCAGGGCCCAAGGGCCTCCCACAGCAAGGCCGATTTCCTACCTCATCCATCCCTCCTCTTCCATCCTCCTCTGCTCCCTCTCCTCCCCCTTTCCTCCTTACAATCGCTTTCCTTTGTTTCACATCAGGGCTTGCTGCCTGGCTCTCTCCCCCTCCTCAGTGATCCTCTTGGTTCTCTGTGTGAAACATTCTGAGCATTCCCTCCTCAAGCCTCCATCACTGAACAGTGACAGATGGGGTGGTTGCAGCCTTAGTCTTTATTTTCTCCAAACTCTGAAACCTATTGCTGCTTCTCATATGAGACAAAGAACTGAAGACCTGGTATCGACTAAAGATGTCTTTGTTTTTGAGTGAACAGCTTATAGCTGCTCTTGATAGGTTGACATATTTTTAAAAACTCATCTCTGTATGTGAAGGGACTGAGAAGAGATACTTGAAATAACTAAGTCCCTGGAGCTCAGCGTGACACAAACTGACACATGTTAGCTCCCAGGGGCTGCCTACCCATAATGTGTATGCTGGGGAGTTGGGTGGGGTGAGGTTAACGGTGCCCTAAGAAGTTTTAGATATTTGTTTCCCACTTTCAGTACTTGTAAGATGTTTTCAAATCAAAAGCTCTTCCCAAGCATCCCTTCATCTAGCCAGACTAAGTATCATTTCAGAAACCAAAAGAAAACTAGAATAAAAATAGATGAGCCTCTGGTCAGAGTTCTTCTCCATCCCACCCACAGGTTCCTTTCTTGGCTGAAGTAGCAGGTCCGTGTTCTCTCCAGCGAAGCCACACCGGTCAGTGGGCAGGAAAGAGAGAACCCAGCCTGTCTGGGAACATCCCTCCTCGGTTTGCACATTCATCTGTTCACATATGACAAGCTTTGACCTCTACAGGCTGAGCCGAAGTTGAACGGTGAAAGAGAAACCCAGAGCCTAAAACCGTGTCATCCTTTCTGGCCCTAAATAAGCTAGTCTGTGCACTAGAATGAACCCAGGGGTAGCCAGAAATGCACACCAGGATGCATTTAATTCTGGTGTTATTCTCTGAGAGAAATACATCAAACTAAAGTATAGGTTTTATTTTCTGAAATGACACATGCTCACATTTACAGACCTGCGCCCACACAGAGGATGGCTAATCTTAGCTGAGACTTGCTCACCTTCCTTGAGGAAATGATCTGTGTTGATGGGCCCCAGCCACTCCAGCTACACAATAAGTTGGGGTGCATGCTCCGACACAAGGCCCAGGTCCCCTTGTCCTGGGAGAACCCACTTCCTGGGCGCCGGGTGTGGGGAGGCAGCTGTCTGCAGCTAAGGAGAGCAGCTGAGGACCAAAGACAGCAAGCTGAAATGGCACCACAACGGTGAGGGTCTCCTCCCAGGGCCAGGAAGTCAGAGGGATGTCTCTTAACAGAGGATGCATGTCCCCTCCTCTGGGACATTCTGCTGCCATGCAAGCAAGCCCCAACCTAGCAGTCAGAGAGAAAAAAGCATGCTGCAAAACAAGAGGCATGCTACGACCTCATCCGTGTGTGTATACAAACATGCAATGCTTAGGAAGAAGTCTGAAAGGATACAAAAGCAGTGGCGACAGCCCCAGAGATGGGACGGTGGTCACCTTTTACATTCTGCATTGTTCACCTTTTTCTCTAAATGAGTAGTATGTATCACCTTTGTCACTCCAGAAAATACAATTAATAAAAAATAAGTTAAACAAAAAGAACTCTGAAAAGTTAGTCCTCATTGCTCTTCCTCCCTTATTCTGTTTTTTGTTTTTTGTTTTCTTTTTTTTTTTAAACGAAAGAGAGAGAGCAATCTCATTCACCTGGATCAGGTTGTCTATTTGGATATATATATATATATATATATATATATATATATATATATATATTTGGTTGAGTAAAGTACCTTAGTTTCTGGCAAAGAGATATGTAAAACCAAATTGGCTTTTGCTGGAACCTATTTTCAATAGTTAATATTATCATACCCAAGAAAGATACGTATTTTTTTCCCAAATGACAAATGGAAGCTACTGATAACAAACCACATCTGCCCTTATAACAAACATTCTATTTGTTTAATGTTTACAAAATGTTACGGAGATACAAATGGCACCCTATAAAATGGAGACTGTTGTTAAGAGAAACAGAAAACAAAGGGTCTTTGCTTAGTCTTAAGCTGGTAAAAATTTTGGCAAGTCGGGGAAGTCAAACATCACATGCTTTGGGTTTTCTTTGTAAAAGGAAAAGCCTGGGGTCATAGATGAGTTTCTAAATTTAAACCTCCATCCCCAGAGATACCCTTTTAGTTGCTAATTCAGTTTCATCTTCTGAAAACAGGGTCTTGGGCAGAATTCTGTAGAGCAGCCGGGATATCTGCTGCATGCCTAGCTGTATTTTTTCTTTCCTTTTCTAGTTTGCTTTGGGACACGGTATATATCACCTTCCACGAACAGAAACCATTTGGAGACTAAGTACAACAGTATGCATTAAACGCTGTCTGTTCTTCAAGGATAAGATGTTGTTATCAAGTTCAGCATTGGAAAATCTGTAGGCTGTAAAACATCCTCATTGATTGCAACTATGCAACAAAGCATTTATATGTGATAACAAAAATCGGAAATGTATTGTGATAGCAACAAATCAAGTTGGTGAATTATTAATACTACAATAAAACTGCTAATGGGTCGCCACTTAACCAATTTACTGGGGCCACCAAGCTACCAGAATATCCACACCTTCTGCTGTCATCATTTGAATTATGGACTTATCAAGAATCCCATTGCATTGGTGCCACCTATATATGACAATTGTAATAGCCAATGAAATCACATCATTTAAGTAGATAATAAGCAAACTGATAAAATACAAGGAGGGACCAAAAACACCCAGAATTATCTTTTGGAGGGTGGACCCCTTATAGTGCAGGCTTCCCCCACTAGGTGAGTGTTCTAGGAACCCATCTGTGTCAGTGTACCAGCTGACGTTGTTGTGAGAGGCTACATGTGGATTTTTTTTTTTAACATTTTATTTCATTATGTTTAGAAAGAGGGGAAGGGAGAGAGGCAGAGAGGGAGAGAGACATCAATGTATGGTTGCGTTTCACCTGCCTCCAGCCACAGACCTGACTGGAGACCTGGTTTGCAACCTGGTTATGTGTCCTGGCTGGGGAATCGAACCTTCGACCTTTGGGTTCGCAGGCCGGTGCCTTAACCATTGTGCTACCAGCCAGGGCTACATGTGGATTTTTTTAAAGGTAGTCATTTCTATGAAAATTAAGTCAGAAACTTTGGATAGACTCTATGAAGGTACGTTGTTTTTTAAAGTAATGTTAGATGTATATAAGAAAACTCTAAATGATTTTAAATATAAAACTGATTCTGCACTCAGGTTGCTTTGAAGATGTCTCTCAGATCTCACTTTAAAGAAACAAAAGGAGGACTGTAGAGAAGAAACTACAGGGACAATTCATGCAACAGCAATGAAGGAGGATATTAATCATTGTATTTATAAAACTGAGAGTAAGACCTTGACTCTACAAAACAAAGGTACACTTATATTAAGTTTAACATAAGTGTTGAAAGAACATATGGAACATTTTCATCAGAGGAGGAGCCTTCTACTATACATATATTAAGAAACACTCCATTCTTCCACCTCAAAAACCACCCAAAATCTATCTGTTTTAATAGGACAGTTGTCAAATGAGGAAGGATGCCCAGTCGCCTGGCTTGACCCACAAAGTGCACACCAGGCACATAGGAAATGCTAATCTATTGGCTCCGTATTAGGACAGGACATTTGATATGGGAGGATAGACAGTACAAGTATACTGTGAGATTTACAAAGGAAGTAAAGAAAATACCTCAACACATATTCATACTTGCATAAGAAAGTGAGGAGCACAATACCCAAGAATGTCTACGTGGGCAAACACATTGCAATAAATGTTCTGGGGCTCTGTTATGGGTTGAATTACATTGCCCAGAAAAGTAGGTTGAAGTCTTAATCCCCAGAACCTATGAATGTTGATCTTATTAGGGGGTAAAGTCTTTGCAGATGTACTCAAGTTAATCTGGTGACCGATGTCCTCATAAGAAGAGGGACACTTGAACATGAACACACAGGAGAGAAAAGCCATGAGGATAGATGGAGGCAGAGATTAGTCATATATCTAGAAGCCAAGGAATGCCATATTGCTAGCACCCACCCAAAGCTAGAAGAGGCAACAACCAACAACAACAACAAAAATCCTCCCCTTTAGCCTTCTGAGAGAGCATGTCCCTGATATCAGAGCTCTAGTCTCCAGAATTGCAACAGAAGAAATGTCTGCTGTTGTAAGCCATCCAGTTTGTGGTATTTGTTACAGCAGCCCTGGGAAACTCATCGTCTGAGGAATTGGTTGGGCTGGGATGAAATGAGAATGAAATCATGCAAATGAATACAACACAGCAAGTCAAGCTACCCTGTACGGTGTGACCCTGCAATATGTGCTACTCATTCACAAACTTCTGGGGCTGCGTGGAAGATGAGGAGTGGAGGGAGACAAATCTGGGTTCGAATCCTGTCTGCTCCTTAAGTGGTAAACAGTAGGGCAGGTAGCAGACTTTTGGGGGCCTCAATGTCTTCACGTGGAGAACGCAGCCTCCCTCAGAGGGTAAGTGTGAGAATTACTATGTCTGCCTGTAGCAGCAGCTCAGTCAGGGTACATTTCTTTGTCTCTGCTTTATTTGGTCTCTGAACTAACTCACTGGCAATTTGGGAGTTGGGGATGGGAAAGTTTAAACACCCTCTGCGTGGAGAAAGGAGGCTAGAGTCATTAAATGCTGGTGCTGGGGGCACCCTCAACGCTGTACAGACTGGGCTTCTCATTTCAGAGACGAGCACACCAGTCAAATTGTGTGTTTTCCCTGGGAGGCCTCCAGGTGAATGTCTGTTAATGGATGCAGTGACTTGGGAAGATCTCAGAAAGAAGTAAGACTTTATCTTATGGTGAAAAAAAAATCATTTGGCACTAGTAAACAGACTTCACCCACCTCACTACTTTGCTCAGACCTGGCTGTCCACTTCTGGCCCAGTAGTTAGCAAATTATGATTTGCTAGCCCACCTTCCTTGAGATTTTCAGGGGTTTGAAGCCTGAGCATAAATAAATGTGACTCAAAACTAGGTGCTCAAGTGGATAAGTGCCAGCCTGCAACCCCAAAAGTCGCTGGTTCAATTCCCAGCCAGGGCACATAACCAGGTTGCAAGCCAGGTCTTTCAGCCAGCTCCATAGCTGGAGGCAAGTGAAAGGCAACCATACATTGGTGTTTCTCTCTGTCTCTGCCTCTCACCCTTCCCTTCTCTCTGTGAATAATAAATAAATTTAAAACAAAAAAAACTAGGTGCTCAGAATTCATAAAGCATTTTCAGCTGTATATATGCTTCTACATCATAAAACCTAAAGAAGACTCATTAAAAATAAAAAGAATATTTAACTCAAAGTCAATGCTGACTTAGCATAGATGGCAAATTCAGTTGCTATTGTGAAGATAAAACACACAAAAAAAGCACAATGAACTATGTCACTTTTTTTAGCCCCCAAAATATAATACTTGCCACTGCCTTTCTTACGCCCTGCTGTACTACTCTCCTAGCACTTATTGCACATGTCATTATTAAAGGGACTTGTTTATTCAATCAGGGCTCAGACCTGGTCTCTTTATTCACTTATGTATCCCCAAGCCTGGAATAGTTCCTATCACATCATTAGTTCACAATGCGTATTTGTTGAATAAATGAGGGAATAAATAAACAAATAAGTTTGGGTGGGGAGGGGAGAAGTAGTGTGATGTGGATAAGAAAGTAAAATATGTAGCTGCCTTTTGCCCACAAAATTTCCCCCCACATCCCTTGCCATGAATAACATCTCTCTCATAGGAGGGAAATAAGGGGGAAAAGAATGGGAAGGGTCTGGTCAAGGAACAAGTATAAAGGATCCATGGATATGGACATTGACTGTGGGAGCAGTGGCAGGGGCAGGGCAGGGGAGAGCATCAGGGAAAAATTGGGACAACTATAAAAGAACAACAATACAGGTTGCAGGCCAGGTCTCCAGCCAGGTCCATGGCTGGAGGCAGGTGAAAGGCATGTTGATGTCTCTCTCCCTCTCTGCCTCTCTTCTTTCCCCTCTCTCTAAAAATAATAAATAAAATCTTTAAAAAAGAAAAAGAACAACAACGATTTAAAAAAGCAAAAAAATTAATTAATTTTTAAAAAGAAGGAGAACATTTCTCTTACTTCCTGGTCTGATTCCATCATCGCCAAGTAACCTTTGATGTCAATCTTCCTATATGCATGTTTCTATATATGGATCACAATTTTGGTTCAACTTTTTTTTTTTTAACTATAAACTACTGGGTAGGCATTTCATTTTTAAAAATTGGTTCATATCTTCCCAGGCTGCTGGCTCATTGGATAAGGCGAACCCAAAGGTCACTGGTTCAATTCCTGTGGCGACAAGAGCAAAGAATGGCACGTAAGGGGCTTGGGTTTTAGATCTAACTGCCCTCTGGGTTTCTCTGTGGCCTTAAAAAAAATCACTTATCTGCACCTCAGTTTCCCTGTAGAGGCAGTGACCTTGATAACTTCTGAGTCCCTTTCATGGTTCATAGTTAGGATTCCATAACAGTTATCAAAGGAAGTTTTTCCATGTATTTTGACTTCCTGAGAGAGGCGTCAACTGGTATCTTGCTATCCCTGATAGCAAAAAAGAGTGGCTCACTTGGGTCATGAGTCAGCACTTTTCCTGAGGTCAGTCATCACTGCCAGGAAAAGACGGATGGTGTTCTTAGTACAAATGTAGCCCTGGCTGGTGTGGCTCAGTGGGTTGAGTGCTGGCCTGTGATCCAAAGGGTAGTGGGTTCAGTTCCCAGTCAGGGCACATGCCTGGGTTGCCGGCCAGGTTCCCGGTCAGGGGAGTGCAAGAAGCAACCACACTTTGATGTTTCACTCCCTCTCTTTCTCCTTCCCTTGCCCTCTCTCTAAAAATAATTTTTTTAATTTTTAAAAAATTAAGTTTCTTTTTTTTTTTAATTTTATTGTTGTTGTATTACATCCATCCCCTTTTTGCTCCCCTCTGTCCCCCTCCCCACCCACCCATTCCCCCCAAAGTCAATCTTTTTTTTTTTTTTTTAATGTAAAATGTCATTGGAGGCATTCCCTAGGGACAGTGGAGGTCACACAGCAACTCTCTTCACTCTTAAAATTGTACAGGTGCACAGGCGTGGGGAGGAGGAAGGAGGCACAGGAGGGAAGGAACCTCACAACAGAAGATAGAGGTTGTCTGGGTGATGGGAAGGCAAGTGCCCAGCCCATGGGCTTGGAGAGGCACTCATTTCCCTGCTAGGACCTAGCAGACACTCAAACTTGACAAATGAGAATGCATCGTGAACTTTTAGTAGATACATGAAACTATCTCCATGATGAGTCATGTCACTGTAGGGGAGGGAAAGAGCTGCGTGTCCCATGACTTTATCTTCCTCAGAGCTTTGAGTTATCCATTTGCCCAGGCTGCTCCAAGCCTGCTCTCTTTGTAACCTTCCCAATGTTTATCACTGGTTTTCCTAGAGACCTTAATTGTCTGTTTGTAATATTATTGGGCTAGCTCTCAAATGTATACCTTCAGATGAGACTTCTCACCTGGGTGCTAGTCTTAGGTGACTGCCTACCTACAAATAAGTACCACTTAGATATCATTACCTTAAATGTAACATGTCAAGAGCAAACAGCATAGGTCTCCCCAATTCATTCCGTTTCTTGCACTGATCTTGTTCACTTATCTTGTACTGAGGCTTAAATTTGAAGGTATGTTTTTACTTCTCACAACCCCCCTCATCGGTAGTCATTACAACTTCCATAAACAACAATAACAAACTCATCCATCTGCCCACTCTGCTCAGAAAATGTTATCTAGGCCCTGGTTGGTGGCACAGTGGATAAGGCGCCGGCCTGCAAAACCCAAAGGTCACTGGTTCAATTCCCAGCCAGAGCACATAACCAGGTTGCAAGCCAGGTCTCCAGCCACATCCATGGCTGGAGGCAGGTGAAAGGCAACCATACATTGATGTTTCTCTCCCTCTCTTCCTCTCTCCCTTCCCCTCTTTCTGAAAAATAATAAATAAAAAATCTTTTTAAAAAATTGTTTAATGTTGTCTATTCTGTTATTTGTATTTTGATCTGACATGATCTGATCCATCACCCAAAACTGTGGAGGCTTCTCACAGTCTCTCTCATTCATCACTTTTCCTGCACCTCCACCTTCACCTTTCATCCTTCTTGCCTAAACTTCCAGAGCATCTTTCTTACTAGCCTTCCCATCTCTAATTTTTCCCTGCTTCAATCCATCTAAAATAAATTCGCGGGTTGATCTTTTTGTTTTAAGATTTTATTTATTTATTTTTAGAAAGAGGGGAAGGGAGAAGGAAAGAGAGGGAGAGAAACATTGATCGATGGTCTCCCACAAGGCCCCAGCTGGGGACCTAGCCCACAACCCAGGCATATGCCCTGACTGGGAATCAAACCTGCAGCCCTTCGGTTCACAGGCTGGCACTTAATCCACTGAGCCACACCAGCCAGGGCAGGTTGATTTTTTTGAAATCACTTTATCAAGTCACTGTTTGCCTACAAACCTACAGGGGATCTTGCTTGCCAATCAGCGTTTAAAAACTCCTCACAAGCATTTAAGAATTTGGGTTAACTGCTCCCTCCTCCCCAAGCTACCCACAATCTATCCATGTCTTTATTTATTCCTGTCTTTATTAGGCTTGGATTTGGTTTTGAGCACCAACTAGGAACCAGCCACTCTATCACCCACGACCCTTCAGCAATCCCCCTTCTCTTCAGTTAAGCCCACTTAAGTGATGCTCCCCTGCAGCCTTTTGAGACCTGCCTTTTGGGCTGTGCTCATATCCTTGCCCTTCCTGGAACCTCATCTTTTCTGCCAATCCATTTCTATTCTCACTTCCACGATGCACCTTCTCCTAAAGATTTCCAGTGTGAATGAATGCCAGACCACAACATTTCCTTTCTTCAGAATTTCTAGATATCTATTACTAAGTATATTTCTCTTCTTATTCCACATGCATTCGTTGCTCTCCCCAGTTGAAATGTGAGCTCCAGGAGGTCAGGGACCAAATCTTCTTTCTTCTTTTATCCAGAACTGGAATGGGCAGAACCAGGTGCAAAGCCAGCAAGGACCTTGATTCTGCACACAGACAAGGCCCACTTGCTGCATTGTAGGCAATAAAGGCAAAAAATGGGCACCAAAGACCTCAGGCTAGTTACTTATACAAGGCTACATACAGGCTTGGCCATGTTTTGAGAAGTGTTTGTTAAATGCTGGATTAAATCCTTAAGATAATTCAAGTTCCTTACACACCACACATGTCTCTAGCACAGAAATCTCTATAGAAATACAATGGCCGTCATAACCTACCCGATCTCAATCACTAATCAGATGGGAAATTCTTGACTTCCTGGTCAGAATGTTAGGTCCAGGGTGGCCAAGAAGGCCTACTCTCACAGTCCCTATCCAAAGCTGCCCCTACACGGAGCAACTACTGGCTAGTTAGCACCAGTTCACGCCCTCCAACCAAAGTTGTCTGGCTCCAGCACCAGCACAAGCCAGACATTTGCAGAACCTGAAAGCCCAGCTCCCTTCCTTCCCTTGGTCCGGTTGCACAACGTCTTGTCCAGACATAGACCACCGCCAGGTGATGTGCAGCCCGTGCAGAAAGCAGAGAAGATGCCCCTATCCCTAGGAGTTCTTAAAGAGTGCAGAGGAGGAAATAGAAATGGGCTTACCTTCACATAGTAGTTCATGCCCACTCCCAACAGGTGCTGCAGAAAGTGCCTGTCCTGCCTGCTCCCGGGCGTTGGCTCCCCAGGACCCGGCAGGGGGCAGGCGTCCGGAGTTCCGGTGGTCGCCCTGTGCCTCGCCGGGTCCTGCGGCGGCGGTGGAGGTGGAGGTGCAGACCCCGACCTATTTAGACTAGTTTCGGGGGAAGCTTGGCTGCTGGGAGCCGGATCCTGGCTTTCCTGGAGCTTCAGCCGGGGTACTTCTTTGGTACCCAAGCAAAAGTTTTTCAGACTCAGCAAGGTGGCTGGGTTGGCTAGCTTCATGCTGGCCATTCGCGGGATCAAGGTGCACAGTGGGGTGGGGCTCTCCTGGGACGCCAAGGTGGCATCTTCAGGCGGCAAGTGAGGTGCCAGGGCTGGGTAGGGCGGCTGCGGCGAGCCCTTGCTCCCCACGGAGCCTCCGGGACTGCCTTCGTCCAAGGACGTGATGGACTCGTTCCGAAAGCGGCTGTACTTGGCCCTGTGCAGCATCCCGGGGTGCCCGAAGAGTCCTACATACAGCACGAGTCCTGCCCAGCTGTCCTGACCGCGTTCTCGCATAGCCTTGGCAGTGCCGGAACAGGATACTGTTGCATAAACCGCCTTGTAGTCTGCTAGATACACCGTACAGAAAACAAATGGCCCCACGCCCCGTGCAACAGTCGGCGGCCACCTCTCCGGCGCGGCTCCCGAGCCCTTCGGGATGACAGCCGGGAGGGAAAGCGCCTCCCCAGCCGGCAGTCCCTCGCTGGCCCAGCCGACAGCAGGCGGCACCCGGTGTCCTCGCCTCGGATTCCTTGCGGGGTAAGTCTGGGTCCAGGCCCGCCGCGGTGGCTACCCCGCAAGGCCAGTTCTTAGGCACAGAACCCGGACAGGCACCGGCCACCGGGTCCCGCCGCACTGCCAGCGGTGCAGGAGCTTCCAGAAATAGTCAGCGCCCCCCACTTCTTAGCCACCCCTCCAGGCGCAGGAACTTTCAAACCTGCTCCCTCCGGTTGCCACGGGGCGGGGCAATGACTGGCCTATTAACCCTTCATTTGTTCCAGCGATGGTTCATTTAAAAAAGGGAAAGAAAAGGTATGTATGAGCCAACGGGCCTTCTGCCTGAGTTCGTTGATTCTGGTGGCTGCCCTGTCTTGAAGGATCCCATCTTGCATCCTGTCCGGGACACAAGCCAGGAATACTAGTGACCGGAGCGACTCGGCATGATTTCAAGGACTTGCGATAGCTCCGTGTTCCTCAGACCCCCTCCCAGCCCGCCCGCCCGGCTCGGAGCTCCGCTCCCTGCTGCACAGTCCCTGGGCTTCAGTCGGAGTGGGAGCGAGTCGGCAGCCGAGGGCTGAGATGTGCGGGATGATACGCAGACTGTTGAAATTTTTATGAATGAACTTTGCTGAATGAATTTCTTTCTGTGTGTGCAAGCTAATAAATCTGTGAATGGAGCTGAGAATAGCTGTAATTGACGGATGGGCTCAGGGGTGCTTGGTTTTCATCCAATCAGGCCGCAGCTTGGTGACTCATGCACCATAAATATACTAAGCTAGTAGCCAGGAGAAATAAGGCTGGAGGGAGAGATTTTGTTTCGTGATAGCTGCTAAAGGGGTTAAAAGGGAAGGCGATGGCTTACTACAAATCATCAGCCAGCTGGACAGCAGCAGGTTAAAAGATCTATTTTCTTCTTTGTTGAGATGGCCAGGAAGGCCAAGCAGAAGAGCTAAAAATTAGATCCGTTGTGCCACCGGTATTAGGGCATATGGTACATAACTCCTGTGGGAAGCCAGTGATGCATTTTTCTTAGAAACATAGTTCTTTCTTTCTTTCTTTTCTTTTCTTTTTTTTTTTAAATTGATTGCTGGTTTCATCTCCCATCTGGTGCAACTTCCTGTACCTATCAAATGCTTTCTGAAGATGTGATGACAACTGCCAGAGGCACAGCACACAGGAAGCCAGGAAGGAAGCCAGGAGGGGGAAATGCAGGTTCTTACAGGAACCAGGAAGAGGAAACTGCTGAACCCTTGGGAGGCTGTGGGAGTCACTTACCAGAAAGGACAAGAAAATCTCTGCCGAAGGTTGCATTTCTTGGTGGGCCAAGGCTCTTGCATCTGAAATGGATTGTTCAAAAGTTAAGACTAACTGGCCACCACAGGAATTGGGGAGGCCCCCCTCATGGTCATAGTGCCCCTAAGGCTGCCATGGGCTCCTGTGTATGCATGGCTTTCGTGGCCTGAGCTCCTTTGGGATCCACACAGCAGGTTCTAGATGAAATGGTTGCTTGTGACCATCCATACAGGCAACCTCCCTGGCTTCCTGTTCCCCCACGGAAATTATGTACCTTTCCAGCTTGTCTGCCAAGCTGGTTAGGATGTGTTTTCCCTTAGGAAGCCCCTTTTGCATCTTTAGAAACTGTCCCTTCGACCCTGGCTGACCCCCTCTCCCTGCCCTACACCTCCTCAGGCAAAACTCAGGGGGTGTAATTAAGTCAGATGTCAGGCACATCCTTGAGGCTAAAAGCTGGCTCTGGGTAAGATTGTGAAGTAATCTTTCTCTTCTTCATTTTTCCCCTTCTCTCTCCCCCCTCCCAGGACTCCTTCCTTGCTATCACAGGCCCCATATTATGCAGCTTGAGAAAGTTACTTTGCCACTCTGTGCCAGAATGCCCTCCTGTTAGGAGTAGCTAACTATACCGTACATGTTATGAGAGTTCCCGAGCCCATTCTAGGTCCTATAAAGCACTTGGCCTCATGCTCTATACAGCACCTGGCTTATAAGGATATGTCAGGTGGTGCAAAAAAAAAAAACAAAAAAAAAAAGCCATTTGAACTAGTGCCACCTGCCCCTGAAGCTGGTACTCTTTTTTTAAGATTTTTTTACTCATTATTTTTAGAGAGAAGGGCAGGGAGGGAGGGAGAAAGGGAGAGAAACATCAATGTATGGTTGTCTTTCACCTGCCTCCAGCTGGAGGCCTGGCTGGAAGACCTGGCTTGCAACCTGGTTATGTGCCCTGGCCAGGAATCGAACCAGCAACTGCTGGGTTCTTAGGCCTGCGCCAATCCACTGAGCCACACCAGCCAGGGCTGAAGCTGATACTCTTATCCCCTGCAGTCTAGGCTATTTAAAGAGAATTTTGCACAAATTGGAAGCCAAGAACGAGAACACTGTCCAAATAAATAATAATAATAATATTCATAACAATTGTGTGGGCCTGGAGCAATAGAAGCCCACCTGGCTGGTGTAACCTTACTGAGGTCTTTATGACTGGAGGGGAGGGTGCCCATAGGATCCAGGTGGCAGGTGTGTACCTCGCCAGCCAGACTCTAGGGACTCAGACCAGCGCACATCCTAAGAGGGAGTGAGCCCTAGGAGAGCTGGTGTGGAGGGACCAGGTGGGGCTAGACAAGGTAAGAAAGCAGCCATGACTAGCATTGGCTGCACTGTCCTTGGGAAACCTGGAGATCCTGGCTCTCTAGGCAGCTCTGCCGGGGCCATTTAAGAGGGTGAGAGAAACCAGAGCTGCAACGGGGGAGTTGAACAGCCCCAAGGCCAAACCAGCCCAGCAGGGCAGCTCAGCATCAAGGCAGGGGCTAAAACAGTGGCCCCAGCAGCCCAAGGAACAGCTCATTAATTGAGTAGGTTTTTACTCCAGGTAGGTGGGTGGGCAAGGTGGAAGGTTCTCCTTTTCCAGGACATAAGAATATCTTTTTCAAAGAGTAATGATGAAAAAACTATTAATAAGAGCTACTATTTATAGAGTGCAAGACAGTTTACCTATGTTAAAAAATTTGTTTCAGCCAACCAAATCTGAAGATCTAATTGAACAATTTGGGCAGCATTCCAACTACCAGCTAGAAGGGTGTTCCAACAGGTTGTACAAAAAGAAGGGTCTTTGTGGGAAGCAGGGTGGGGCAAGGGAACTTTTAGCCAGAAAGAAAAGAGAGGATTGTCTTAGGACATATTTTCTTGGAAGTAATAAAAGGGGAAGGAGTTTTATTATGTAGATTGCCTCTTCTTTCTAGAGGGGAGTGACAGATTCAGTGTGACAGATTTCCTTCCTGGGACTCAACCAGGTAATTCCTCACTGGTTGACATTTCTGGAAGAGGTTGAAATTACAATTAGATCAGGTATTAGATCTAGGTTTGGTATCCAGGGCTTTTAACACAAGTTATGTCATCTGGGGCCTGCAGGGTTTTTGGGGTTTTTTTGTTGTTGTTGTTGTTTTCCTTTCTTTAATACCTGCATTCTCATTTAATCATTATAATAACTTTTGGAGGCTGGGACTGATTTCATCATCATCTCACACATATGGAAAGAAACTCAGAGCTAGTTCAGTGACTTGGCCAAGGTCCCCTGGTGGCTGAACAGTGATGCTGGGACTCCCCCAGCAGCCCTGCCTGGCTGCGAAACCTGTACTATAACCACTGATCCCTGCGGCCTCCCAGGGTACCCAAGAGCTCAAGTCTCCATCCCAGGACTGGCATCTCCACACTGCACAAGAGACCACAGTTGAGGCTCCAAGTTTGCAGTAAGTCACCCTGATTTCCTGGCTTGTCTAAGCCCCACAGCCAGTCAGTGGTGAGAGTGGAGGGCGGAAAGCCAGTGTTTGTGCTGCTTGTCACTTACCAGACCCGATAAGCAGAGGCAGGGATTGAACCTTTATGGGTGCTTTATTCAGATGATCGGAGATCTGAGAAAACAGTGGATTTGCACCCTAACAGACTGTCTTAAATTCCATTATAAACAGACTCTTTTTATACAAAGAAAAGTGTAGGTAGGAGGTTTGGAATTCAGGAAAAATGTTAATCAGATAAAAGCTGCAGCATTCTTCCATCTGTATCCAGGCAGAGGACTTCGTGCCTTGGGTGGTGGTCCTGTCACCCTGGAGCACAAAAGCTCAGATACCATCCTGATGGCTTGCAGTCCTCCTGAGGCACAAAGGTGGAGCTGCTTATGCTTACCTAGAGTCAAGGCGGGTCATTCCTCCAGTTCCTGAAACAATAGTTTTTTACTTACTCTGATTACTAAGCCTATTAGCTATTTCCTGAAACTAAAAGGTTCCAACATTTGAGACCTACTCTCTCCAACCGCCTGTCCCTGCCTGCTGTGATACCAGCCAGCAAGTGCAAGAACCTAACTCACGCTGGGCACTCACTAAGTGTTAGTGCTTGTTCCCTCTCTGAATCCTTGGAGGTCATAGCTATACCATTCACCCTAAATACCTCACAGGATTGCCAGGAGTAAAAGCATGAGTAATAGATTAAAACCATTATTGTCATTAAACCATCGGAGTACCATTAACCCCTCTCATCCCTTTTCAGGAAAGCAAGGTTCTGCTTAGACCACTGTATGCCTCCTTTGTTTTGAGATATCCCCACTCCAGGGGCACCTGCTATGAATCAAAATGCCAGCTTTTTAAGGACCAGCCAGCTATGGCTGAGCTTCTTGGGAGGAACAGGCAGGTTCATTCAAGGAAGAACTGGGTCAGGCTGGGCCTTAATACAATAGTATTAGCCAGGTCCTGCCAGGATTTCTTAGAGGAGTTGGGGTGAAAGTGGCCTGTGCAAAACTGCCTGCCCAGCTTTGGCAGATAACCTTATGTGGGACTTGGGGCGGAGGAAGGGCATGCTAGGGAGCATAGGGAGGTGGAAACAGAACAAGACAGAAATAACTCAGGGAGGGATGGGGGATGTAGGCCAATTGCTACTTTGGAACAAAATGGAGCAGGTGGCATCAGAGTGCCACAGCACAGGGACTCTGTCTCCAGGCACCGAATACCATTTCTAGCACAGAGCAGAGCTACTCCTGAAGAATTGTTACCAAGGATGAGTCCAACAGCCCACCAGTGAGGAATGAAAACATTATGGAAGCTCTATTTCAGGGGAAAAAAAAACATCCACAAGACAATATTTATATGAAGCTCTTATCAGAGACCAAAATGCCATTTTGAGGATGAGGAAGTGAGAGGTGTAGAAGGGTTGAGTCTCTGAGAGTCGGAACCTAGCCTCACAACAGAAGAGGCAGGTCCATTTCCCCCAGAGTGGCGATTAAAGCAACATCTTCCTTTTTGCTTTACGACCAAAATGTTGACAGCTTTTTCAGTTCTCAACCTGAGTAGGTAAAAATCCTCTCTGAGAGTTGCTGTTGGCCCTAACTGGTTCTCCTAGAACTGGGACCAGCTAAAAACAGATGTTTTCCCACCTGTTGAAAATGAGATTATATCCCTGGCCGTGCTATGGAAAGAGTTAGACATCATGCAGATAAAGAGTAGATGAGTTACTTCGGGTCCAGTTCAGTTGCAAATAACATAAAAATCCCAAAGAACAGTGGCTTAAATTAAAAAATGTACTTCCTTGGAAGTGGGAAGTCTAGGCATAGTATCAGCTCTTGGCCAACTTTAAAGTTTTTTCTCTTCTCCTCATAGTCCAAAAGGGCTGATGAAGCTCCAGCCATCTAATCTTCACTCCATGCAGCAATACGAATGAAAGGACAAAGGGACATACCTACTCTCTTTAAAGAAGTCTCCTGGAAACCCAGGAGAATGTTTCCAGTAACATCTCATTAGCCAAAACTTAGTCACATGGCTACACCAAGCTGTAGGAGAAAATAAAGTCTTCATCTGAGAATGAAGCCTTTTGTCTGAGTGTGTGGTTGCAGTACACAAAACCAGAGTCTGTTACTGGGGAAGCAGTGGGGAATGGACACTGTGGTAGACAGCAGCATCTCTGCCATTGTATTATTTTTGGAAGACTATGTACCTAGATGGACTGTAACATTAGCATAGGATATTAATGCTCAGCCTTTTGGCTTAGATCAAGTGTAGTGAAACTAGCATAGGATAAAAATGTTCTTCGTCAGTGTGGCTCATCCTTCTCTGCTTTTATACATACACACACATACAGTCACAAACATGGAGCTTAAAAATGATCCACGGATCCCTGGCTGATGTGGCCCAGTGGATTGAGTGCCAGTCTGCAAATAGAGAGGTCATGGGTTTGATTCTCAGTCAGGGTACATGCCTGGTTTGCAGGCCAGGTCCCGGGTTGGAGGCATGTGATAGGTAACAAATCAATACATCTGTCATGCATCGATGTTTCTCTCCTTCTCTTTCTCCATTTACTTCCCCTTTCTCTAAAAATAAGTAAGTAAAAATATTTTTAAATGACCCAGGGTGCTGTCAGAACAGAAGCTTTCTTCTGTAGGAGACTAGTGGAGTCTGTAGGCCTTTAAAAAGTCACCAGGTGTTTCCAGGGCCAGCATCAGGCAGTGACAGGAAGTGCACTGAGGTCACTGCAGATGGCAGTCTAGCTGTTTGTGGGCTCCAGGATAGCAGACAAGAAGGAGGGAGGAGGTGTTGGGCAGGGGTCAGAGTACAGTCATCAGGAGGTGTATGACTCCAGAGCAGGATCCCAGTTCTAATTGTGGACTGGAAAGAGAAAAAGGCAAGGACAGGGCCCTGGACCGACTTAAACTCCACCACCGAGTTGGCTCATCCCTGCTTCAGTTCCAATCCTCTTTTCCTTTGCTCACCTCTACAGGAAAAACTAACTACTTCATTTCTTAGGCTTCCTTGCACCTGCAGGGGGAAGTAAAACGTGAGAGGAAAGAGATACATTGAGGCAAGAACCATTACACAAACGAAGAACCAGGATTTGATCATTTTAAAAACTCTCAAACTATCTGGATTTCAAAAGATGCTAAACTGGAGATTTGCTGTCAAGAATAGGTGCTCTACAGGAAAAGCCAAAGGTGTGACCGCTCTGAAAGATCAAAGGTTCAGAGTATGAAGTCACTCAGAAAGGCTCTTAGATGCAGCATGTGCCCCATAAATACCCTCAATCACACTAGAGAGCTTAAGGTCTGTTCTCTCAGCCATGGCAGCAAGAGCCAAAAATAGAGATGGGATTATCTCTCCAAAGTCTGTGAGTGAGACTCTTGTCTAATGAAGTAAATCCCCAGGACATAAATGACAGACACACCAGAGTCTTGAGAATGTCATGGCAGCAGACACACTGCCCAGAAGATGCAGCCACAGGTCCGAAGGATTATTCCAAGACCTTGAAACCTAGTGTAATTTGCTCAATTGTATTTAGAAATTCCCTGAGATGAATGCCTCTCAGTTTTCTTCCTGGTTGAACTGGAATACCTATCACTGCTATCCTGTGCTGGTGCCACCATATTTTGTGAGCAGATCGTTTGTTTCTTCAGTTCACAGGTCCCCAGATCCCCAGAATGACTTCTTCCCAGAACTTCACCCATACCTGATACAGAGGATGGATTGAGGACTTTTGAGCTGATGAAACTTTGGACTCCAAGTTGATGCTATATGAGGTTGAGATTTTGGGGACCTTGGGATGAGGTGAATGTATTTGTGCATGTGGGACAGATGTGAACTTTGGTGGCCTGAGGATGGACTTAACTATAGGAAGTTAAAATATTAAATTTGGGCTGCAGACCAGGTCCCTATTTGGGTGCATGCAAGAGGCAACCACACATTGATGTTTCTCTCCCTCCATTTCTTCCTCCTTTCCTCTCTCTCTAAAAATAAATCAATGAAATCTTTAAAAAATACATTAAATTTATGTTGTTTAGGCTGCTACGTGGGTGGATTTATTTTTGTTCATTTGTTTATTTTCAACAGCAATAGAAACTAATACAGACACAATACTGTGAGTCAGGGAGTGAAAGAATTTTTGCACCCTGAGATAAATAAGCATCAACAACAACCAAAATAAATAAATAAATATATAAACAGGAAGGAAGATTTGCCCCCATCTAATTCTAGCCCCCCAAATAAATGATACCTAAACCCTTTCTTGTAACTTGAGAGCTTCTTACCCGGGCAGCATTGGCCTTGCTATGGAGTGAGGCTACGTGATGGCCTCTGCAAACTGATCATCAGGGAGAACATTGCTGCTCTTTCTCTATGAAAGACTGGCTGCAGACTCAGCAAGCGCCATGATTCTGTGTTCCTCTCTTTAAATAACCACTGCTCACCAGTCTTTCTAAAATGTGGGTTCCCTGCAGAACCTCCTTACACCATCACCCATTTTTCCATTCAAAATATGTCTCTGAATCTTCCTTTCACGCTACTTGCGCCATTTTTTCACTTGGTCTCACCTCTCAGAGCTCCAGTGTCTCCTCAACTGATCAAAAATGACAGTAATGTTACCTTATATGTGGCATTATTTTGATAAGGACTAACTGGGCATGTGACACATCGTAGGCCATCATATGAGATAGTCATTATTATTGTTTTAGAGCAGAGGCCAAACAATAGTGAGGCTGAATGGATATTGAGCCCATACTTTCTAACCTAGAACTCTTAAAAATATTTCCCTCAATTGTGTTTTTAAAAGAGCCCTTATCTTTTAGTTGCATACAGAAATACTGAGTGAAGCAGTGAGGTGATTATTGACATTTACTTGAAAATAATCTGGCAGGGGAGAAAACATGGCGGGAGACGGGGTGCAAATGAAGCAAGTTTGGGCTGTCTGTCAATGATGGTTGAAGCTGGATGACAGATACAAGGGCATTAATCCAGGCTTACGCAGAGCCTAGAATAACATTGCTCCTACAAATGAAGCATAGAGGTCCGGGCTTTGGTCGGGGAGGGTACAAAATAGGGTAGACAAACTATCCCATTCCCTCCCCTGTTGTGGGGCTTGTCAGGACAGAGCAGAGCATGGGGATGTGAGGTGTAGGCCAGCTCATCTGTGCTTGTCAGGCCTGCAAGGTTAACTCTAGAAGGGTTCCTGTCTGTGAGAAATATACTCACTCAGTCCATAACACAAGTGGACACTGAGGCCAGGAGTAGAGTGAAAACGAGGCATTTATTTACGAACTTGCAAGGTTGTCTAGTGGGCAAGTACATGGAAGTGGGAGGAAGGATGAATTTATCACTAATGGGAGCAGTCCCTCCTTCGTAAATTATATTAATAACCAATGCACTGCTAAACCTCAATTTTCCTTGGTAGCCCAAACTCTGTTCCATATTCAGACTTCTTCAAGACAATCTTCAAACTCAAGAGGTCAAAATTATAGCTTGCTCTCTTGACCACCAGCAGCATCTTGCAGTCCATCTCACTGTCATCCCAGACTCCTTCCTCTGTTTGTGCCCACATCTCATCACCAAATCTGTTCATTTTATCTTTGAACCATCTTTTGACATTGCACTTAATTTTCCATTCACATAACTTTAGATATGGGTGGAGCTCTGGTCTACTCTCATTGAGACGCTCCATCCACTCACCCAATATACTCTTATCTAAATTATCTTTCTTTCTAATTTAAAAATAAGATCACATCAGTTCCCAAGTTAAAACCTTTCATGACTACTATGATTTATAGGATCAAATTCCAATCCTTCACCACTGCTAACCCCAACTAGCTTTTCAACCTCTTCTCTAGTCATTATTCCTTATAAATCCTATTTTTAACAAGCTATGCTACTGGCTATGTTAAAGAAACTACACTAAAAAAATAAAGTTTTCTGGTACAACTTTCTTGAGAATTTTGGTTAACCCCTCCACCCTTTGCACCCTCAGATTCCAGACATTGCATCTTTCAGCTTCTCAAAGCCTGTTCTCAGATTGTTCCTGCACTGAAGCAAAGGACTGATAACATCTTAAGGTGGTATTCATGGTGATGACCTTTAAGTAGATTTTATTCAGCTCATTAAAGAGGGAATGAACCAGCAGTATGGTAAACCTGGTTCAAACAGGATTTACATAGTCTACCAAGAAAGACTTTATAAAATAATTTAACCAAGTTAGAGATGAAACCATAACCTTTGAAGCTATTATTTCTACTGGACAAAAGTTATTTGCCTCTATTCCAGACAAGGTCTACAAGGTAACATGTAACGTCAGAGCCTGAGTCATTAATTAATAGTAAAAAGTAAAACCAAAGACATTACCTTTCCCTGGATCATTAAATAATTCTTGGTTGAGCCTGTAACAATGCTTCAATGTAAAATTGAAAGGACATAATTAATGTCTAAGGGGGAAAGAAGAGGGAGGAACAGGTATAAATGATCCATGGGCATAGGTAATGGGGGGAATTGACTGTGGCAGCAGGGGCTAGATGGGGCAGGGGAGAACAACAGGTGGAAATTGGGACAACTGTAACAGAACAACAATAAAAGAAAAAAAAGAGAGAGAGGAAGGAAGGAAGGAAGGAAAGGAAAGAGAGAGAGAGAAGAGAGAGAGAGAGCATACTACCTTCTTATCTCATTTCCAAATGTTTAATGATTTTTTTTTTTGAAACAAATTAATGGATGGGATAAAACTGAAGAAATTTCAAGAATCAATGTGTAGATATATAAGAGTAGATTAAAATTCTACCATACGTTCCTCCCTTTAAAATCACCCATAACAATAGCTTTGCTTGTAAAGAAAACTGAAATTAGGGAGGAACCATTCTGAAAGGCTAATACCCTCTTAGGAGTTCAATGATTTTTAGATCAAAGATAAAATTTGAAGGGGGACAGAGGGGAGCAAAAAGGGGATGGATGTAATACAACAACAATAAAATTGAAAATTAAAAAAAAAGATAAAATTTGAGCGACTGGATTTACTGTGGTGACCCAAGTTTAGCCAAGAATTTGAAAAGCAACTTCCTAGCAAAAGCACAAAGGCAACCCGGCTGCACAGACACAATCTGGAATAGGGGAAACCACTGGCTCTGGAGAAGACAGACTTGAATTTGAATTTGAATCCTAATTCTCTGAAACTGTTTCCACACATGCAAGTGGATGACCATGAGGATCAAAAACAATAGAGAAATGGTTTCCAAATGTTGATTCCCAAACTGGTACTTAACTATGAAAATGGTTTTTCTTTCCAGTTTATATAAAAATAGTAACAATTTTATTTTTTTTTAGAAATAGTAATAATTTTAAAAGTTCATAGGGGGAGAGGTGGGCCTTATACTGAGAGTTTTTTTTTTTTTAATTAAATTTAAATACTGTATTTGCAAAAACAAACTCATAGACACAGACAACAAACAGACTGGTGGTTGAGGGGGTCATGGTAGCGCAGGGAGTGGGGAGAAAGTAAAATGGGTAAAGGGGTGAAATATATGATGACAGACAGCAACTAGACTTGGAGGTGGGCATGCAATAATAATAGAGTTTATTGATGTAGAATTAGAACGTTGTATACCCGGAATTTATACAATGTTATTAACCCATGTTACCTCAAATTATTTATTTATTTTTAATGATTTTTTTAAAAAGATTTTATTAGTTTTAGAGAGAAGGGAAGAGAGAGAGGCAGAGAAACACCAAAGCATAGTTGCCTTTTTTCACCTGCCTCTAGCTATAGACCTAGCTGGAGACCTGGCTTGCAACCTCATTATGTGCCCTGAATGGGGAATCGAACCAGCAACCTTTTGGGTTTGCAGGCCGGCATCTTATCCACTGTGCCAACAGCACCAGCCAGGGCTATTACCTCAATTGAAAAACACCTGTTTTATATTTTGAAATTGTCTTTTCTATTTGTGTGTGTGTGTGTGTGTGTGTGTGTGTGGCAGAATTCTGGTATAAAATAATGGTAATTGCAAACAGTAGTCTCTTTTAAATTGCTTTACAGTGAAAGTTGGCAATTCCTTGTTTACCTCTGACTGTTCTTTGATACTGCTCTGGGAACCATTCTAAGAGAGAGTGTGAATCTACTTGGTGAACTGCAAGTATGAGCACAAGAGTGAGCTGTTATCACTGGAGTCTCCGAAAGTACCACCGCTTGAATGGGGATGAAAATGTTATCCAGCTGGTCCTGAAGGTTCCCAAAGATCCCACACTAAAACAGCTGTCCCCTGGGACTTTAACAGGGCCAGACTTCTCACAAAGAACTTTGGGCCCCGGGGCAGCAGAGCGCCTCTGGGTTAAGACTTTTACTCTCTAGGGGAAAGAGAATACAGCATGATAAGGCTTTCCCTCTTTAGTGGCTAAGGAGACACCCTGGCCTGTGTTAGAGTCGGTGATGCAAAGAAGAATCCAGTTTGCAGCAGGAAAGTGGGGACAGCAGAGAAAAGGAGGGCCTGGTGCTCGGATTTGGAAAACTGTGGGTTTGATAAAGCTCTACATTGCCAGGACACGTGGTACAGGAATAAGTACAAAAGCGCCGGGACAGCCGGACTTCGGTCAAGGTTAATGGTTCTAGAATAATCCCTGTTTGGCTCTTGAGCTGACCCTTGACATCCCCTTTTTCACTTTGCATAGAAGTAGTTCATTGAAAGAAATCAAATAAGCCAGATGAAAATTAAATTCACCCATATCCTAACTTAGTGGCAATCCTGTTAGCAGTTTAACATATAACCTTAGGATGTTTATTTTTCCCTTAGGATATTTATTTTTCCCTTAGGATGTTTATTTTTCCCTATGACTAAACACTTTTTCAAACACAAATAACACAATATTGTGTATACGGGTTTTTTTTACTGCTTTTTTTCTCACGTAACAGAAAACACCACTTTTTTCCCACGTCACTAAATGTATAGTATTATTTTAATGGTTATATGTAGTACCATTGTGCAAATGTGCCATAATTTAAAGGTGGTGGTGGTGGGGGTTAGGTTTCCACACACACCAGGACTGCTAGCTCATGTTGCTAAATCCTTCCATACAAAATGTGAATTGCAGATTCTAGAAAATGAGTATTTAAGTATCCACTCTACCTGCCTGTTTGAATTTTTTAAAGATTCGAGTGAAGAAACTCAATATCCTAGTATGCAGAATGAGTTCCTAGAAGTAGCATTACTGGGTCAAAGTGGCTTCTTGTTTTCACCCGGGATGATGATCCGTTTCCTGGACGAATTTAGGCACCACGGGCTCCTCCCAGGCCTACCCAGCGGTTCCCCGGGGCGCCGCAGCGGGGCTGCCCGCGGCCGCGCGCCTCTGCTGCGGAGCCCGGCAGCCGCATGAGCGCCCTGTCCCTGTCCGTGTGCGCCTGGCTTCCCTGAGAAAGACCAGAGGGGTGCCAGGCTGCCAAGCTCGTAGCATCAAAGCTGCAGGCGCCCTGAGAAGAAAAGGGCCAGTGTGCGTCCACGAAACTCAAAAGCCCTGCTCCAGGCACTGCGACTCACGCGGGAGGGGGCGAGGGTGCTGAAACTGTGCTTTAACAGTGTGGGCAGTCAGGCTGTGGGTGCCCCGCCAGGACAAAGGGGCCTCAGTGCTGGAGAGGAGACCGCCCGGGGCCTGGTGGGAGCATAAAGGGAAGCTGTGTCCCTGCAGCACTCAAGTTCACCTTTGTCTTCAGAGTCCAAGTCAAAGGAAGGTTACAGAAGGAGCCTGCAGGCTCTCCTCCCTCATCATGGGTCTGGTCAACAGGAATGGCCAAGTTCTTTCTTCAAGATGCTGGGAATTCGAATGAAAATAGAATTGTGCTTGCCTGCTAGCTGGGACAGCGGTCTGTGTTTGTATCCATAGCTGCGTCCTCTGGCCTGGACCCATCAAGGAGGAGGGGGAAGCCGGTACCAATTCCTGGAAGGGATGGCGGGAAGGAAACCCAGGCAAACATGTTACACAGCAATAAAAATTGGCCATCGTGAGGGAGTGGGGGCGGGGCTCAGGTGGGCCTGGGATGCCAGGTGATCAGATTTCTTTCCAAGGACCCTACCCAGCTGCCAGCAGTGCGGATCCTGCCCTTGCTCTTCTGAAGAGAGAGGCCGCCTGACAGCAGCCGCCAGTTGACCAGCAGGAAAGGGCCCCGATAAAAGAAGGTTAAAGGCTGCCTTTCTTACACCTGACCTTCACTGAGCCTTGTCAGGGAGCTGGCACAAGATCAGCCATCTGTTGACACTTAGAGAAAAAACGCTTTTGGCTGAATTACCTACATAATTCCAGTGACCGGAGGCAGGGGGAGCAGTAGCTGTAATGCAGAGGATTCACAAGGCTCCCCCACCACATCCACACTTCCCAGTTGTATGGATTTTGTAACCCTCCTTTTTGCTATGGGGGCGGGGGGGGGGGGGGGGGGGGCATAGTTTAGAAACAAATGAATGCAGCAACTAACACACAAGCTTTGAATTCCTGACCTGAGTTTCAGTCCTACCTTTGCCACTTACCATCTATGACTTCAGACAACTAACAACCTCATTTAATTACCTCCTCTGTAAAATGGGCATACAATACATGTCATATGGAATGGCTGTTAGAATGGAAATATTTGCAAATATACCCAGCATAGTAGTAAGTTTCAAATAAAGTTTTCTGTTTGTTTTTTAAAAACTTCATTATTCCAAATATCACTGCAAGTGGATTTGAAGCTGTTTGTACAAATAGAGTACTAAGTCATAAATAAGAAATGAAAACATTCTTCAAGTCTTGTTCTGTATAATTCTGAGTTCTTTTCATCTTTACAACAAGAATGTATTCCTCCAGTAACTTGTGAAATAAATATAGAGGTGGGCAAAAGTAGGTTTATAGTTGTGAGTACATGAAAATAGAATATTCTTGTTTTATTTACTTATTTATCTATTTATTGTATTATTTCCATGTGAACAATTTCAAAGGTACTATTTATGCCCTTTATTCCAAAGAACCAAGTGAAGATAACAAACAAGAAGGAAATTCATTCAGGCGACAGCAATGATAGTATATAAAGTGAAAGAAGGGTGAATAAACTTGCTAGAAGTGGGCTGGCAATTTAATTCTGAGCTCTCAGGCAGCCAAGACAAAGGGGGAAGCATGATCATTTTAATAATTTATGCTGTTCACTGATGAAAACAGATCTGTTCCCTTTTCTTTTAAAGACCTTATTTATTTTGAGAGAGAGGGGAAGGGAAAAAGAAAGAGGCAGAGAAACATCAATGTGTGGTTGCCTCTTACTCGCCCACAATGGGGAACCTGGCCTGCAACCCAGGCATGTGCCCTGACTGGGAATCAAACCAATGACCCTTTGGTTGGCAGGTTGGCGCTCAATCAACTGAACCACACCAGCCAGGGCCAAACCTGTTTCTCAAAAGCACAGCTATTTCTTTAGAAATTTCTTTAGCCCTGGCCAGGTAGCTCAATTGGTTAGCATGTCATCCTGAAATGCCAAAGTTGCTGGTTCAATCTCTGGTCAGAGCACATGTAGGAACCAACCAGTGAATGCATAAGTAAGCCAAACAAAAATATCAACGATTGTCTCTCTCCTTTCCTCTCTCTAAAACCAATCACAAAATTTAGAGGAAAAAAAATGTCTTTAGGAAGTTTTTGTGAAAGTAAACACTGCACTTTCATGAACATCAGCCATGCTTTTCTTTAAGAGCAGATTGAATTGCATACGGGCTGCTTTAGGTAATACTCCTTAATGATGTCCTAATGTCCGTGTGAAGCTCAGTGAGGACACTTCTCCAGGCAGCTTGCTTAAACACCTTCACCGCCGACTATTACAATAGCACCATCTGCTTGATCAGCACTTTTACAACTGGGGCATCCCTTTCGCGTACACTAGTTCATTTACTATCCAACAATCCCGTGGCTTGATCAAGGCCCACTGCTAGAAGATGGCCTAGCTGAGACTTCAAATCAAATGTTTCTACACCTATGCACTGGCTCCACCAATACTGAGTGATGTAATTAATTCATAGGCAACTGTAGGTGAATCAGAATAAAAGAGACCTATTGTCTTACAATAGTATCTAATAGGCCAAAGGAGAGCTGATGAGAAATGGAATAACAGAGGACAGCAAAAATTATCCACACTAACTTGAAGGTGAAAGATTTGAGCTGAGAAGGTGAGAGACAAGGGACAGAAGAGCCTAAGTGGTAATGGGGAGAATGCTGGAAAAGTCACTTGGGTAAATCATCTAGGTTCGGCACCTTAAGACGGAGGTGGAGGGTAGAGATTTAGGTCTGGCAGCTGCAGTAGTCTGCCATAACCAAAGACCACAGACTGGGAGGCTTAAGCAATAGGCTTCCATCTTCTCATAAGTCCAAAATCAAGAGGCTGGTAGGGTCAGATCCTGGTGAGGCCTCTCTTTCTGGGCTGCAGATGGCTGTCTTCTCACTGTGTCTTCACATGGCCTTTCTTTTGTGCATGCGTGGAGGGAGAGAGTGTGCTGATGTCTCTTCCTCCTCATAAGAACAGCAGTCTTATCCGATTAGCACTCCGCTCTTACATCCTCATTAAACCTTTATTACCTCCTAATGCTCCATCTCCAAACACAATCACAGTGCTGGTTAGGGCTCCCATATATGAATGTGGGGGGTGCACAAATTCAGTCCAAACAGGAGCCGAAGGTGGGGTGGGGGGAGTGTCCCTGGAACAAAGAAAAGGGGAACTCTGCCAAAAAGAACCTTATTCCCTCAGGTCTCGTAGACTGTGGGACGCAGGCTAGTTCCAGCTGGTAAAGAATGATAGAAAGGCCCTGGCTGGTGGCACAGTGAATAAAGCATCAGCCTTCCAACGTGAAGGTCGCTGGTTCAACTCCCAGCCAGGGCACATAACCAGGTTGCAAGCCAGGTCTCCAGCCAGGTCTGTAGATGGTGGCAGGTGAAAGGCAACCATACATTGATGTCTCTCTCCCTTCCCCCTCTCTCTAAAAATAATAAATAAAATCTTTATAAATAAATAAATAAAAACACTATTTAAAAAAAAAAAAAAGAATGTAGAGCTAAGGTAAGACTAGAACTTGTGCAGGATCTGACAAGGGATTAACACATGGCATCATAGATTTTAGTGTAAGAACCCTACAGACTCAACTTCTGGCTCAGCTGTATATGAGCTCTGTGACCTTGAGCAAGTCTCTTACATGTTTACAGACTCAGCTTCCTTATCTAAAATGGGGGTACTAATATAGATCCAGTCTACCTGAGAAGGCGGAAAATCAAGGTAGAAGGCAGTGTCAACAAAGAGGAGCCATCCCCTTCCCCCAACACACACACACACACCCACACACACCCACACACCTCCGCTGCACATCAACATTGTAGTCTTCAATGATATAAGACGAAATGGTAGATAAACAGGGCTAGGCACACTAGAAGTCGCCGTATAAATGATGTAAGAGATTCCATCAACAGCAGGGATGACGATGGCACCAGGAGCTACTCTCAGCATTTTGTCAGCGCAAACCCATCTCACAGCCTCTGTGGGGGAGGCGTTGCTCACCAACCGGGCTCATCACAGTGGCAGTGACAGGAGGCCAGCGAGGGGCTGCCCCGTGAGTGCAGGGCTGAACAGGGACTGGCCGCCCACTTCGTTCAACAACTGCCCAATTACTTCCTCCTCTGTTCCTCTTCCCTGCAATCGGTCCCCCAAGTCGAGACAGCTGTTGGGGCAGCAAGAGCAGACAGAGCTGGGGCCCCGCATCCTCCTGAATTGGGTTTGTGCCAAGTCTAACACATCCCCTTCTTCTCTCTATCACGACTGAGCGTGAATCCCTGAGCGCACTGAGGCTTGGTGGTCTGTCCCCTCACAGTAGTAGGAGCTGCAGGGAGCTGGAGCTGCCAGCCTGCTCCTGCTCCCGCCCAGGCCCAGCCCACGGGCTTCCACAAAGCAGGACTCAGGACAGGCTGAGGAGCAAGCAGCAAATGTTGCCCAGGAAACTCCCCAGTCCCTTGATGTTCTGATCTTAGCTACTCTCCTCTCTGGGAGCCAGGCAATAAGAGGATGACGAGAAGGAAGTTGCTATCTCTGTCTCCTCCTGAGAGGTTCTCCAAGCCTTGATTTTCTTCTGTGAAAAGGGAATAGGACTTCTGGTCAAGATGGTGGCAGAGGCAGACAAGGCTCTCCTCCTCCCACAACCGCATCAGTTACAGCCATCGCTCGCAACTGTCAGAAATCAGGTTGAAGGGAAGTCTAACAACTATGGAGTTAAAGAAACCACATCCATAAAGACTGGTAGGATGGGTGAAGACATGGAATGAGCTGGTCACACACACACACACACACACACACACGTGGTGGATAAAAATTCAGGAGGGATATCTTGGGAGTGAGGAGTCCCAGCCCCACACCAGGACCCTCAGCCCAGGATTATAGTGCCAAGAAAATTAAGTCCCCATAATTTCTGGCTGCAAAAAGTGGAAAAAACTTCTGGAACCCCAAGCCATTCCTCATAAAGAACCCACACATGGACTCACCTACTCAGACTCACTCCCTCTGCACTCCAGCACCAGGGTAGCAGCTTGAAGGCACCAGTGACACACAGGGAGGAACGGAAGTGTGGCATGAAGGCAAGCAGAGGCCATTGTCCCTTTTCTGACCCATTCCCCCACAGAACTGGCAAGCTGGTGTTATATCTGAGACTCCATTAACCTGGCTAACAAGGTTTAACCCACCCTGGAGAACCCCTGAGATTCTGCCCCAGCTAATTTATAGGCCCACCCAAGCTACTTTTCCATATGAATGGCTGGTCTTGGCTCATGCTTCACGACTTCCTAAATTCTCTCAAACAAGCATCAGCTGGTGTCAGTGAGCCGGGGGCTCAGCACTAAAATTCACAGATTGGCTTTGCCTAGATTCACACATTGGCTTCTTTTGGGAATCTCTACGCCCAGCATAACTAACAGCCATCTCAGATTGCTTTATAGCTCAGGCAGGGTGGCCCAGGGCAAAACACAGGTGGGGCTGACCTTGTCTTGAACTACCTGGGAAACCCCAGAGCCCATGCACTCAGTGGACAGCTACAACTACAGTGGAGCACCACCACCCTGCCCCTGCATGGCTGACACTTCACGGAGGGTAGGAGGTGGTGGTCAGTGGTCACAGCCAGTCCTTGCAGCTGACTGGCCTGGGTAAATCCCTCCCATTGATCTGCCAACAGCAACCAAGGCTCAACTACAAGAGGAGGGTGTACTCAGCCCACACATTGAGCACACCTCAAGTACCCAGCTTGAATGATAGAGAAGGCTGTGCTGCTTGACCCTACAGGACACCTACTTTATTAGGCCACACTACCAAGACATGGAGTCAAAGCAATTCTACCTAACATATACAAGCAAACAGGAAAGGTGCCAAAATGAAGAGACAAAGAAACATGGCCTAAATGAAAGAACAGATCAAAACTCCAGGAAAAGACATAAAGGGAACCCTGGTTGATGTGGTTCAGTGGACTGCGTGATGGGCTGCAAACTGAAAGGTCACTAGTTCGATTCCAGGTCAGGGCACATGCCTGTGTTTCAAGCCAGGTCCTCAGTTGGGGGCCTCTGAGAAGCAACCAATCTATGTTTCACGTATAGATGTTTCTCTCCTTCCCTGTCTCTGAAAATAAGTAATAAAAGCTTCTTCTTCTTCTTCTTCTTTTTGAAGAGCTGAAAAAAAAAAAAAAAATGGACATAAGCAATCTATCAGATGCAGAGTTTAAAACACTGATTATAAGGATGTTCAAGTAACTTAGTGAGGACCTCAACAGCATAAAAAATATCCAGTCAGAAATGAAGGATACACTAATTGAAATAAAGAACAATTTACAGGGAAACAATAGTAGAATAGATTAAGCTGAGACTCAAATCAATGATTTGGAACATAGGAAGCAAAAATCAACCAATCAGAATAACAAGGAGAAAAAAGAATCCCCCCAAATGAGGATTGTTTAAGCAGCCTCTGGGACAATGTCAATTGCTCCAACATTTGCATTATAGGGCTGCCAGAAGAAGACGACAAAGAGCAAGAAATTGGAAATATATTTGAAAAAATAATGAAAGAAAACTTCCCTAATTTGGTGAAAGAAATAGAATTGCAAGTCTAGGAAGCACAGCAAGTCCCAAACAAGATGGATGCAAAGAGACCCACTCCAAGACACATGATAATTAAAATGCCAAAAGTTAAAAATAAAGAGAGAATTTTAAAAGCAGCAAGTGGAAAGAACAGAGTTACCTACAGGAGAATTCCCATAAGACTATCAGATGTTTTCTCAAGAGAAACTTTGCAGGCTAGAAGGGACTGGCAAGAAATATTCAAAGCCATGAAAAGCAGGGACCTACAGCCAAGATCACTCTACCCAGCAAATATATTATTTAGAATCAAAGGGCAGATAAAGGGCTTCCCAGACAAGGAAAAACTAAAATAGTTCATCATCACCAAACTATTATTATATGAAATGTTAAAGGAACTTTTTAAAGAAAAAGATCAAAGCTATGAAAAATAAGATGGCAAAAATATATATCCATCAACAACTGAATCTAAAAGTCAAACTAAACACCTGGCTGGTGTGGCTCAGTGGATTGAGTACTAGCTTGCTAACCAAAGGGTCGCTGGTTCGATTCTCAACCAGGGCACGTACCCAGACTATAAGCCAGGTCTCCAACCAGGTCCCCAGCCAGAGGAAGGTGAAAGGCAACCATACATTGATGTTTCTCTCCCTTTCTTCTTCCTTCCCTTCCCCTCTCTCTAAAAATAATGAATAAACTCTTTTTAAAAAGAAGTAAAAACATATCCTGGCTGGTGGCACAGTGGATAGGTGCTGGCCTGTGAAACCAAATGTCTCTGGTTCAATTCCCAGCCAAGGCAACATAACCAGGTTGCAAGCCAGGTCTCCAGCCAGGTCCATAGCTGGAGGCAGGTGAAAGGCAACCATACATTGACGTTTCTCTCCCTCTCTCCCTTCCCATCTCTCTGAAAAATAATAAATAAAATCTTAAAAAGAAAAAGAAGTAAAAATAAATAAATAAATAAAAATCAAACTAAGCAAACAAGAAGACAGAACCCTGGATATGGAGAAAGTTTTGATGGTTTCCAGATGGGATAGGGGGCTTAGGGGAACGGGTGAAGAGGTGAGGTGATTAGGAAGTATAAATAGGTAGTTACAGAACAGCCATGGGGATGTAAAGTACAGTATAGGAAATGGAGTAGCTAAAGAACAATTGCCCATGGACATGTAGAATGGTAGGGGGATTGCCTGAGGGAGTAGTGGATGAGTGAAGGGGGGCAAAGAGGGAAAAATCAGAACTTTAAGAGCATAATCAATAAAATATAATCAAAATAAAAATAAATATATTTAATGAGGGAGTAATACTATCCTCACAGGGAGGCTGTGAGCACTATGATGCAGGCGAAATGCCAATGACAGGGCCTGGCTGGTGGTAACCCCATGGGAAGGGACTACAGCAGTGCTTCTTGTGACAGGGAATTGCTCACCCTCTCCCTGTGCTACCCTGGCATGTGGTATATATTCCTGCTGTGGCATTTATTCATATATAGAATTAGATGTTATAATTTCTAAAATCATTCTTTACTAAATGCCAGGCAGTGTTTTAAGTGTTGGGTATTATTTCACTTAATCCTTACAACTCTGTTATTCATCCTTTTCTCTACAGGAAGCTCAGGCAAGGAAAGTAACTTGTCTAAAATGGTATTTGAATCCTAGATCCAGCATGTCCCCTTCTTTTCACTATTACATCTGTGAGTAAATCAGTGGGTGCCCGTTGAGGGTTGGTGGCCTGTCCTCCGGAAGGAATCCACAAGTTTGAATCTAAGCCCTATGTTCTAATCCTCTACATTAATTGCTTACCATCCATTCCACTGTCTATAATTGGTTTGCTTATATCTCCTCCTATTTTAAATGATATGCAACTTAAGGGCCAACACCTCCTTTTATTCATCTCCTTTCTTGAACCTAGCACAGTGTCTGACACATAGTAGGCATGTAGGAAATTGTCCCCATTTATTAAACACATGTATTACGTACTACACATGTTATGGATACTTCCTCACCTGTGTGCTAGGAGTTAGTATGTCCATCTGTCAGATGAGACGTCTGAAGCTCAGCAAGGTTCTGTCTTGCCCATGTGGTCAGTGCCAGTTCTCCCCTGGAGCTGCCCGACTTGGGGTGGGGGGCATGTGGTTAACAGAAAAGCAGACTGCGCCTCAACCACGTGAGCAGCATTCTTTCTTACAGAAGGCAGCTCCAAGTGCAGAAGTGGAAAATACATGTTTATATGAATAAAAGCCATCTCGATTAATTTACACACATGCACGTGTGCATAGATTCATTCTGGGAGGCGGTGTGTCTAGGGAAGGGCTTTCGTGGGGAACTGCAATCAGAGAGGGGATTTACTTTTCCGTGTACACTTCTCTTTATCTTTTTCAATTTTGAATGACGTGTAGGTATTTTCTCCTTATAAGAGATTAGACTTTTTAAAAGGACTGCTGCCAGTTTCCTGGGAAAAAAATACTGGATCTGGAGACTCAGGTTCTAATCTCATCTCCGCCACTGGATACATTTGAAGAGTCATCAGAATCATTTTCAGTTTCTTATCCTTCAAATGGGTGTAGGGACAGCTGGTGTGCCTGTCACAGGGTCGAACGCATCGCGCAAGGTGCCCACCACTGCGGGTCCCCGACCTCACGGTGCGAGTCGCACGCCAGGAGCACAGCCACCCTCCTGCTGCCCGAGGCCCTAGTAAACAGCAGCCGGGGCGCGCGGGGACCCGCGCCTGGAGCTGAGGCTGGGCCTGGGGACACAGCACTTGCTGGGGCGGGAGCGGCGCGAGGTACCAGAATAAATCTTCCAGCGACGCATTTGTATTTCCCCTCTGCTACCGTCACACGCCCACAGGGAGCAGCGTCCCTGCTTTTGGGGTTTAAGAACCCTTGTTGGGGTAGGAAGATGGCCCGGGCCAGGCAGCCCTCTCCGACTCGCGGGCGGACGGTGGCGCCGACGGTAGACGTCGCTCCGCGCTGTTGGAGGAGGACGCGGGGGCAGGCAGGGGTGGGGCAGGGTGCGGCGGGGCTGTGGGCTGGTCACCCTGCAGCTCTGCCGCAGGGGTCCTATGATTCCAATTTGGCAAGGACAACTCTTTTGGCCAGAACATACAGCTTTCTTAGCGAATCTATTTTCAATAGTAGAGCTGGGGGCAGGGGAGAACCCCAGAGACTTTTCTAGGTTCTGAAGCACAGAATGGAGTAGCCTGGGGATTGGAAAATCGGGTTCCTCTAACGTGCCTCCAAAAGTCTAAGTGACCTTGGGCAGGTCCCTTCACTTCCCTTCACTTCCCTGAGCCTCAGATTGCTCGTCTGTCAATGAGGGATTTGAACCGAATCGTCTCTTGGTTCTCACCGTACCCAAGATCTTACATCCTGGAAATCTGACTGGGGTTCAGCTCTCGCCACCCCCCCCCCACCCCCCCCACGTGCGGCCAGCGGTTCTCTGTTCCACAGGCTCGGAAAGCCTGCTGAGTTCCCTCATCGCTGCCATCAGCAGCTGGGGGGCCAGAGATAGGAGAGGGTCTACCTGAAATGGACACCCCAGCAGGGGAACATGCTGCTCGCTTGACATCACACCAGGGAACCTCGATTCCCACTATCCCACTGGGGCGGTGGGTGTTTGGATAAGAAGCAGACCACGTACCTGTGCGTGAGTGCGTATGCATGTGTCCACTTGCTTGTGTCGGTGGGAGGGGCCAGGAAATGGTGACTGTGTACCTATTATCCTGAGTTATATTCGCTTTCTACAAGGATAAAGGGGAAATCACAACCCTAGTTTCAAGCCATGTAGCTGAAAGGCCACATCTGCAAAAGCACCGCTTCCTGTAGCTGTGCGTGTGTGTGGCGGGAAGCGGCATGGTTCTATCATTTTAACTCCAACATGAGCTGTATTTAGGGCTTCTGGGGTTTAGCTGAGAAGTAGCATCAGCACTTTCAAATGATCTGTCTGGGAAAAGGTTCTGAGCTTCATGCACACAGCTATGTGTGAGTCAGGACCGACCGTACTTGTCTCAGTCCACCGGAGCACTGAACTCAGTCATGGGCACTTTTTGGCAATAATTGAGCCATTCAATTAAAATATAATAAGTGGTGCTCATTTCAGAACTTGTCTCCCTAAGTCTTTGAACAGTAGGGTAACTATTCTTCACAACTTACCTTGGGAGTGATTGTTTTCAAATGCAGTTCCACATTTAAGGAACCCCTGACCCTGGGGCAAACCAGGACATGATGATGTTCACAAGAGCAAATCCTTTGTGGTCCAGCAGGGTCTTGGTGCTCCATTCTCCTCTTCAGGAACCTAGAGGCTCCTCAGGCATACCCAAGACCCTGTCCAGTGATCCTCCTGAGGGGTGTGGTTCCTGGGGAAGGGGCTGGAGTGACAGGCAGAGGCTTTATTTACTGCACCTGCCTCAGGGGTGTAGCTCACCGGGGCAGGTGGTTGGATTCCACTTCGTGGTGCCACTGGGGACAGTCCCCACCACTCTTGCTAAACTCAGTGTGCGGTCAGGGCCAGGCCAGCTCATTCTCCAGGCTTCTTTCTGCTGGTGTTCGACTCACGCTTTTCTTGGAGCATTCATTTACAGCCTTTGCCAGGGGTGCCTCCCTGCCTTTTCGCTCCACACACACCTCCACAGGCGATGGTGCAAATAAGTGGGGGGCGTGGGAGGAGACACTGGCATGTGATCAGAAGCTTGGGGTGAACTCTCCTCATCCTCTTTCCCAGCAAGTGGGGTGGGGGGAGAGGCCTGTTGTGTCCAGAAAATTTGAATTATCTGGCGAAGTCCACTCTGGAACATTAGAGAATGTCTCAACAGGTGCCAGAAGCAGAGGTCAAGAGCTTTTGATTGCATCACGTGAGCACATGCCCAGCGACTGGGGGCCCTGAACCCATCCGGGACCAATCCAGCATCTTGGCGTTAAAATAGCCCAGTTTTTCAACCTCTGCATTATTGACGTTTTGAGGCAAATAATCCTTTGTTGTGGGGAGGAAGGGGGCACTGCCCTGTGCATTATATGACGCTTAGCAGCTTCTCCGGCCTCCACCTAATAGATGCTAGAAGCACACTCTCCGGTTGTGATCATCAAAAATGTCTGCGGACTTGCCAAATGTTCCCCTGGAGAGAAAGCCACCCCTGGCCGAGTTACAGCAGCCCCATCCTCCTGGGCCTTCACAGTTTAAGCAGCGTATTTTGATGCATGGTCTTTGAATGCTAGTTCCCCAGGGTGCTCATAATTTTTGCATGGAGAAAGTACTGTGAGGCCAAGTAAATATGGAGAACTCTGTGTTCCATGGTCCAGCACACTGGAAAATGCTGTCTGACTTACCATAAATCTTTCCCCACATGGCGAGTCTAAGGCTTTAGGAGGCTCTAAAATTTCTGAGGGTAAGAAAACCTGCTCAACAGTGATCTGGACTTGGCTTTTTCATGGCCACCAAGGGCATTGGAGAGTCCTGTCTTAAAATCCAGGCACCCAAAACCAACTGACCCAAATGCAAAAGTCCCAGGAAAGACACCCATTGGCCCAGATTGGATGAACTATTTCAGGATTAAGAAATCATGCCTGGCCCTGGCTGGTGGCACAGTGGATAAGGCGTCAGCCTGCAAATCCAAAGGTCACTGGTTCGATTCCCAGCCAGGGCAACATAACCAGGTTGCAAAAACAGGTCTCCAGGCAGCTCCATTGCTGGAGGCAGGTGAAAGGCAACCATACACTGATGTCTCTCCCTCTCTGCCTCTCCCCCTTCCCTTCTCTCTGAAAAATAATTTAAAAAATCATGCTTATGGGATGAGGTTAGGGTGGGTGTGGAGGCCATAGAGCAAAGAAGGGACATACCAAGTAGACAAAATAATAGATGCCTGGCCATAGTGCTTTAGCAGCAGTTGCCTTTAAAGTCCTTTTATTTACTTATTTTTTCTTTGTGCTTTTTCTAAATCCTGGGCAGCCTCATCATCTTGCTCTTGCTCAGATTTCATGAAAGTGGCAGCATACCCAAATTATAAGAACATAGAAAAACGTTCTTAAATTCTGAAGTTAAAAGAGCGTGTTTGTTCAACATTTCCAGGGTGCCTAAACCTGGCAAGGGTGGGTTGGCTATGGACACAGGTCCAGAGCTTTGGTTATGATTTTATTCCTTTAGAGGTTTGTTATCATGAATAGTGAGGTGAGGGAGAGTCTTTGAAAGTTAAAGCAGCCCTGAGCAGATCTGGGGCACCATAATCAGGCTTACTCAGTTTCTATTCCGAGCAAGAGATGCTGTCACTTTAAATACTGTGCTCTGGTTACTAGGGAAACCAGATAAGTGGGTTGCCAGTACAATCTTCAATCTTTCTATGAAGATTAAAGCACCTTGCTCCAGCTAGAAAGTAGATGGGAGATTCATAGGTGTGAGCCGAATTTTTCATCACTGGAGGGGTGGGGGGACAGGTCAAGATGAAGTGGCATGATTTCTGGTTCATAAGTAAAAGATAAAATTTGTAGCTGCTGGCTATTTATCACTCATAACTATTTGCTAACTCAATTGAGACAGGGGTTTAAGACTGACTTCTAGTTGCATTTCTACCAGTAATTTTCTTTGTCAATGTCCTGAAATCAGACTTAGTGCCAAGTCTGGGAAGTCGGTTATAGGAGAGAAAATAGTTGCATTTTAGTTAGCCATTCCTTTTGGTTATTCTTATTCGATACCTCAAGCATATTAAAATATAAAGAATAGCCTTGGCTGGTGTGGCTCAGTGGATGGAGCACTAGCCTGTGAACCCAGGGTCACTGGTTCGATTCCCAGTCAGGACACATACCCAGGTTGCAAGCCAAGTCTCCACCCAGGGCCCTAGCTGGAGGCAAGTGAAAGGCAACCCTACATCGATGTTTCTCTCCCTCTCTTTCTCCCTCCCTTCCCCTCTCTCTAAAAATAATGAATAAAATTTTTTAAAATAAAAATAAAATAAAATATAAAGAATAATATATGACACACTCATGTCCTGCTCATGCAACCTAAATATAAACAGTATAGACACTGGAAGTGGTTTGTGCATTTCTGCCCCTTTCACATTTAATGTGATAGAAATGTCATGCAGCCCTGGCTGGTGGCACAGTGGATAAGGTGCTGGCCTGCAAACCCAAAGGTTGCTGGTTTGATTCCCTAGGCAGGGCACATAATCAGGTTGCAAGCCAGGTCTCCATCCAGCCAGGTCTGTGGCTGGAGGCAGGTGAAAGCCAACCATACATTGATGTCTCTCTCTTTCTCTGCCTCTCTTTCTTTCCCTCTCTCTAAAAATAGTAAATAATACCTTTAAAAAAAAACAAAAGAAAGAAAGAAATGTCAAGCAACTTGCCCCCTCCTTCCATATAGGAATTGTTAGTTACTTAGCTTAACATATGTGAGAGCTGTCCAGAACATGTTGAGCCAACGTCAATATAATTAAAAGTTTGTGCGGCTGATACTTTTGGGACAGACCTTGTATTTTGAACTATAAGCAACATAGGACCATTAAGTACAGAACAACTCAAGGACTTCCCTATTCTAGGGTGAGGCTTTTCTGTTTATGATTCAGGTTAGTTTTTCCTCCCATCCCAAACTCTGAACAATGTGAGAAAGCAGGAGTGGCCAGGGAGTCAGCAAGAATGAGTTGTAAATGCTGCACTGCAGATGCAGGCTTCTTGACTGCATTCAGCCTTCTTTCGTGCATTCGTTCAACAAAGATCTATTACGGGCCTATTTTGTGCCAGGCATTGTGCTCAACACTGAGGATGAAGAGTCACAGAACAGCTCCCAGACCTGCGCACAGAGTTTAGTAAGGGGGGGGCGGTGAAGGGGCTGCTGGGAGAGACACGTTAGCCTCAATAGGAAGTAAGAGCTTGGTAAGTGCAAAGGTGGGGGCAGGTGAAGGGAGAGAACAAGTGGGGAAGAAGGAACAGGTTTGGGGAATCAAGTGATGAAGAGTGTTACAATTCCAGATAGAGCAGTCCCTGGCTCCCTGGAGGCCTCACTATGATGGTACATTTAAGCAAAGACCCAAAGGAGGTGCAGGAGGGGTAAATGAACTTCCTGGCAGGGCAGATAGTGCAAAGGCCCTGAGGCAGCAGCAGGCTTGTCATGTTCCAGATCTAGCAAGGAGGCCAGGAGAGTGGGCAAGGGCAGGGGGAGAGGGGAGCTGGGGTGGGGGAGGGGCAAAGGAGTAGCTGTGTGAGTGCACATGCATGTGAGCCACTGTAGAGAAGAAAGGATTTTTCTCTGGGTGAGGTAGGAGCCATTGCTAGGTTCAGAACACAATGAGATGATCCGTTTAGATTTTTTTAATATATATATAATATTTTATTTTTTCATGGACTGCATCTTTCATTAATTTTAAATTCCACAAAGCAGAGATTTTGTGTATTTAATTATGAATCTATATGCAGAGCTTGACAATATTTCCCAGGTTATGGTATAGTCATTGACTAAATGGTTATGGAGTGAAATGACCAGAAGGAGGATACAGGTATCCCCTATATAACATCATTGTTAGGTTCATAAAAAATACTGTGTTACATGAATCTGTGTTATATGAAACAAAGAATTAGTACAAAAAAGGGGGTTAGGTTCCAAATATGTAAAAAACACTAGTATATTTTTATAATTAAATACCTTTATTGGGGGACAGATCCGTTTAGATTTTGAACAGGATCATTAGGGCTGTGATGCTGAGAAGAAACTATAGGATAGAGTGAAAGCGTTATGACCAGGGGGAGGTGATTCCAACAATCCAGGTGAAGGGTAGTGAAGAGAGGAAGGAGGGAAAAGTCATTGGATTCTGGGTATATTTGCCCTGCCTCATCCAGCAGTGTTGCAACTCTGGGTGGCCCCACTGTAGGCCTGGGGCCATTCCTTTGCACCCAGCTCTCAACCTGACCCAATTCTGACTCTTGGCACATGTCACCACAGTCTCAATGCATTTATGCTGAACCCCTCTCTCCACAGAGCTGTAACATTTGTGTTTGAAGGAACCTAAAAGATCACCTGTGTAGGACTCATTGGGTTGTCAAAAGCAAACTCTGTAACTGAGAAAAACCAGTATTCTCAAAGGCCTAGGAACAGGCTAAAAATGAAAAGCGGTCAGGATAGAAGGAAGCTCCTTGCTCCATTGTTGTCCTGGTCTCTCTACTGTCTCAGCATAGCAAGTCCAGTTACTTCCCAAGGCCTCCAGTTTAAATTTTTGGGGGAGCTAGGGTGATGGGCCCAATGACCATGGCTCAATCCTAGGTACCAACCCACTCTGGGGGTGCTGGCAGTCTGGCTGTGGGGGCCTTTGGAAAGTTCCCAGCCCTGGTCCAACTCATAACCATCCTTGACAAAAAAAAAAAAAAAAAAAGGCCTCAGTTTCCCCAAGGAGGATCCAAGTTTCAGGGTTCTGTAATGAACTCAACCAGTACATCCCTTAGATTGACAGAGGAGAAACTAAGAGACTCAAGAGGCTTGCCTGGTGTTTCAGGTGCATCGAGAACGGGAAACAGGAACCCAAACCTCCCAGGCCCTGTACCATCAGAGGGCACAGGGCTTGTTCTGAGGGTGCCCCTCCCAGGCACCCACATGCCTCCTGCCACTGAGCAAAGCTTAACGTATTTTGAAAGGATGCCAACACATTACAGATGTATGGGTCTTAGAAATAGAAGGTAGCATTGGGAGAAAAATCACACACTGAAGTGCTGTTGGACACCATCTGTTTCAAAGGTGGGCAAACTTCTGTAGAGAGCCTGGCATCATCGTAAACATTTTAGGCTCTGTGGGCCACCTGGTCACTGTAGCAGGGAAGCAGCCACAAACAGTATGTAAATGAAGGGTTGTGGCTGTGTTCCCACAAAACTTGGTTTAGTGAAACAGGCTGCTAGCCCATTTGGCCCGAAGGCTGCAGTTTGCTGATCATTTATCTAAAAGATTAAATGGTGTATCTTAAGTATCAAGGAAAGAGTTGAAGTATTTGTAACCTTTTTGTTGGCCATTATTGTTTTTAAAAAATATTTTATTAATCATTTTCAGAGAGAGGGGCAGGGAGGAAGGAAGAAAGGGAGAGAAACATCAATGTATGGTTGCCTTTCACCTGCCTCCAGTTACGGACCTGGCTTGCAACCTGGTTATGTGCCCTGACTGGGAATCGAACCAGAGACCTTTGGGTTCGCAGGACAGCACCTTATCCACTGAGCCACACCAGCCAGGGCTCCATCACCGTGTTTTAATATTTGTCAAGTGAGCAACATAGATCTTTCTTACCTTCCTAAGTGTTACGGTACTTGTCAGAAACTCACCATTTGCCTTAGGTTCTAAGGCTTAGTTAGAACATTGGTTTTAGGGAAGGAAAGCAAGGAAAAAGAACAAGGATGATGGTCTTGTAACATTTTCCCCACAACTGAGAACACCGTAATTTTTCAACTTTCCTCATTCCTTCTCCATCAGAGCTAACAAAATTAACTGCTAACATTTTAATTCATTATCCTGTTAGCAAGCTGTAGGCGTGCAAAGCAGTCAAAGTGCTCTAAACAAAAACTGAAAAGTGAAGGCAATTTGGGAAACCTGTACACACCTCCGTAAATGCCCCTTTTACTAATGTCACTCTTCCCCTTATGGGTAAGAGTGCAAGGCTAGGGCTGTTGCCTGTCTCCTCTGGCTAGCCCAAGGCCATGGCCAAAGCTGATGTTTCTGATATGAAGCACTTATTCCTTCCACAGGAAACTGCTACTTCAAGCTCCACACCACAGGTCACTGACTCACAATCAGGTTGTTTGGTTCATCAGAAGCTGAATAAAGACCCTCAAGCTCAGCTGGGAGCTCTACACTTCATGCAACTCTCTACTTGGCACTATAACCTTTGATAAAGGTAGCCCTGCAGTTACTCAACCCATTTCTGTGAGAGTGTATGTCCCTTTACTTGCCGTAGGGTTGCCAAACAATTACTTGGTGTCAAAAAGATGGGAGCAGTGGAGAGAAATGCAAGGACTGGGACTAGGTCCAGAACTGAAGCATTTCCCCTTTGCAAATTCTGCACTGGGAGCTTCAGCAGAGTGTGTGCTGTTGGCCCTGCAACCCACAAGGCTGCCATAAATACGGCTCTGTAATAAGCCAGGGGTCACGTTTCATACACCTCAGAGCCCAAGACGAATATTCACTTCACTGCTAAGATGATTTAGAAATTTCAAATTGAACTGAACTACTTAACACACGGTCTCAACGTCTTTTGACAATGTGCTATTTCTAAAATGGAATGGTACTTACGGGAACGGTTCCTGAGTTCTCAGCTCAGACTCAGAGCTAAGAACCTTCTATAGCAATGCCCATAGTCCAGGATTATTTCTCCTCCCACTGTCCCCATTTTAAAAATTATTATTAATGACAACATTTTTCAGGGGCCATGCATACCCTCTTTTGGTCAGTTAGAAAAAAAAAAAACTGATCACTTAGGATTTATCAGTAGTGGTGCAAACACTGGTCAAAAAAAATTAAAAGGAAATATTCTGAGAGGTATCTGCCTCTTTCTTTGCAATCACCAAAAATTCATTTTTTCTTTTGAAAAGTAATGAGCCTACTATTTTCTAACAGATGAGTCTGCTCTCTTCAGATGCCCTACATCCGTGACATGGTGACTAGGACTGGGACTACTTTAGGAAGTGACTAGGTGAGGCTCAGGAAATAAGGCAATCACTTCAGCCCTGGCACCTTCGGGAGGGAGGGAGGAACGCCCTGGTTTGCCTGCCCTTGTGGAACAACAAAGCACAGTGAGCAGGAGCATACTCTGCCATGGGACGGGGTTTGGACCCCAGTTTGCCACTTACCAGCTGTGGGATCTTGGGTAAGTTACCTAACAACCTCCATGCCTGTGCCATCAAAAAAGTGATGAACAGCATTCCCTCCAAGGGCCGTTGTGATTAGATAATATTGGGAAAAGGCTTAGAGCAAGCTTGTCACACAGTACTGAGCACAAAAAGGGAGCTGTAGGAGCTTCCTCCTAACAGGATGGGCTCTGGCCTGACGTCAGGCTCTGCCGCAGACCACACCAACCGCCCCAAATGCAGATTTTTACTGATCATTCCTTCCTGCACATTGTATGAGTCTTTGGCAAACCCATGAGAACACTAAGCAGTACTGCGGGCTGGGATTTTTTCTTTATCCTACATGTTGGACAAGTCATGAATTCCTTAAGTACCTATTCTGAAATGATTGAATGCATTTCAATAATCATTTTATTAGTTACAGAAGAATCTTCACTAGTAGTATTTACATAGTGCAAAAAAGCTGTTATTATCCCTAAAATGTCATATAACAATTATCCTTCATATAGCAAAAGAACAAGAGGAAAATCCCTTTATGTTATGGTTCATACTGATTTTACTAGTTTATTAGAGCATTATAATTAAGATGTTAAATTATAAATTCATGTGGTACATTTAGAAATTAAGTTACAAAACAATACAAACACTTTGAAAGTGTGATGTGCCAACAAAGTTTAAAACTTATGATTACTTAGGATTCAGATGTTAGATCAGCCAAACAGTTTGGGTGATTCGGTGATGCGTATAAAGGTTGGAAGGGATGGGAAGGAAGGAGCCTGTAAATAAATTATTTCACAAAAAATTTTTTAAATCAAAAAATGATCAAAGTTTTTAACAGATAAGTTAATGTTCTAACCTGTTGGCACAACATACAGAAAATACTTCAAACGACAGGTTTTTAAAGCAAACAGCAGCTTTCCAAACAATAATACTTATTTATACATATATTAAAGTAACGGTGTGTTAAGATTTAACATTTTTATGTTAAACAGTTGAAAAATAAATGCAGAATTCACTATTCATTTGCACATTACAATTACCACCCAACCCACCTCCCCCAGCTTATTTAGAAATCAGACAAGTACATTATTTGGATATTAATTTCTCAATATTTAAACTATGTGAGTTCCTTTGACTAATTCTTTTCCAAATACTGAAAGCATATAAAATACCATCTCTGCAAAAATGACCTCCAGTCAAAGCCATTAAAAACTTCTCAATGTATAACAGACTATTTTTCCCACGTTTAGTCAAAAGAAATATATTACATCATTTACAAATATATTTAACCCAAAAACTAAGCTAATATGAACATCTGTCTTTTGAGAAGTGACCTTCACAGTAAACAAGCCTACTGAAGCAGAAATCTAGTTTTGGGAGTGCAATTTTTATTGTAATTCAGGTATTTCTGTATTGACATAGAAATCTAATATTGATTATTGTCAGTCAAACCACATCTACACACTAAGAAAGAAAATCATTATGGTTTTTGTTTCTTGCGATGATGGACCCTCACTCTCACCATTAGATCTCGCTCTAGGTCCAGAGACACTCACCTCAGTCAGACCCCACCCCCAAAAGACAAACAAAAATCTACCCACTTTCTTAGTCTTCACACTTTCTCCTGTATATAATATGCATAATTTCAGAATTTATCTAAAGGAAACAAATTATAGACATTATTAATATTGATGTAGCATATTTCAACAGAGTAACACTTCCTTTAATAAATTTTGGGTTGTCCTCTGGAGCTGCCCGGTCTCATATAAGAAGGCTGTGGTCCCTTGGGTTTGCTGGCAGAAGATACTGCACGTGCAAGAGCATTTACTGAACAATTATTAAACACTTCTAAAGTCTATAGCAAGAAGAAAAGTTACAGGTGTTCCTCAATTCTTTTGATACAAAGGTCAAAAATCTAAAATGACAATTCTCATTCAGAAGAGATATAAAATGTAAGAAACCTTTGAAAAGCAATTACCTTGATCAAGAGTTACTGAATCACTGACACTGGACAAAGGAAATTTACACCATTAAAAAGTATGAAAAGCTTTTCAGTTTACTTTTAAGATTGTCAGTAGTTCAAAAACTCTGTCATTTCTTTAAACCAGCTAACACTCCAAATGTGTAGAGGCAGTAAGATCTGCCCCATATAAATCCATGATTATTATTTCAGAGGCTTCATGCTTACATGCTGTGTTCCTTCAAGTACTGGGTACTTTGTGCCTAAGGAGCCTGTTCTGGAGAACAGGTTAGACAGGACAGCACAATGACATCCCCTTTCGGCACACAAGTAAAGTTGATTGATGTTTTCTACACAGCTAGGCTCAAACTTTCGTAACTCACAAATACTAAGTCACTGATCAAGAATGTGATCTCCCTGGTAAATGCCAACATTATAAAACATCCCAACTAGCACAGTAGTCCCAATTTCAGTGAAGAATCCACCACATTCTTCCCTCCTGCCTCTGTGAGGTGAAACCTGCCCTCCAAAACCAGGGCAGGGCAAATACTCCTCCCTCCTCAGGCCTGTGCCTGCCTATGGGAGTCTGAAAGCATCAAGTTGGAACATCTGTGTGTGTTGGTCAGTTGGGGGTGGGGTTGGAGTGAAGACAGAAAAACAGGTAATTTGTGATTCTCCCACCATTATGTAAACTTGTAAAGGTCACTCATGCCAGGTGGTGACTGACTAGCAAATACAACATTCAGCTCAGTATTTCTCCCAAGCAGGCATATACATTCCTGGAGAAAGGCAGGGATAAGAAACAATGATCAAGTATCAATACCTGTGTGTAGCTGCATATTCTAAATCATCTGATAGCTTCAGCACAATTAGAACAACTTGCTCTTTTCTTCAAAACGTCCTCTTCCCAGCCTTGATTATCGGGATACCTGTATAAGTTACGTGAAGTTCCTTTCCCTGACCTCCTATCAGTTAACTCAGGTCAGTGTTATGTGGCAAGTGCTTGAGGTGAGGGGCAAAATACATGTATTTTTAAAAGGAGAAATGGTTTTCACTTAGGACAAATTTGGATACCCCATCAAATCCATCTCTCAAAGAGAGTCCTGAATCAGAAGCATGCAAAAGAACACACCAGGGTAAGAAAGTTTCTGCATCATTACATGTAAGAGCTGCAGTCATAGTTATTTCATGTCGAAATCTGCCTAACTTTATGTAACTATGAGTACGTACAAAAGCATTCCTGAGGTAAGAAGCAAATACGAGACAGAACCTGGAAGGTCCTATCACGGGGGACTTTTCAGCGTTAAAGACAACACCGACCACTTCCCGCAAGTACGTCAGCTTGTATGCGGTGGCACCTTTGCGAACCTGAGTCTTGGAGGTTCTGGTTCAGCCGGTCCCAACTTGGATCGATTACAATGATCGGTGTCTTCTGAAACAAGCATTTGTGGACCAAAAAAACTTGCATCAATTCTTAACACAAAACACTCTGTGAACTTAGTTAGGCTCAGCCTTTTAAGAAAAGTTTTCTAACTCTACGGCCAGTTCTTCTAAAGAAGCCCGAAGGTCCTGGCCAGACGGGTTAGAGCGAAAGCAGTCTTGAAGCAAACATTGACAACTGCTCCTATCCTTAGAACCCTGATCTTTAATTTTCAAAAGGACTCCAAGTAAGTATTTTAAACCTAAGTTTCTTTAAAACTTGGTCTTGTTCTTTTTTAAATCATTATTTTCCATAACGATAGAAGCTCGAAAAGTTCTGAATTTTCCACACAGTCCTTAGCAAGACACTGAAATGCTAATTAAAAGCTAAGCTGTAGAATGGAACAAGTAAAAGACAGCTACAAAAATATTTCTGTCAGGAATTAAATACATATATTAAATACTGGACAGTGCAACATAGTGAGATGAAGCATAGAAGATAATGGCTGTAACCCTCACACAGCTGGGTAAAGAAAGCTGCCATCCCCTGAGTTAAAGGTGTGGGGGCGCGTGGCTAGAGTCAGAGTGCGGGCTGTCCAGGACGCTGCCGGGCGGCTGCTCTGGACTTCCTTGGGGGTCAGCGGTCCAGGCCTCACTGTCCAGCCCTGGCTCCAGCACCTCAGGCACCTCTGCTTCCTCTTCCCCACTCTCCTCTGCGTTGTCTTCCTCGGAACCATTAAGGGTTTTCCCAAGCTGAAGGGTTTCCATCGTTCTTTGGGTCTCAGACACCCAAGACTCAATCCTACTATTGAGCTGTACTTCTACCGATGTGGGTTCATGAGTATAATCCTCCTCCTCCTCCTCCTCTTCATCCTCCTCCTCTTCAAGCATGCCAGGTACAAGAGTGCTGGTGGTGCTAGTGATGGAGGAATTGAGAATATCTCGGCAGCTGCCATCCAGAGAGCCCGTCTCGGTGCTCTGCTGGGAGGCCCACTCCAGGTCATCCGGCTTTGCCTCCTCCCTGTCGCTCGCGGCTGGCTTCCCAGGGTGTGCAGCCACTGGCGCCAGCTGCTTTCCACCCGGGGCTGCGTCACGTGCAAGTTTACTGGGGTTTTCAGACGCACCGTGTTTACAGGAGACCTCTCTCTCATTTTCTGATGTTTCCAGTCCATCTGAAGTTTCCACCATGTTTCTCCAATTTGTTTCTGCAAATATCAAACAGGTTTTTAAAAAACCAGAAAACTGTTTCAGAATCATGCAGCTGTGAAAACTACAGAAATTTACTGGCTACTGGAAAAACAAAAAACTTAAATTATTCTAGTACTAGTTTAAATGGTATAAAGAGAAAACAATTCTCAAAAATGTACATTTAGGTAGGTGGGGAGGGGGATAGAGGGGAGCAAAAAGGGGATGGATGTAATACAACAACAATAAAATTTTTTAAAAATGTACCTTTAAGATAAAAAACAAGGAGGCGAAAAAACCACTTTATACCAATGCTCATGGATAGTCATATATCATAATCATATACTCATGAATATCAATGAATGCCTAACTTATTTTTTGGCCTACTGTCTCCTGGGCTTAAGGGTCCACAAGTCACAGGTGGCAGAGCCAAGACATCCTGCAGAAATAGTTCTGATTTGACAGGTTTGTGCCATGCTCCTTCAGCAAGTTATCTAAGCGCTGTAACAGGATTGGTATTTCCATTCTTCTTTTTCTCCTGTTCCATATTTTTCCATTTTATTTTTAAATTTTATTTATTTTTTTAGAAAGTGGGGAAAGGATGGAGAGAGTGGGATAGAAACATCAACATGTGGTTACCTCTCTCATGTGCCCCAAACTGGGGACCAGGCCTGCAACCCAGGCATGTGCCCTGACTGAGAAATCAAACCGATGACCCTTTGGTTTGCAGGCTGGCACTCAACCTGTTGAATCACACTAGCCAGGGCTCTATTTTATTTATTATTGAAATATAATTGACACATAATATTAGTTTCAGGTGTACAACATCATGATCTGATATTTGTATAGACTACAAAATGATCACCTTAGTAAGTCTAGGTAACATCTATCACCATACATATTTACAAAATGCTTTTCTTGTGATGAGGGGTTTTAAAATTTCATCTTAGCAACTTTCAAATAAATCAATGCAGTATTATTAACTATAGTCACCATGCTATAAATTATATCTCCATGACTTATTTTCTCATTGGAAGTCCGTGTCTTTGTTTCCCCTTTATACCTTTCACCCAACCCCCTTCTCTGGTGGCTTTTTTTTTTTTTTAATTCTACATATAAGTGAGAGTCACACAGTATTTATCTTTTCTGTCTGGCTTATTTCACTTAGCATTATGCCCTCAAGTTCCATCCATTTCATTGCAAATAGCAAGGCTAATTTTTTTATTGCTGAATATTCTATTGTATGTATAAATATACTACACCTGCATTCCTCTACCCAATCATCCAGAGGGACACAGGTTGTTTCCTTATCTTGGCTATTTGGCTATGTAAATAATAGAGCAGTAAACACGGGGGTGCATGTATCTTTTTAAGTCAGTGTTCTAGTTTTCTTTGGATAAATACCCAGGAGTGGAATTGCTGGATCATATGACAGTTCTATTTTTAGTATTTTTTTTTTTTTTTTTTTTTTGTCCTGTTATTACTTTATTTTTTTTTAATTTTTTATTTTTTTAAAGATTTTATTTCATTATTTTTAGAAAGAGGGGAAGAGAGAGAGGCAGAGAGGGAGAGAGATATCAATGTATGGTTGTGTTTCACCTGCCTCCAGCCACAGACCTGACTGGAGACCTGGTTTGCAACCTGGTTATGTGCCCTGGCTGGGGAATCGAACCTGCGACCTTTGGGTTCGCAGGCCGGCACCTTAACCACTGTGCTACCGGCCAGGGCTTATTTTTAGTATTTTGAGGACTGTCTATACTGTTTTCCATAGTGGCTGTACGGATTTACTTCTCCACAAAGAGTATAAAGGATGCCCTTTGCTCCACATCCTGGCCAACATTTCTATTTTTTTTTTTAAAGATTTTATTTCATTATTTTTAGAAAGAGGGGAAGGGAGAGAGGGAGAGAGACATCAATGTATGGTTGCGTTTCACCTGCCTCCAGCCACAGACCTGACTGGAGACTTGGTTTGCAACCTGGTTATGTGCCCTGGCTGGGGAATCGAACCTGAGACCTTTGGGTTTGCAGGCTGGTGCCTTATCCACTATGCTACCAGCCAGGGTCTATCTTTTTGATAATACCTGTTTTGACATGAATGAGGTGATAATCTTGTGCATTTTCCCGATGATTAGTGATGGTTGACCTCTCTCAAAACTTAGTCCTGGGCATTTACCTACTAGGTAGGTAAACTGAAAGCCCCTTTGGAAAGGAAAGAGAGATAGAGCCTCAAAGCAGAGATAAGGAACCCTGAAATTAGCCCTCAAGAGTCTTGTAATAATGATCAAAGAGCCACTGAGATCCATACCTGCAGGGGAAAGCCAAGGCTTTCCTGTTGATCAGGGGAAGCCTGATCAACAGAAGCGCAAACATATAAACATGACAGGGGGAAGAAGAGCAGGTATAAAAGTGCCATCCTTCTCTAAGGGATGGAAGCAATCTGATGAGGGTGGAGGTGAGGGAGCAAATAAGTACTGAACACAGGCAGTACAGACAGAATAAGACACGTAGAAGTCCCCCTTTGAAGAAGAGACTAAGAAACAAAGGCAGAATCAAAGATCTCAACAAGTCTAACCCAAACCTATCCTGCTTCTGATTATTTTAGCAAAACTTATTGAGTAAAACTTTTCTTCACTTATTAACCCCTTCTATGTTTTTCTATTTACTGGTGCTTTGTGAAATTATTATTTTTTTAACTTTCAAGTCATCACTGGGTTTGTCAGAGGACAAGGTGTTATGTATTTCTTTTAGTCAGAACACACAAGTAAGCTGTCCATCTTAAACTGTACATGGAAGAGGAACATGCAAATGAGTTTAAGAGCCTACAGAGGAAGAGGTGGTGGCAGAGAACGAGCAGGATACTCAGGATGAATGGACTAGACCTGTGACACAATATTTCTTATCTCATAGCACTGTTCAGAGGATTAAATGCCTTAATAACTGTGAAGTGCTGACAAAAGTGCTTATTAGCGCATAGTAACAATTCAGTAAGTAAACTATTATTATATGAGGCCTGTCTGGAAAAAGTCCAACTGTTGTTAACATGGTGAGAATGGTTTACATGACATCAATGTAACCTGGTAGCCAAGAAGAGAGGACAGGAATGCACATGTGTGAACAATGACAACTTCACTGTACTAGTCAGTAGGCAGTAGAGGCCACTGAGTTAGCATGTGTACTGTGTGACCATCTCATTCAAAATGACTGAACAAGTAAAGCAATGAATCTGCATCAAATTTTGCATTAAGCTTGAACATTCCTCCATGTAAACTATTCAGATGATTCAGAAGGCTGCAGCTATGGACAACTGGTGACTGGCAGCTTCATCAGGACAATGTGCCCACTAGTACATCGCATCTCATGAAGTTTTCTTGCAAAACATCCAATCACCCAGATGACTCATCCCAGATTTGGTGCCCTACAACTTCTGGCTTTTCCCAAAACTAAAATCACCTTTGAGAGGGAAGATTTCAGACTGTGGATGAGATTCAGGAAAATAATGGGGCAGCTGATGGCAAGTGGAATAACTGTATGAGGTCCCAAGGTGCCTACTTTGAAGGAGACTGAAGCATCATTGTCCTATGTACAATGTTTCTTGTATCTTCTTCAATAAATGTCTCTATTTTTCATATTACATAGTTGGAAACCTTCTGGACAGACCTCATATATTAAGTGCCCGTTATGTGCTAAGTTCTTGTTCTCAAAGAACACACACTTTAGTTGGTATTTATGTTTGAAATTTTGTTTCACATAAGTAAACTCAGTTCAGGTGAACAGAAAATGCAAGCAAAGACAACAAGAGGTACACAAAGGACAGTAAGGCTGGACTATCATAGAAGCCTTTCTATTCTACCAATGATTAGCATCCCTTTCCCAGATTTATTTTTACTTTAAACTATGGAAATCAATCAAAAGAAAATATTTTTAAAATATTGCATCAGGATGACATGGAAGACTCTGTCTGCTGTCTACTTGGCAGTCATTATCCATTTTCTTTCTAGCTAACAGAACTCCCCGTTCCAGGGACTGAATTAAAATAGTTCCTATATCATCCTGATTGTCCTAATCCCCTTTGCCAAAAATTCTCTTCTCCCTTGCTTGCTGCTGAAAGTAGTGATATAATCAGCTCTAGCCAAATAAAACAAAAGAAGTCTTCCATAAATTTTTCCTTCATTGGCCTGAACCATCTGCTTTTGACTACTGCTTGTAATGCCCAGAGCTGCCGCTATTTTAAATACGAGATGATAAGCATAAGAATCAGAACTGGCAGACTGAGAATGGAAGAACAGAAAAAAGGAAAGATCTGGAAACCTTGATAACACTGCAACATAATTAAGTATTCCAATTTCGTTTGTTGCTGAATGCATCCAATACAGATAAAATAACTCAATGCTTTGTTCTAATGTTATTATGATTATTTTTACTCAATTTTGTTGGTGTCCTGATAAATTAGCTTATCTTTTAAGATTCTTCCTTCCTCAGGGTTCAACCATAAGTGTACAGAATTTTCACTTTGAATAAAATCTTAGAGTTGACCTAGCCAAAACTTGTCTCATTTTATTAAAAAGAAATCTGAGGGCCAGAAAGTAATTAATTATGCCTAAATTCCCCAGGCAGAATGTGAAAAAGCCAAGGCTGCAACCATTAAACCCTTTAAACCTGGTGGAATTTTTAAAAACATCTCCCACATCGCTGAGTTTCTTTTCATAACTTTTCTTTTTATGTACCCAAAGGACTGTCATTTGCCCAAAACCACAGTTTTATGAATTTACCTCACAGTTTGTCTCTGAGATTTGGCATATCACTATTTAAAGTGATCTTGCTTAAAACTTTGGAGCTTTACCTTCTTTATTTCCAACTAGTATTACTCCAGCTGAAGAGATGTGCTGCCTCTAAGCCAGTGCCACCTGCTGCTGACCAAGTCTTCTAAAGGCCCACAGTGACCTGATGTATGTCTACAGCCTGCAGTGCTATCAAAAGCATTCCAAACATTTAACTACGATGATAGACAGACCAGGAGAGAGTGAGAGGAAAAAAAAGGAAAATGAGGACTTATTTCTACATGTTAAATTTTAGGTGGGAGCAAGCTATTTGGTAAATTCTCAGAATAAAAAAGAGAAAAGAAGAAATGAAGATAAGTCAAGTTGAAAAAGGGTGGCTATCCCATTTTTAAAAAGAAAAAAAAATCAGATATTAAATCAAGAAAGAGAACTTAAAGAGTTCAAAGTATGATAAAAATGAAGGCAAGGAAACTAAGATATGGAGTGCAGTTAATAATACTGCTTTAGGCATTACATGCGAACGTTTTTTAGTCTCCATTTCTTTTTGACTACAGTAAGATTTAACACAAAACGAGTGACTTTGTCTAGATTTTATCGGCTTAGATTGAGTAGCATATTCGGGTCTTTATTTAGTAAAAATGAAATTTTAGTAACTGAGTGTAAAGTATTATAATAAAATGTGCCAGGATTTACTAGGTTAAATAGGTCACAAGTATGGTGCATTTTGCTTTTTAAATCCTTTTCAGATTTTTCTTCTCTTTTTTAAGGTTATGGAAATGTGACTAAATTTCTAGGTCTCACAGAAAGCCTCAGCCCCAAATAGTTTCCTAATTTTTAATGGCTGTGTTTATTGCAATTTTGTAAACCAAAAATTTAAGCAAAATGTGAATAATCACTAAGATAAAAAACAAAAGGTAGCATAGAAAGTAATTTTCAAATGATATTAATGAAAAGAAATTATTTCAAAATTTAACTCCTTTAAAATGGTACGGAACAACTTACCATATTCCTTTTCATTTACTTCGGATATGGGTTCAGAAATAACACTGCAGAAAGAGATGGCGCTGGCCGCCGAGGGGTTCCGGGAGTGGCCCATGTGGTGCGGCGCCTTCTTCACATTCCTCAAGGCTTCCTCCGCCTGCTCTTGCTCCATGGCTGCAACCATATCCTTATACGCCTTCCTGGCTTCCTCCGTAAGTTCTACCAACTTGCTAAACAGGCTCTAAAAGGAAAGAGATTTTGACTGGTCTATTTTTTGTTATACTTTCTATGCCTATTATGAGCAATAAATATCTCCACTGTTTCAGAATTAGATACACTTTCAATCAGCACAAAATCCAAATGGTATGGCAACTACAGAACCTTATAAAAAACTCTGCAACTTATATTAACTATTTATTTCATTCTCACAAAACTGAGGAAATGCCCTGATTCAATGCTAGTCACTAAATGTGATATTAAAAGTTCTTGCAGTTTATCCACTCAACAACAGCACACTTTAGCAGCTGGCTCTACAGTAGGTATGAAGACCAGTGGAACACCTCTGTGCTCTCAAGAAACCTCCCCTGTGGCTAGGTGAAAACAGAAGACAGCTGTGATTCATGAAGTAATCTGATATCTGACAAAGGCCTTGAAAAATAGGTACAATTTTGAGATGGAGACAGTGCATTCTTACTTATGCAGGTAAAGTCACATATAAAGATACACACACACACACACACACACTTTATAAAGTACAAAGCAAGCAACAAATAAACCAAAAGGTACAAAGCATGTTTGGGGGACAGTGAAGGATCTCAAGGAACGAGTATATAAAGGACGAGTATATGGAGGGTGATGTCCAAAGACGTAGAAGGATGGCAATCTTCTCAAGAACTTAAAGTTCCCTGTAATATTTCCTTGTTTGAAAAACTTGAAGAAGACCAATACGCAGTCAGTGATGGTATGGCTAGCTGGGGCCTTGAAGATGATGAAAGTATGACACGTAGACAACAGACAACCCAAAAATACCAAGACAAAGGCAAACTATAAAAGTAGAATAAAGAGAAGACTATACTTTCAGGGATCGTTTCTATAGTTCGTTACTAGAGGGAAAAAAAGGTAGGATAAGGAGTATGAAAATAGAATGTGGCAATAAATAATCAGAAGTTCTTCCATCAGTGAAACAGAAGTGAACATAAATAGAATTAGTGATGTGAAACAGTATGTGACAGAACCTACTCATGCTAATAAAATGGCAAAATTCATAGAGCGTTAAAACTGTACTTCAATGACCATAAGGCATAACGATGTCCAAAGAAAAATGAAGTTTCCCCACTACCAGAAAGACAGTTAACTTTAAGTAGTTCTTACATCATTAATTCAACAACCTTCTACTCCTGTTTAATGTCTTGATTTGGTATCACAATAGAATACCCCCATATATCAAGTAAAAAGTTTTGGGTGCTAAACATGGCCTAAATATTTATAAGATATTTTTAACTTTATATATAAAATTATGTTTTTCGGAGAATGGGAGAAAAAATAGAGCATAATTTTTTTCTTCTTACCAAGACCATGTCATATAAGTATAAACGATAACAAGATGAAAGAAAGCATATCAAGAAATATATTGCTAGGAAATAATATATCTTTGAAAACTAAATGTATGAAAGATAAACATAAATAGTACTCTTCACCCAGGAGTTTAAAGTAGCAGGTACAATAAACAACAGTTGTTAATTATGTTAATTTTTTTAAAGGGTAGGTACTAACTACTGAATATGAAAAGTATATTCAGAGTTTATTTATTTTATAAAAGGAGGGATGATAGATTGTGAAGAAAAGCCCCTACATGTTACATGTAACAGATCTCGTAAATATTTGCTTGCAATGTTTAACAAATTATGCATTTAAGTGAAGCCAACAAAAATAAAATAGGTGTACAGATATATGATTTTGAAATTAACACTGGTTTTACAATATAAATAAAATATAGACATTGTTGGGAATAAAAGAAGAAAATAAAACTGAAGCTATCAGGGAATAAAGGCCTTGAATGTCAGTTTAAGGATGGGAAGCTTAATTCAAAGGTTAGGTTTATTCAATAATTAGAAATAACTTCAAGCCCTGGCTGGTGGAAAGGCACCAGCCTGCGAATCCAAAGGTTGCTGGTTCAATTCCCAGCCATGGCACATAACTGGGTTGCAAGCCAGGAAGGACCCCAACCAGGCCCGTAGCTGGGGGCAGGTGAAAGGCAACCACACATTGATGTCTCTCTCCCTACCCTTCTCTCTGGAAATAATAAATAAAATCTTAAAAATAAAAAATAATGAAAATAACTTTAGCCCTGGCTGGTGTGACTCAGTGGATTGGCACTGGCCTGCGAACCCAAGGGTTGCTGGTTCAATTCACAGTCAGGGCACATAATCAGCTTGCAAGCCAGGTCTCCAGCCAGGTCCCCAGCTGGAGGCAGGTGAAAGGCAGCTGTATGTTGATGATTCTCTCCCTTTCTTCCTCCCTCCCTGCCTTTCTCTCTGAAAATAATAAATAAAATCTTAAAAATAAAATAACTTCAGTGTACTACCACATTACTGTGAATAAATACACTCAATATACCAGTAAATTCCTTTACACCCATTTTAACAGTGTATTTTGGTTTAAATAACTTACCTACTTCAAAACAGCTGAGGGCAAGTAAACCAATGTACAAATAGAATTGGCAAGTATTTTGTAACATAAAACCATAAAAATAACCTAATACATATATTCAGTAAGAAGTTAATACAATTAAAAATAAACATGCACACTTTTCCAGACCCTGACCCCAGTACATTTTTTTCAGGTGTCTTTATATGACCTTTCTTTTCCACAGAGGAATTTATTACCAAAATTCTCACACACCATTTAGCACAACAGGCAGATATACTCTACCACGCAATTGTAAAAATCCCCACCTGAGGATATACTTACTGATTTTAGAGAAAGGGGAAGGGAGGGAAAGAGAAAGGGAGAGAAACATCGATCAACTGCCTCTTGCATGAGCCCCAGGCAGGGTCTGGAAACAGCAACCCAGGCATGTGCCCTGACCTGGAATCAAACCAGTGACCTTCTGGTTTATGGATGATGCTCCAACCAAGAGAGCCACATCAGTTAAGGTTCTATCACACAACTTTTAAACAGCCGTTTATTGACTACTCATGCTCAAAGGATGTGAAAGGTGCCAGGGATACAAGGATAAGAGGCCTGCTCTCAGGAAGTCCCAGTTAGGGGGGAAGAAACAAACTACAGCAAGGCAGTGTGATAGCTATGAGAAAAGCAAGGTCTACTGCTTGAGCACAAATATTAATGGAAGAGAGAGTAGGAGGGTAGAGAGATAATTTCATGGGTGATGGGAGAGAAACGGAATGAACAGGGAAATGGGGGTATGCAAAGGTGGTGACTGGATAGGAAAGAATAGATCCTTAAATATACAAAACTAGAATATAGTAGAACCTCAGTTTTCAAACTCAGTTTTGTTCCGGAAAACTGTTCATTAAGTAATTTGTTGAAAAACTGAATCTTCTTTGTTGCCGGAGAGGCATGTGACTGGTTATACAGATATCAGTATGAAAGGGTTGTCAGGTAGAGAACTAAGACCTGAAGTTTTGTTAGGCAAAATTTTACATTTTTTCTGTAAACAATTTGGTCAAAAACTGAACTGAACTGTATGAGAACCAAGACACTGGAGGACCAAGGTTGTATTAAAAAAAAAAAAAATAACGAAACAAAAAACCCCACAATTTGTTATTGTTTGAACTCAAGTCACCACCCAGCATTTTAAGCCTCTAGCATAAGCCGCGCCTACAGTAACAGTTACAGCACAAGCACACTGCTAACTGGGCAGGGAAGCAGGTCAGCGCCAGGTGAGACCTTCCCCACCCCCAAAGAACAAGAAGGCACTGTGCTAGGTAAGAGTTCAAGTACAACATTACATGTTAAATCATTAATATTACCCTTCCAACGAGCCACAAATAATCGATAATGCAGTACAGGTTAACTAACCACAGCCCTAATGCACTTTCTTTTTTTTTTCCTTTTGTGTGGAAAGAAAAACATTTGCTTCATGCCTGTAATTAATATAAAATAAGTCCATTCTTTGTCTTTTTTAAAACAATTATTAGAGAGAGGGCAAGAGAGAGAGGAAGAGAGGGAGAGAAACATCAATGTATGGTTGCCTTTCACCTGCCTCCAGCTGGGGACCTGGCTGGAGACCTGGCTTGCAACCTGGCCATGTGCCCTGGCTGGGAATTGAACCTGTGACCTTTGGGTTTGCAGGCTGGCTCCTTATCCACTGAGTCACCAGCCAGGGCCCTTTGTCTTTTTTTTTTTTTTTTCACTTAGGAAAATAATCATGCTAAAAAAGCAAGTTGTACTTCATATAGATTTTCAAAGAAAAGATTATTTTTTGAATTAAAAAAAAGACTGGATATCTTTTAGCTTCACTGACTCAAATCTTGAAGCATACAGCACTTCTAAACTAAAAACATACATCAGAAAGAAAAATTATCCCAGTGGGACATTCAAAAATTGTCTTCAGAAGGTTTTAGAATTGGCTAGTTCTACTCTGGTTTTATCGGTTGCAAAGTGAAAAGAAGGCAGAAGTGCTGTGTGGAGCTCTCCAAGTTCAGCAGGCAACACTCAGATTTCAAGGGAACTGCTGGCAACCTGGACATATGGTTAGCTGAGTAAACATTTCATTAGCAGGCATTTTAAATTGTCTGACTTCCTCTAAACATATACAGAAGAGGAGACTTTTTTCCTTCCAAACCTGTCCTATTTCTGAATCCTTTCCTCCATTCAGTCACACCCTTAAAAGAGCTGGGTTTGTTTTCCCCATGTACAATTTGGGTACAAGAACCTTTTTGTTCCAATTATTACTCATTTGAAATTCAGAATGTGTATTGGGTCTAAAATACCCGTTTCTCACTCCCATGAGCAGATGATGACCAGGCCACTGCCAGAAGCAACAGCAGAGGGAAACCCAAAACTAAAACGTGAATGAGAGAACTCAGCAGCCGCAGCCACAGCCACCAGAGGTCTTCTTCCTGACTGGCTGTCCAAGAAGAAGGCCATCTCTTGGCAAGTAGAGATTAAATCTGTAACCTAATCACAATTACACACACATCCAAAACAGCAAACCTCCAAAACAAAAAGAACCCAGAACCACCCTCAAACATAAAGCTCAGTCCAGGGCCGCAGTCTCAAAGAGGCCAGCCATAGGGTGAGGGTGTGACTCTGATGTGCTGGAGGAAAGGAAACCTCTTCCCAGTCACTTTTCTCTTCCTGCCCTGTCCTCTCAGAAAAGGTCTGGATTACAAGCTCTACCCGATGAGAAAGAATCAGGTTCAGAAAACACTGCAAAGGTTCTCCAAAGCAATACACTCACGGCTGCAGGCCCAGGTAGCCAGAAGGGCAGGAATCAACGTATAAAAAGGTACTCAAAATCCAAGGCAGAAATTGTTTTAAGTTCCATGACTCCAATCAATTCCCTGTTTACACTGTTACTCCACAGAAATGGGGCCACGTAGGGATGACAGGAAGGAGCAGCTGATGCTACGTGGCTGGCTCTACACGCTCCCACACCTGCTCTTTTCCTCGCCAATTTTTCCCTTTCCAATTTGAAAAACCACTATTCTATCTTCTCATCCAAGAGCTGATTGGTTTGGTTTGTTTCTTTGGAACTATCAATAAAAGAAGCAATTTTTTCCTGTTATTTTTACCCATGTGTAGCTATCTATCAGAGCAACTATGTCTTTTGACAGTTCAGTAGCACACAGGCTGACTGGGCCCAATGGACTTGTGAATGCATGCATTTGGACCACCTACTGCTACCAACATGGAATTTGGGAATATGCTCTGCACCTCAGGTTGAGAAAGGGCCAAGAACTCAACATCTAAAGTGTGATATGTAATACATAATATATATGCTATTATAAATAAAAACCTTGTTTAGTAATAAAAGAATTGCTTTGTTTAAATATGAGTATTATAGTCTGCTTCTCATGGTTGGGAAATAATAGTCTTTCTGAGAAGCAGGTACTTTTTCTACTACAACTCCAAGTCTTGGGCCTCATCTTCCGTAAGTCAGACATGGAACTCTGATGAGCTGTCACCAAAGCCCTCTTCCTGCTCTTTCAGTGCCTTCTTTGTTGCATATTTCTGGATATACTCTAATTTTTGCTTGTATTCTCCTGGCTGGTGACGGTACATGGCTTCAGCGTCACCACTGAGAAGGGCTATGGGGTTGGCGTTGGCCAACAACTGGGGCAGAAAGGACAAAGTATATTGGTAAGATCACAGAGAACTGTCCAAGTTTGATTAATGACATCTAGACACATAATTCCGACAGACACTTCATCAACTTTGGGATAGAAAACTTTATTCATGAAACCTATAGATGGTAATTTGAAAGGGTATTTATCAGGAAGATCCACTCTAACTTTCTATACTCCACCTTCATAAGGTGTTAGTTGTGGTCCATAAAACTTCACTATAAATTCATTGAGTCCTCCCAGGGTTGTAACCTTATCCTTACTCTCAGTGAAATGAAGCATGCATGCTGAAAAGCTGGCTTCATTTCTCATAGTCAAAGGACACATATACACATGCTTTAGTATACTAAATTCTTTCTGACACCCGAGTCAGGGGAGCCAGCCCAGGTTACTGGTGGCACCTGGCACACTCCCATGGGGAGGGTCCTGGAGGAGGGATGGCCCGAACCCCAATCTGTAAATGACAACTCCACTGGGTGGATACTGGGTGGGCCCCTAGAGCCCTGGTGTTCCTCATAGAGCTCTAAGTCCACCCGGGGCGCTGCTGTGGTCCTGACACTTCCTTGGGTGGGAAGGGGACAGCCAAGACAAATGGAGCCCTCTCCCCACTCCCCAGTCCTCTAATTGGAAACCTGAGAACCAGGGTTTGACTGTAGTTGGCAAGAGGGAAAATGGCCCATCAGTGGTGTCACAAAATACTATAGAATAAACTTCATAAAAAAGTCTTAATATATTTTATGTTAATAAGCATTACTCTAAATAAACTTTATGTTATCAGCTCCTATGGGTAAAGCTTTGTATTAGCTGACTGTGAGAGGAAGACAAAGGTATTAGAGGTACAAAATAAATCTGACAACTGGTTTAGAAATTTCATTTTCTAAAGTAACACCCACTCCATAAAATGATTCTTTTCTTCTAATTCCTAGTAAAGCACAAAATTTACGCAACATATAGATCAAAAATAAAATGATTTTACACTGTATTAATACCAGATAACCTTTACATAATTTGAACACAGGAGAAAAAAATACTGCTGCCGGAACAGCAGCTAAACTTCTTTTCAAAATGTTCTAGAATTAACTTATGTAAAGGTTTCAACTCTAAAAAAGGAAATGTAATACTCAAGAATTTTCCATTCGTTCTTGGAAGAGTTATCATCTCACTTCTTCAAATGCTTAAGTGCAACACTGGCATGTGTCAACAGAAAATGTACTATTTGGATGCAGGATCGGGGAATGGAGGAGGGTGTGTCTTCCAAAGTCTTACCTCAGCACCAAAGTAGTTAAAGATTCCCACTACACTAACAGGAACCAGCTTGTTCACACAGCGTCCCAGAGCTTTCCTTCCAAGGGCAAACACAAAAGGAATTTCTTGTTCCCGGGCCATGGCTATAACATTATAGAGAGCCTCATCTAGGCCACCTGAGGAAGTCAACGCAGATGCAGAAGTTTTAATTGAACATTTCCCACACAGAGCTATCTTAGCACCCAAAAATGATTCCTTTTATTTATTTTTAAAGATTTTATTTATTATTTTTAGAGATAGGGGCACAGAGGGAGGCAGAGAGGGAGAGAAACATTAATGTAAGGTTGCCTTTCACCTGGCTGGAGACCTGGCCTGCAACCTGGTTATGTGCCCTGGCTGGGAAGTGAAACAATGCTCAATCCACTGGGCCACAGCAGCCAGGGCTAGTACCCAATAATTAAAGCATAAAACACAGTAGCAAAGGATTCTATGAAGGCTTGTGGCACTTATGCTGTTCCACATACTTTCCTATTCCAATTTTTATTATATATGGACATGCATACATATTTTCTCCCCAATTAAATGACAAATATTTTTGTCTATCAATAGAATTTAGTATAGGACTCAAATTTCAATACAATAAACACTTGTTAAAAGAAATTAATTAGAATTGTTAACAGTGGCTGATTCCTTTATCCTATCTGTCAGCTCAAGTAGCAACCTATCACACGTATTAATATTATATGATACTGTCTTTACCAGTATGGAGAACATGCCTGGTACTGCTACTTGATACATCTGTCTACTCCAACCACCCAAAGTGGCTACATTCTGAAAAAGGACAAATAAAGGTACATGACATAGTACAAAGTACTTATTTGCCAGTTCATGCAAGAAGCTCTCTATTAACTGTTGGTTTCTAAAGTGGCAAATTTCCACCATTAACCAAGAGAAAAGAACCATTAAAAAGAGCTAATACAGCCCTGGCTGGTGTGGCTCACTGACTGAGCACCAGCCTGCAAACGATGGGGGTCTTCGGTTTGATTCCCAGTCAGAGCACACATGCCTGAGTTTCGGGCCAGGTCGCCAGCTGGGGGTGTTTGAGAAGCAACCACACATTGATGTTTCTCTCCCTCTCTTTCTCCCTCCCTTCTCTCTCTAAAAATAAATGAAAGAAATCTTAAAAAAAGAAAAAGGGTAATATAAAAATCTAAAAAAATATATTTGCAGAGGTAAAGAAATGCACCACTTTCATTACAACAATGGGCACACTTGGTTGGCCCAACTTAAATCCTTCACCAGTGTCCATACAGGGATTTTCTTTACAATCCAATCTCAAATATGACTTAATCTTGGGTACTGAAATTGATTTTCTTCTTCATGCTCAATATTATGTTTTATACCTTACCTTTGCTAACTTACATGAATTCCACTTCAAAATTCACTGTGTATCCTACAACTACACTAAGTAAGTCTCAAAACACTTCAAAAGTAAAATATTCATACCTTTTGACTGGATTTTTTCACAGTTTGGAGAAATTATAACACACTTGATCTTGTTTAACTTCATATGTTTGGTAACTTCCCGTAGACCCATAACCAGCCGCCTCCTTGCTTTCGCTCTCACAGGGTCCTTTTGATAGATGCGTTCCTGGAAACTGACAAGCTCTTGAAGAAGAAGAGTCACACATTCATCAATCTCTTTACAAAGAACCTGATTACAATACCTGTGAAGGAGACCAAAAGTCAGTCAGTTTGTCCTAATTAATTTTTATGTAATTATAAAATTACTTTGGGAAAAAACTGATCTAGTAAGATGTTTTTATAAAAAATTAAATCTTTCTAATCTCTTGTTCTTTTAGTCAATTAGAAAAACAGGAGAGTTTTTCTGAAGTACAACATGTTGGCTTTTACATAATGGATAGAACAATCAACCTCAGGGAAATACTATTCAAACTCCCAATTATTAAATTCCAAAGGATATAAATAAAATATTAGCTTGCTTAATCAGATTTTAAAAACCAATATTTTTGGTAAGAGATATAAGACCATTTCATTTCAATGAGTATTAAAGATGCTTCTAGTAGGACAGAAACATAACTTTGAGGATGCTTAGTGAATATCCTAATACCAACAATTCATCCTTCACTCTTGGGTAAGTCACAATCTTTGGGCATTTCTTCCTCAACCACAAAAGTACAGAGTTAAGCAAGATGGCTTTAAAGGCCAACTCCAAAAATCTATGGTTATGGGGGATGAACTCATTAATTAAATTCAAACCAAAACAAATCTGGCAGAGCAATTGAACGAGGCTCTTTGTAGTATGTTATGGCTACAATGCAAAAAAATAAAATAAAATAAAATAAAGGAGGAAGTAAGGGTGAGACCACTATAGTATTTAATTTCAGGAATTTCAGGATGTCATCCAAATTTATCCTTTAAAATTTTTTTCATTTATTTATTTTCAGAGAGGGAGAAGAGAAAGAAAAAGAGGGAGAAAACATCCGTGTGAGAAAGAAACATCGACTGGCTGCCTTTCACATGTACTCCAAATGGGGATGGAACCTGCAACCCAGTCATGTGACTGGGAATCCAATTGGTGACCTTTCTGTTTTCAGGACAATATCTAACCAACTGAACCACATTGCTTACAGCTATTTATTCTTAATATATTCTGCTTCTCTAGTTCTATTCCCTAATCTCTATCATTAGCAAGTACTTACCAAGGAAAATTGGTGTCATTTCTAATCTAGAAATAACCAGGGAAGCAAATATCTACTCTAAATTACATTACAGTGGAAAAATGGAGGCCCACCCTTTTTGTGTGTGTGACCAGGGGATGAGGTTCAGCTTTGGGAATTTCTTTTTATGTTTATGTGAAAAAAATTTAAATAAGTACAAGTATGGCACTATTTCAGAAGGGAAGGAAAAACTAGACAGATTGAGGAAAGATTAACTATCCTAAAGAATGTAAGATTAAAGAACAGAACATCAAAAATGTCCTTGTCTTCATTCTGTTTTTCTTTAAACTGTTTATTTCATACATATATAACATTTTATTCTCAGAGAGCTTCCTTTGCTTGACATTTATTACTTGACATTTAATTAACTCTCCAAATCAGGGCAGGCAGTATTTGCTCAAAAGAACAATATAAAGAACAGAACAGGTGGGGATAAAGAGAGTGGGAAAGCTGAGAGGGGGAAAAATAGAAAAGAAAAAGAAGGAAAAAAAAAAAAAAAAAAGAACAGAACAAATCAATGTGGTTTGGATTCACACAGACTTAGCTTTCATCCTGAGATTTATTCGTATGTCATTTTTAAAGGTAAAATTAATTCATCTGCACAAATGTTAAAATCCTAAGATCCTCCACAGCAGTAACTGCTAGTTCAAGGTTATTCACAGATGAGCAATTTAAAACCTAAAAAAGCCCTGGCTGGTAGCACAGTGGTTAAGGCGCTGGCCTGCAAACCCAAAGGAAGCAGGTTCGATTCCCCAGCCAGGGCACATAACCAGGTTGCAAACCAGGTCTCCAGTCAGGTCTGTGGCTGGAGGCAGGTGGAAAGCAACCATACATTGATGACTCTCTCCCTCTCTGCCTCTCTCCTTTCCCCTCTTAAAAAACAAACAAACAAACAAACAAACAAAAACTTAGAAATATCTGCTCGTAAACAAACAGCTTTATGTAATAATAGGTTCTCTTCATGTAACAGGGCCTAAGAAACTTGGTATGAATTGGTTATAGGACTTTTTTGAAGTGTAGTAATAAACAAAAATGTGGAACCAGTTGGAGAGAGAAAATCTCCTAGTTCAGCATTTTATATATAAGATGTAAGAAGCCAAATTTCCATGTATAAACTATCTGATATAAAAAGTATATTTACAGTCAACTCACTTTCACATGAACACTGATGGCGGTTGGAAGGCAAATGTTTTAAATATAATGAAACCAGCTATTAAAAAGAATCTGAAACAATTTAAAGGTCTTCATTGTTTTGTCTGCTCAACCAAGTAATGACAATTCTATATTCAGAACTACTATTAAGGTACTTAAACTATTCACCCTCAATAATGAGGTTATACTTACTCTCTAAATCTTTTGCTGTGGATTTTGGTTATTGTTGAAGATGCCATTGGACTGCCTACCCCGGAGCTGGCTGGAGAGCCTTGTGACACAGGTGTCATACAATAGGGAGAGTTCTGACTTGCTGGAGAGAGAGAAGTATCACTGGGCATGCTGAGTCCAGGATCTGCAAGGCGTGGGGTGAGAGTAAAGAAGTTAGGAACTTCAAACGTTGAAAAGCTCTGTTAAAATCAATATAATCAATATAATTTAGAATGATAGTTGTTTTTTGTATCATTTCCAGGTTCTCTAGAAGCTAACAAACCAGATATTGTTCATAAGTATCATATTCTACAAAAATGAAGTCTTATTATCTTCTCAAAATGTACTAAAACAAAACAAACCAAAAATAACAACAAAAAACAACCATCAAGCAAGGCCTACAGGTTTCCACAAGAGAAGGCCTATTATCAAAAACACATGTTCCTAGAAGTTTTAAATCAAATAACAAGTTATTAGCTTCTGTACCCAAAGATCCTGTTACCTATCTGCTTCATCTCTATTTACCCCCTATTTTTTAGAAAGCATTTTTAAAGTTACAGAAATTCCCCCTGCCGCTAGGAATTTCTGATTCTACCTCACTCCTCCTCTCCACACCGCTCCTGATTCTCTGGCACCACCCCAATCTCTTACTTGGCCTTATTTCTGTGCTTGGGCAGTTGCATTTTTAGACACCACCTCCTAACCCAACTGCCTCCTTCAGTTACCACTTCTTTCCTAAACACCTAAAGCCAGGAAATGAGTTCGTATTTGTATATTCAGTCCATTAAGTAGCAAAGTTATACATATAGCTTTTTATCTCCACACATGATAAGCTTTTTATAGCAAGACCAGTCTACTGCATTTTCTGACCTTCCCATTACCATCCCAGTTACTCAAGTACACATAACAAGTATTCAATAAACACCTTCTGAATGAATAGATGGATAAATACACCTAAACACAAAAGAAATGATATTTAATCAAGGGTAAAGGGGGATCCTAACTAATTATGTGCTTGCTGAACAATCCTTAGAAGTAAATTCATTTTTCTAAATACAATGGAACGCTGCTACTTAATTTATATATAAATTTTTGAATGGTTGAAAATATTGAGGAATAAATATATAACAGGAGAAAAAAAGGCCTTGCCAGATCTTCCTTAAAATCTTTCTTCCCCAGTAGTATAATTTCAGAAGGAATCTAGAGCTTTGTTGAGGCCCCAACTGGAATCACACATGCTGGCTACTGAATGAGACTGAATCTTACTGACTGACTGGATCATGCACAATGCAGGGTCTACTCATTGTGGCAAATGCATTAAACTCATGGAAGCCAAGAAAGATAATCAAGAAAACAATTCTCTTAAAAATAGTCCTGTGAGGACAAAATGAAAAGAACTGCAACAGTTACAGAGGACACACTGGTGAGATTATAATTATGAAGACTTACAACAAATTCAGGATTTAAGTCTCAAAAATGCCAAAGACCTACCATATAACATCATATCCCTCTTTTAAAATATATCCCTAGAGAGGCATGTTTAAGAGAAACCACTCTCAAAAAATATAAAGAGTATCCTCCAATTAGGAAAATAACTAGTAATGGCTTACCTATCACTTACAATCCTCTAAAACCATCCCATGAGAAGGAGCAATGGGGCAATCTTACCTTCCTGGGAAACAATCTCCTGTGGCAAATCATCAATAAAATCTAAGTGCATTTCTGTTGGTTCCTCAGATCCCAAAAGATTGTGGTCCACAGTTAAACGGCCCTTCTTTTCCTCTCTCTCTTTCAAAATAACCTAGAAGTCATTACCAGTCTTTAATTACTGATCACTCTTTAAGTACGTACTGAATAATTAAAATGTTCACTATTACATAGGTACAGTAGTTCACTTAAAAACAGACACGAGGATTTTGGATGGCTATGTGTTCAGTTGGCTATGTGTAAACTGACTGGCAAAAAGGTAATGTAATTTTAGGCATGTACTATACCCCCCCCCCCAAAAAGGCAATTATGCTCCATAATATATAATAGCTAGCTAACTAACTGCATCTATGTCAGTCTTTTAGTACTGGTTGGCAAAACCCAGAGTTTACTTGAAAATGGAAAAAATTAGAAGTTTGGAAACTTCTAATGTAGTTCCATTAGACTTATACTTTCCAGCCTTCAATTATTTGTATATGAATTATCTCCCTTTAATAACAAGATTTGAGTTAAACAGAGCAATGTTGTTATTTAACACTTATAGATGAAGAAGATGAAGGTAAGGTTTGCCTAAAACTACATAATAAGCACTTAAATTAGTATTAGAATCCAGTATTTCTGATCCAGGCTCCAATGTTTGGGGATGCTAAATGCTTAACTCTTACAGTAAGAATTCATTTTCCAAAGCCGTGTTCAACACAGGAAAATAGTTAAGATGCTTATGATATATCCCTAATCTCAAATTAACTAGTCATCATCTGCATGATGACATCTACGAACATTTCACAATAATCTGTCAGCTATAACATTACGTTAGTTTTGTAAAACAGACTCCAACCCTTATTTATCCTCTAAAATAAACATCTCAGATTTTGGTTTACCTTTTTAAGTGCTGTGGGCCGTTTTAGTTTTACAATTTCCTTCTCTTTTCCTTTTTTTGCTTTAGAGGAAGTAATGTCCAATGGATTAAAGGATGTCAAACAGGGCTGACTTTTGGTTAAAGGTTTTCTGTTAGTAGAGTCTTTAGTGTGAAAAGAAGCTGCAGTGATGACTAAAAACAAACAAGAACATTAGTTTTACTACTATAGCCAACTCTGTGTACTTAGAAATTTTCTAATGATAAATATGAAAACAAGAACATCTTCTTGTGGAAAAGCAGGTATCAAATTGTCAGAGCAGCACATACCCATGTAGTGTCCCTCAGAGATAGCTTTTATCCATTCTTTTAGCCTCTATATGATAAAGACAAAGCCAATGCAATTAATTTTGCAATCCAAAGTAGGGATATTTAAATTAGTTCTACTCTACTGCAGCAACTATCAAGCATGTCAATTTCTGCAACTGGTCTCTAATCAGAATCATTCCACCTGACATTTGAGAACTCTGCATGTTCCTGTATTTACTAAATCTGTCTTATGTAAGAATCAATACTCTTTTATGAAGTCTCACACTCCTCTTCCTCATTTCAGTATGAGGAATGACCGCCCCCCGCCCCCCTTCCCCTCACTGCATTCTCCAGTGGCTACTTCCAATCCTTCAAAAATCCTAAACCTTTCATCACAATCCTCTCACTCTAACAGATAAGCTTTTCCTGCTACTTCTCTGAGAAAATACTGGGCTGGCCAAAAAGCCAGTAACATTTCTTCCATACAATGACTCCAGTACTGCTTCGTTGCTTTTTACTTCATTGAAAACAATTTTGTTAGACTGTATTATGACAGCTATCATATCGATGGTGCATTTTAAAAAGAACATCAAAATTGGTTGAATTTTTATACAGCCACTTTTTTTTTTTAAATTTTATTGTTGTTGTATTACATCCATCCCATAGCCACTTTTAATATTGAAGATGGATGAAAATACAGAACATGTTTGGCTTATTATGTTTTATTTCAAGAAAGGTAAAAATACAACTGAAACACAAAGAAAGATTTATGCAGTGTATGTATGGAGAAGGTGCTATGACTGATCAAACGTGTCAAAAGTGATTTGTGAAGTTTTTTGGTACTACTGACATTTGGCCACATAATTCTTTGCTGTGGGGCTGTCTTATGCATTGGTTGCTGTTTAGCAGCACCCCCAGCCTCTACCCACTAGAAGCCAATAGAAGGAGATAGCCAATTTACTCAAAATATCCAAATCAAGAAAGCCATTGGTGAAAAGAAGAACGTCTTTTACTATATGGAAAAAACTAAACAAACTTTTTGGCCAATCCAATACTATCCAACATAGACTCATAAGCCACCTCTTGAGAGGAGGCAGCAGATATCCTTCCCGTGTCCCAAGCTCACCAATCACTTCTGCTTGTAATTCTAGGTCAGGATTTAATTCTTCAAGGGTCTTTCTGCTCCATCATTTTTCCCTTGCATCTTTCAAGTTCCTCATTTATCCCTAACTCTTTTCTCTAACTCCCAAAGAAACTAAAATCTCCTCTATCTGCCCTGACTAGTGTGGCTCAGTGGGTCAGGTGTCCTTTCACAAACTGAAAGGTCACCAGTTCAATTCCCAGTCAGAGCACATGCTTGAGCTGTGAGCCAGGTCCCCAGATTAGAGGAGTGTAGGAGACAACCGATCAATGGTTCTGTCCCTCTCTTTCTTCCTTCTTTCCCCTCTATCTAAAAATAAATAAAATCTTTTAAAAACACAAAATCTCCTCTATCTAAAATTTAAAAACACAAACAGGCCATGCGGTTGGCCTGGTTTGCAGGATAAGGCACCAGCCTGCGAACCCAAAGGTCAATGGTTCAGTTCCCCAGCCAGGCACATAACCAGGTTGCAAGCCAGGTCTCAAGCCAGGTCTCCAGCCAGGTCTGTGGGTGGAGGCAGGTGAAAGGCAACCATATATTGAAAAAAACAAACAAACCACAAACAGGCAATCAGTAAACTCTCTCCCCTGACTAGCCTCCCCTCAAGCTAAGGTGCCATCACTCCCCTTTCCTTGTTAAAATTCTCAATACTCTGTGTTCACATCATCCCTTCACAGATCAGTACAATCTGGCCTCCATCCTACCCACTCTCTTGAAACTGCTATTGTCAAGATCACATATAGCCTTGCCATTGACAAATCTAATTATTGAGTCTTCATTCCATTCTTCACCCCTCGCCCCGGCATCTGGTACCAAAGACTACATCCTCATCCCCAAAATTCTAACTTTGCCTTCTGTAACTTAACAATCTCCTATTTCTTTACTCTTTCTCAAACCTATTTCTCTGGTTCTTCCTTTTTGTCTTTTAAATCTGAGCATTCCACAAGGCTTTATTCCTAAAGATATATTTTTTTCTAACCTTTCTTTCTCTGACAATCTTATATATCAATATTTCCACAACTAAAACTAACTCTATTTGAAACTCACTGAATCCTAACCTAAACTGCACATACATATATAACTACATGGGAACCATCAGGATCTCCTTAACTAGCACTTCAAATACAACACAGCCAGCCCTGGCTGGTGTGGCTCAGTGGATTGTGTGCTAGGCTGTGAACCCGAAGGTCACAGGTTTGATTCCCAGTTAAATAGGGCACATGCCTGGGTGGCAGGCTAGGTCCCCAGTGGGGGGCATGCAAGACGCAACTGATTGATATATCTCTAATACATTGACATTTCTCTCCCTCTTTTTCTTCCTTCCTTTTCTCTAAAAATAAATAAAATCTTTTAAAGAATTACAACTAGGTCAAAGAGTCTGTTGTTTCCAACGAAATCCTTCTTTCATGATCCTTATTTTATTAGGTATCATTACAGCCTTTACCACAAGCACGCTACTTCTAGCTGAAAAGTTTGGAGTCATCTTTGTCAAAAACAAAAACAAAAAACAAACAAACAAGAAAACCTTGTGTTCCTTTCACATCTCTATTTTCATCTCATCCTGTTTTTTGACTTCCCAAGAAAGTTGAAGTTAACTTCAATTTCTACTGGTCAAGAATCCTATTCTCCTTTCAAAAACCAGTCCAAATGCTATCAAATATGAAGTCACTTAATGTAACTTCCTCCCCATACATTCCTGCTGACATAAATTATTTTCTTTTGAAAGTTCATAAAACTTTGATGGTATCTTTTCTTAGGAGCTACTTTTTAATCAGTTATTTCTGTACATTTTTCTCACTGACTAGAATATAAACATTTTAACATCTGTATTTCCAGTTCCCAAACCCATGCTTGCATGTAGATCTTCACATCTATATATATGAACACTTACTAAATGAATCCAAGTTATAACAATAAGCCATGCAAAGTATCACAGGTTAACAAGCTCTTCTTCATAATAAGCACTTAACATTTATTGAGTGATTATAACCCACAAACACTTCTAAGCACTTTACATGTATCATCTCATTTATTCCTTAAAATAATCCTGAAGCAGGTACTATCATTACCTCCATTTTAATGTGAGGAAACTGAAGCAAAGGAAAGTTAAGTAACTTGCCAAGGAAACAGACAGAAAGACAGAATTTGAACCTAGGCTGCTCAACTCCAAGCCCTGGCTGTAGCCACTAGGCACGCTGTCCCCAGAGCACGCATGGCTGCCTCAGTTCCACTCCCCAGTCCTTTCTCTTAGTGAGATGTTAATGCCACTCCCCAGCTGAACAACGTGCACCTCTAAAGCTTAGTATGCATTCAATATTATTTTTAGTAGTAATTACTAAAAGCTAGGTTTCAGCCTGGATGGGTTACTAACTACAGATTTAAGCATTTTGCAAATAGGATTAAAGTCATACACAGGTATTGATTTTTTCATCTAAAAACAGATCCTTTTCAAAGAAACAGAAAATTCAATCCTGCCTCTCAACATTCGTGCTCTTTGGTTGGTGCCTTTCCCTTCCCTTTATCTTACCCCTCATCTTTGTAGACAAAGACTATGGAAAGAAATGAAAGCACATCAGAGCTGCTGAGCTCTAAATCTGGCAAGGTTTGTTAAAACATAAGGTACTGTTTCACAGTAGAATGCCAGATCATATTCATTTATTCATATTTGCATTCTCTGCCCCCCTGCCCTGCCCACACACACACACACATACACACACATACACAAACACTTTAAAACTCCTGTCTCCCATTTGGTTTTAAATTGGATAATTTAACAGAGAAACAAATTACTTTCATTATTTCAACCTTTGAAAAAGATAAAAATTTGGGTGGTTGCTTCAAAATGCACATCAACTGACATCTGAACAAAGACCTGAGGGGCCTGAGGGAACAAACGACATTGATTTCTGAGGGAAAAGAGATCCAGGTAACTAAAGCAGCAAGCTCAAAGATACTGAGCAAGGAGCATGCTGGGCGTGCCTGCGGACCAGTAGGGGAGCTAACTTGACTAGAACAGTGTACCAGGAAAGAATGGTGATGAGAATAGAAACATAATAGGATGAACTAAGACATGGCCTGAGTAGGACTCTGACTTTACTCCAAGTAAGATGAAGAGCAATGAAGTAGTATAATCACACACACACACACACACACACACACACACATATATATATATCTCCTGAAGTCATGTTTATTGATTTTAGACGGGAAGGAGGGAAAGAGGAGAGAAACATCAACGTAAGAGAAAACCACCAATCAGTTGCCTCTTGTATGCACCCTTACCCAGGACGGAACTTACAACCTAAGCATGTGCCCCAACCTGGAAATGAACCAGCGGCCTTTCAGTTTACAGGAAATTCCAACTGAGCCACACCAGCAAGGGAAATCCACTATGTACATTTAAAAAGATTACTCCTGCTAAAATAGACTGCAGTTGGGGGAAGGAAAGGTAGGTAATAATAAGAGGCTACTACAATGTAATGCAATGGGGCAACTAGGACAACAGGAGAGGAGCTGGTGACTAGGCTCTGTATTATTTTAAGATACATATAATTTAGGTTAACAGCATCCAAAATAAATTACCAAAGCTCAACAGCAAACTGATCAGGCTAACAGTATCACCTGTGTATGACAGAGGCCTGGTGTTAGTAATCTGCCGTGCTTTCATAGCTTGTTGCTGTTTTTCCAGAGCTGCTAACATGTCTCCTAAGTCTAGCTGCACAGGAGTTTTATTCTTTTTTCCGGCTGCCTTTGATAAAGCTTCCTGCAAAGTAAACAAACACATTTTTTTGTATGAAAGTGTGGCAATTTAAGATTATTGTATTTGTTACTATGACTATCCATCTTTGCAAGCCCACCAAATAAACTATTGCATATGTTCATAAATATAAATTTATATATACCTGTAACTTTTTTTGCTCCATACTTATTTCTGAATATTCTTGGGCTGTGGCAAGGGCCGCTGCTAAAGCTTTCTTCTTCTGACTTTTTGCACGTTTAGGAACGGAGGTTGTTATCGGAATTGGAGTCTGAACTATATTGATTGGTGAGTTTTCAGGTAAGTCATCCAACTACAATAATCAGAGAAAATCATCTGTTAGTGACTCCATGAAAATGTAATAATCAGAAAAGACAATCAAGAATGTGGAATATTCTACAACATAACTGGAGTAGACTCTTCAAAGAATTCAATGTCGTAATGAACAGAGATAATGAGACCATTCTAGACTGGGGAATAACAAAGACAAAGCAACTTAACGCAGTTATGACACATGTCTGAAAACAAAATAACTCCAAAGTAAACTTCTGCAACATTTGGGGAAGTTTCAGTATAAACTATGTGTTATATGATGTCATTTAATTGATGGTATTTTCTTATCTCTAATGAAACTATGACCTTCACAGGAAAGTGTCTTTGTTCTGGCTATGTTGAAAATATTAAAGTATTAAATGCACTGTTTCTTTTCTTTTTTTAAAAAAGATTTATTTCTTATTTCCAGAGAGAGAGAGGAAGAGAGAGAAGCAAAGAGGGAGAGAAACATCAATGTATGGTTGCCTTTCACCTGCCTCCAGCTACACACCTGGCTAGAGACCTGGCTTGCAACCTGGTTATGTGCCCTGGCTGGAGAATCAAACCAGCAACCCTTGGGTTCACAGGCTGGCACCTTATCCACTGTGTCACCGGCCAGGGCTAAATGCACTGTTTCTTATAGACCATGCTGCCCCATGTTGTTACACTTACTGTAATATTTTTTTCAACACAGCCATACTGAAAGGATGCTCACATATTTAGCTTTAAAAAAAATCACTTACTACTTTTGAAGAAAGCTTCTGTTGAATATTCTCTTCTTTAGCATTTACATTCTCATTTAGTTCTTGAAATCCATCTTCATCCTGAAATAGTTTCACATTTCAAATAAAAACAAGTTCAAAGAAATAAACTTAAGAAAAACTTTTTATAATGCTTAAGAGTGATGAAAAGCAAGGAAGTAATTTTTTTAGTACTAATATTAAATTATAGTCTTAAACATAGCTAATTTAGTTACTCAAGGATGGGAGTATATTCACACAACTCCATCCTTTGAATTTCTTCATCTACTATTCAATTTTTATGAATAATTCTACCCTGATATGATAGGGTATCAAAAAGAAATTAAAAAAGGATCATATCACATTTCAGATAATTTGGAAAAAACCTAACACATGGCTTAATATGAAGTTCATTAATATATTCCCTGTCCTACTGTATTACTATACATACCTAGTACAGTTAAAATTTTTTAAAATTTTAATTTCTATTCAAAGTAATTTGTTTAACCAATATCCTCCTTTACATTGAAAATTATTTCTAGTGTCTTGAAGTCAATGTAAGTTTGGAACCAATCATATAGTTAAATGCAACTAATAAACCTGCCACACATACTGTTCTCAAAAGAATGATTATGATGGGTGGGTTGGGAAGGGGACAGAGGGGAGTAAAAAGGGGACGGATGTAATACAACAACAATAAAATTAAATTTTTAAAAAAAACTAAAAGAAAAAAAAGAATAATTATGATGCACTCTCAAATCTTTTAGGTCAATTACCAAGCTTACCTAGTATAATACTCATCTCTAGCCTCTGGACTCAAACATGTTTTCCAGCTTAATCTTCATATATGAACCTATTTATAGGAACTGACCCGACAAAAATGATTTATTCAAATATGTTACCTGGGATGCGGTTCAGCATCACTTTTTTTTTTTTTTTTGAATTAAAAAAAAAAATTTACTGTTGTTGTATTACATCCATCCCTTTTTTGCTCCCCTCTGTCCCCCTCCCCACCCACCCATTCCCCCCAAAGTCAATCCCACCTGTTGTCCATGTGTTCAGCATCTTGACACAACCAAATTCTACTCTTTTAAACCTTTTCCAAATGTTTTTCCTACCCTGCCCCAAATCCAAAGGAACCTGTCTCTCCTTTCAACTCCAACCACATCCAAGCAAATATTTAGGAGTGTACGTATCTGTATTCTCTTCTACAACACAATCTTCATAAGCATAGTGTGTTTATTTACTTTAGTGTATCATTCACAGTACCTTGTTTTTACACATACGAATAGGCCTCCCATTAGATGAATAAACAATAGAAATACTGCAATTAACATATAAACTTTCTGCCTGTTAATAGATAAAATAACTTTTCTTCTTCCTTCTCCAAGAACTCTCCTAACTAGCAGCACAAATTAACTAGACTGAACTACTCAAGTCTGTAAAATGATAAAAAGAATGAACAATAATAACAAAAATTATGGAGAGTTTCCTATAGGTGAAATCCACATAAAATCATGTTATCTCAAAATGACAAATACACATACAAAAATTTATAAAAGTAAAATTAAGAAAGTTAATATTAGACTAACTATACACAATGGGGCAAAGATAGGTATACAGTTGTTCTTATGGAAAATAATACAATAATAGATAATACAAGAATAAATTGTTTTACCTACTTACAACTGTAAACCTGATTTTGCCCAACCCTATATATAACCAAGACAAAAAAAACTTAATAATTCTAAGTAATTTATAAGCTAACTGGGTTACATGTTAAGACATAAAATAGAAAAAAATTAATTTTGTAATGGGAACATACGCTATAACAATTACAAAAAGTGTGGAAAAAATACCTCAAAATATAAAGACTCAGAATTTGGGTCACTTCTATGAGACTGACTGGAATTTAACTGCTTATTATCTTGTCTCTTTTGTAAATTCTGTCTTCTTTCTGAGGAAGTACTGTGCCCTCTGCATCTGAATCCAACCTAAGTAAATGACGGGGAAAAAAAAATTGTTTTTAAGTGAATGTTTTATTGAAGTATATAATATGCAGAAAGGTACACAGAAGTGTACAACTCAATGTTATTTTCATAAAGTGCTTAATTTATTATAAAAGGTTAAAACTTTTGAGAAATAAGGCCATTATAAGGAAAATATGAAAATGTGATAATGCATGCCCCCCATACATGAACATTTACATGTTTTATTCAGAATGGCCAAAAATGGGAAATAACCCAGATTCCTTCATTGGGAAAAAGTGAAATCACTGTGGTACATCCATCTTATGAAAACACAAGTCAGTCACAAAAAGGAATGAACTATTATTATATACAACAACCTGGATAAATCTCTAGAGAACCATGCAATTGAAAGAAAGCCAATCCTAAAAGAATTGTATGACTTCATTAATTCAACATTCATTTTTAAAAACAATTTATTTATTTTTAGAGAAAGGAAAAGGAAAAGAGAAAGAGAGAGAAACATCAATTGGCTGTCTCTCACATGCCCCTAACTGGGAACCTGGACTGGAAAGTGAACTGGCACCCTTTCAATTTGCATGACATTCAACCCACTGAGCCACACTAATCAGGACTACACAATATTCTTGAAATGACAAATATATAGCAAGGGGAAACATATTAATGGATTCTAGGGGTTAATGAGAGGCTAGTGGCATTGGGGAAAGGAAGGGAGTGTGACTATAAAAGGACAACATAAGGGATACTTGCCACGATGAACATGTTCTGTATCTTAACTACATCAATATCAGTATCTGGGTTGTGGTAATATTTATCTTAGGTTTTAAAAAGTCTTGAAACATTAGTTTATCAAAACATAGCAGAGCACTGGCTGGTGTGGCTCAGTGAACTGAGTGCTAGCCTATGAACCAAAAGAGTCACCAGTTCGGTTCCCAGTCAAGGCACATGCTTGGGTTATGGGACAGGTCCCCAGTTGGGGGCATATGAGAGGCAACCACACATTGATGTTTTTCTTCCTCTTTCTAAAAATAAATAAAATCTTTAAAAAAAAAGCAGAAAATGCAAGTGAACAGTTGATTTCTGAAAGACATTTTAAGACTAAAAAATAATCAGAACTTGCAAAAGGGACAATATTTTTCACTTAAAAAAAGATTTTGCATATCAAAATGAAACAAATACATGCTTAACCAGAAGTAGAAAAGAAAGCAGCAGTATAAGGGGACTAACTTGTAATGGAAAAAATAGAATAAAGATTAAATGAAAAAATACTCATCAAATTGTACACTTTAAAAAAATAGAGACCACACTTTATTCTTTAAAAAAAAATGAAACAAAGAAACTGCTTTGTACAACATTTGTCTTTTTGGAATGAAGAGTTACAAAATAAATAAAATTTAACATACTCATAGTTTTCTATTTCTTAGTTCTTTTGCCATTTCTCACCGGCTCTGAAGTTGGGAGAAAATGTTTTTCCGTATCCGTATTAATTTCTCTCTAGTGGGCTACCAATACCTAAAGTAACAGTACCGAGGCTGCGAAATTGGCACATCTGGCAGATACATTTTCCATGTAAAATTTCAGCACTTAACTAAACATTTTATAGATTTTGTTTAATCTCTTCAAATAATTCTTGCTTTAGCTCTTTTGTTTTGAATCAAATTAAGCTAGACTGCCTCACAAGCCTGCTACAAACAATTCATTTCTGCAACAACCAGGGGGAAGAGGGCATTATTATTGGTTTTCCTGACACCCTAATTAAAGTTAGGGTACATCTAAAGTACTTCATTTTAGGGAGGCAAAAACAGGCAAGAAGTATTTGGTCTATTTAAGCTGTTAGTAACTTATTCTTATTTCAGTTTATCCACAGATCTGTTCATGGAACCTTAATTCCTCGACTAAATTTAAGGAAGCCAGGAAGTCCATCTAAGAGCTGAAAAGGAAAAATACTGACCAATATACAACCCCCTGATTTCACAGGCAACCAAAGCAGGCAGCTACTGGAAGTTTGTGACAGTGTGTAACTCGCTCTGCCCCACTGCAGCTAGACCTTGCTACCCGCCAAGACGAGGAGGCTGCCCAATCTGGCCACATTATGGAGAGGTAGCACCACTGCAAGCCACTTCAGGCAGTGTGTGGCTCATGGTGTTTACAGTCACGCAAAATCATGTGGACAAGGCTGCAGTCTGGGGTTCAAAAAATCAGTATTTAAGACATTAAAATTCTTTATATGGATAAGTCAGAAAGTGAAGCAAGATCAGAGGGTATTCTACTTTATAATTATGAAATATCCAAATATATTTCTTCAATAAAAAAGTAGAAAATGGTCCAATATGTGGCCATATATACACCATCTACATGCAACATTTTACCACTTTCATTATTTAAATAATTTTACTGGCTAAACCTTTTAAAGTTACAGATATATTTTACTTTTAAGTAATTCAATGTGCAGCTCTAAAAATTAAGGACACTGACCTTCAAAACCATTATACCATTTGTAATAATTCATTATACAAATCAAATTTGCTCAACCAAATTCAAATCACCTGTGAATTATTTCTTTGTTCACTCTGCCTCCCACCTCTGGAAAATGTCTGATTTTTTTCCATCCAAGGTTTTTTCTGAGTTGCCTGGCAAGTTACATTGGACCAATTTACACCACCTGTAACAAATGAGATTTAAAATATGATTTATTTACATAAGATGCCAAAACCTAAATTGCTCCGTAACTTTAGGTGCTAAAATTCAGTCACTTTAAATGTAATAGTGGAAAATTTTCTATAAACTTTAAATGGTATTCCAGTTCTTGGTAATGTAAGTGTCATACGCAAAATACCTCTGTCTGGCATTTTTTCAATTTTATCAGTAAGGCTGTGCTTTCAATTTAACTTGAATCTCTTTGGGAGACTTCAAAATCTTTGCAACAAAAGCAAGCTTCATGCTTAAAAGAAAAATTTTGACATGGCCAAGGAAGAAAGTATAGCAAAAACACTATGCAGAAAAATAAGTACCTGTACATACAGATGATTCCGCATGCTAAAAATAGAAACAAAAACGACAATTATTTTCCATTTCAAAATCAATACCAAATACTTTGCAAATATTTCATAGTCTAGTCTAGTATGAAGGAGGCTTATTACAGTCTTAGAAAAAAGGTAATACTTCTCCGTAAATGAATATTTTTTATACTAATAAAATATATAAAATGTCTGTAACCATCCTATTACTATAGGAATTAACGAAAATAGATACTTAAGCTTCAGCAGAGAAAACATGAATAACATTGAGGTAGCTGACTGATAAAGAAATCAAAGCAGTGTTACATACATTCACAGTGCCAGAATCAGCTCGTAAAGCCCCTGCTGTGGGCTGGTTGTTGCTGTGTTTGGGGCTGCAGTAGCCACTATCACTGTCAATGTCAGCTTCACTAGCTCCCTGCTCACTGGAGGACTCTGCAGTCGGGTGGGACGCTCTCCTCCTCCTGCCTTTGGACTTCCAAAGCATCGTGGCAGAACTCTCAGAGAGAGACTTGTTAGCAATGTCTGACGGGAAATCTACAAGGCAAGAAAAGAGTGACAACTCTTATGAGGGCCAAATGAACAAAATATTGTTCAATTATCATTAAAGTTGTAAGAAAAAAAAGAAAAAGACATCCAACTTTGTAAATGGTAAAACCTTTGTGAAAACATCATCAAAAGGTAAAATATTCTTGACAAGTTGATTTGTAATGTGTTTATTATGAAGAGAATAAAATATTAGTATAATTAAAATATTAAAACAAACCCCTATTCCCATTGAAGAAAGAGAACATGTGCCACCCTCTGAGGTCCACTGCATCCTCTTCCTCCCTCACAGTTACCTCTATTCTGAATTCTGTTCATTAGTCCCTCATTTTTAAAAATAGATTTACCACAAATTTTTGTATTCCTAAAACATAAAGCATGTAATATTGCAATTTTAACTTTATAAAAAATAAAATCATACTGTATCTTTTTTTGTGACTTGTTTCCTATCCCACCACCCCCTCAACATTGGGTTTGAGACTCTGATGCATGTGCCTGTAATTCATGAAAGTCACTGGAATCTAGAATGCCTATGTATGATTGCTATAATGTACTTATCCTTTGCACCATTCATGGGACACTTGGGTTATTGGGGGTTTTGCTATTAATAAGAACAACAATGCTACAAATGTTCTCACACAGAAATGTGTATGTGTGCACGTGACAGTTTCTCTAAGGTAAATACTTCTGGGCCTAAGAGATACATACCATATATTCAACTTCACTTGGTAATGCCAAATCATTTTCAAAAGTGGTTAAAAGACTTTACACTCTAATAGCAGAATATAAATATCCCTTGATCCACAGTCACCAAATACCTGATACTGACTTTTAGGCTACAATTTTCATCAATTGTGTGGTATAATAGCTCATTATAAGATTTAATTTGAATTTTCCTGCTTAAAAAAATGGTTGAGATCTCTACTGATGCTTTTAGCCATTAAAATTATCCTTTCTCTAAAGTATTTTAAAATTTTACTTAGGCTTGCTTGACTTCTGCCTATTTTTCCAGAGTTGCCATTTTTCTTATTTTTATATTGCATAAATTGTAATCACAAGACAGGTTTAAAAATAGAAGCCTAACAATCTCCTACCAACACAACAAATTGTAAATTTTCTTTTCCCCCATATTTTCACCTATACATAATTTTTATACAGTCTCAATATAATTTTGAGCTGCGTTAATGTTATGTATATGTTTTTCATAATTATAATGTAAGTAAGGCTCTACATTACTCCATTGAGCAGATAGGCTGAACTTCTCTTGACTTGTCATCTGCTACTGGACATTGGAAAGTTTTCATTGGTTTTTTTTTTTCCTAGGGAGTCTTTTTTTCTATTTGGATACATTCACAGGAGTGGGATAACTGAGTCAAAGAAAAATTTCCTATAGTTCTGTCAAACTGTTTCACCTCCTTGGCACTGTCTGTGTTCCAGGGGCCATGAGGGCAAGGTGGGATAACTTTCTTATCGATTCATATGAATTCTTTATATGCCCTCATACTAATTTTTTGTTAGTTACACGCACAGTAAAAATCTTTCCCGGCCCTGGCTGGTAGCACAGTGGGTAAGGTGCCGGCCTGCGAACTCAAAGGTCACAGGTTCGATTCCCCAGCAAGGACACATAATAAGGTTGCAAACCAGGTCTCCAGTCAGGTCTGTGGCTGGAGGCAGGTGAAAGGCAACCATACATTGATGTCTCTCTCCCTCTCTGCCTCTCTCCCTTCCCCTCTTTCTAGAAAAAATTAAATAAAATCTGAAAAAAAAAAAAAAAAAATCTTTCCCAAATTCGTAGCTTGTTCTTTCACTCACTTCTGATTAATAGAAATTCTAAATATCACTAATAGTTCCCTCCCTGTAATCATTAAGATATCTGCCTATCTTTTCTTCTGCACGTGGTTTTCCCATTTAAGTCCTTAATGAATCTGGACTAGATACACATGGGGGTGCAAGTTAACAATCTGGAATGCTATTTCTGACATTTCTCATATGTGAGAATGTGTTTCCACACATTATGTGAGTCTGTTTTGGGGCTGTTTTAAATTTTGTATACTATATTTTTGTATAACCCAGTAAAAATTAAAATGGTTTACCAGGTGTTGATATCTAGAAAAAGTTGTTTTCCAGGGATGTCTTGGCTCTTCTTAGACTGGTACACCTTCATTTTATAATTAGTTCATCAAGTGCCCCCAAAATTTCTATTAGAACCTTGATTAGAACTGCACTGAATCTACAGACTAACTTAGGGGAAGAAATTACATCTGCAATATCAATTCTTCCTGAATAAACCTAGCATTTATTTTTTAAAAATTTAAATAAAATTATAGTTTCCTGCATAAATGTCTTATACATTTTACACAAAGTTCATTACCAGAAACTATTTGTGTTGCTATTGTAAAGGGTATCTTTTCTTAAATCTTATTTATAGGTAGCACACTTAAATGCAATAAAATGTAATTAACTTTTATACATTATATCTACCCAGCTTACTAAACTCTTTTTTAAAGACTCTATTTACTATTCCTAGAAAGAGGGGTAGGAAGAGAGGCAGAAAGGGAAAGAGACACCTAAGTATGTTGCCTTTCACCTCCTTCCAGCTATGGATCTATCTGGAGACCTGGCTTGCAACCTAATTATGTGCCCTGGCTGGGGAATTGAACCAGTGACCTTTGGGTTCGCCAGCTAGCACTTTATCCACTATGTCAGCAGTCAGGGCTCTAAACTCTTATTAAGCAATAAAAGCTGTGTTCAAGCCTTGGCTGGTGGCACAGTGGATAGGCACCAGCCTGGGAACCCAAAGGTCTCTGGTTCGATTCCCAGCCAGGTCACATAACCGGGTTGCAAGCCAGGTCTCCAGCCAGGTCTGTAGCTGGAGGCAGGTGATTTTATTCTACCTCTGACTGATATCAATTAATCCTAAGAAAATAAAAACTAAGGAATAAAAATACTAATAGAATACACAATCCTCAGAATTTGAAAACTAAAGAATAAGAATATACGCCCTGGCTGGTGGCACATTGGATAAGGCACTGGCCTGTGAACCCAAAGGTCGCTCGCTGGTTTGATTCCCCAGTCAGGACATATAACCAGGTTGCAAGCCAGGTCTCCAGCCAAGAGGCAGGTGAACAGCAACCATACATGGGTGTCTCTCTCCCTCCCTCCCTTTCTCCCTTCCCCTGTCTCTAAAAATAAATAAAATCCTTAAAAAAATAAAATTTAAAAAATAAGAATATAAATAAAAGACATGATCTACTCAAATTATACCTTTATCTAAATTAAACTGACCAAACTGTACACATTGGGCCATTTCCTAATTCTTATACTTCAGAAGGCTGATTTTGTAGTCACAATGATTAAACCAAAGAAGTAAACGTACTTTTTAAAAGCAGTCTGACAGAGGAAAGCATGTACAAATGGGTCACTATGATTAGGAACAACCAAAACATAGAAAACTCTGTAATACACTCCACTGTGATTCTTTTCCATTGCAACCCCAAGCATTTGCCGGTCTGTTCAAGTTACTTCTTTATGCCCTATGAACTGCACAATAACTGTACTGTCAGCAATATTGCTTAACTGAGTCCTAGGCCCTTTCTTGCTCTTACTGTACCTAAGCAATCATAACAGGATAACTGAATACAAGTCCAAAAGAAAAGGTACGTCCCAAACGATGTACCACTAATTCACTTTAAGCCAAATCACATTTGAGTGGAGGCTGCCGAGGTATAAAAAGCAAATGTGCCTTTAAACAAGTCCAAATCTTGGCCTCGCACCATTAACAAGGCCTTTCTTTTATTAGTGTCAATGATAATGGGTATGAGGTGATAGACATCTATCTACTCTATAGCTATTAGGTGGAGTTTTAGGATATAAAATGGAAAATAGCTAGAATATTGTAGGATTATTCATTCTTATCTATTACCAGGAAAAGCTTTTTTCTTAATGCTCATACCATCCCCTAAAAAACCTTTCTATTTATTTGAACTCACAGGTCTGGTTCAGATCTATGCTACAATATGCACCAAAAACTTGCTAATTCTTTCTAGAAAAGTATTAGAGGATGTTAGGATGTTATATTAAGGGTTTTAATCTAGTTATAAAAACATGTACAACTACGATTTCTACCAAAATGACTCCCTCATATTTCTACAATTTCTGAGAAACTCCATTTCAGATTTCTAAAGAGCTCCATTACTTTTAAGGAAACCTCACACTCTGCTCCAAATTGTGCATAAGCCAGGAAGCAAGCAAGCTGGAAGAACATGAAGAACATGGACTGCTTTATCCTTTCTTGAGAATTTCAACAAAATGGCGGGATAAATGGAAGGATGAAAGTCTAGAATCATGAAAATAAAATGCACAATTATAAAGCCAACACATGACAAGAGATAAAAGCCAGTGCCATACACGGTATGTCCGTGTAAGAGCCCTGCCTTACCAGTTTGCTGTGATGCATCTACCAGAAGCACGATTTTTGATCGCTGATCAGGACCTGCTGCATTTGTCTCTTTCTGAGTAGCCACATTTTTCACCAGTGGCCTTTTGCTTCTTATGTGCTGCTGTACAAGCTGTTGCTGATTTAAGTTGAAAAAAAATTAAGATTCTACTCAATGGATTAAACATTGTAAAATATATCCCCACTATACAATATACCTAAACGTATGCTCCAAATTAGTGGCTCCCAACTCATACGGAAACAGGGTTACTGTGTTAGGATTTTATGAAATTATTTGCAGCCAATCATAATACCTAAATAAAGTATATTCACCCATTTTCAACATTATTTTTCAAATAACCATTAACATTACTACAAATAAAATGTAACAAGTTTTCATTATTCACATTTTAGAATTTTCAATTAATAAATTATAGATATTAAATCATGTCATATAAGGGATTGTAAATTGTTATTTAAGAGGGTAATTAAAATAGTAGTAACTTATCCAAAGACTAAATTTTTGTTTCATGATAGGAATGAAGTATAAATTTTTGCCCTGGAGTTTACAAATAAAATATTAAAAGCGGATTCTTTCCTTCATTTTTAAAAAATATTAAGTATTTATCACTAACCACAATTTATACAACAAAACTGAATTTAACTTCCTAAATTCAAGTGCTGGGAATGTACTCTAAGAATCATGGTTCTTCAATTATCAGAAAATTATATACTACTATCTTTTTTCCAAAACTTATTTCTTTTCATTTTCAAAGGTCCCAAAAAACTTCCCTTGACCCAGGGTGTTTCCATAAATGAAAAGTAAAAGCCTTTCAAAACAATCTCTGTTGCTTGTTTGTATTTTAATCTGTAAAAAGTATGCCAGAAAACAGTGAAGACTTCTCACTGCAGGAGCTGAGCTAATGGGATCTAGGGAAGCATCAGCTCCTTGATGATACGGACATAAAATGCATCTAAAAAGTAACTGCCTTTTATTAGCTCATGGTGCTGAGAAGATGGTTTTTCCTATTTGCTTTGATAGTAAGGCCTCAACAGAAAAGCAATCTTTTGAATAAAATGGTATTCCTCCTAAACATTCACAGGATAAAAACAATAAAGCTGAAGAGACTTAATGAATCACAAAAGTTCTTTTCCATAACTATGTCCTGCTAATTTCTGAAGGTTGAAATATCCTGAAATGCATTAATCATTCAACATGCTAGCAAGGGATCCATACTAAGAATTTATTAATACTGGTAGCACTATGCACTTTTTATCACTAAATTAAAATAATTTGGAAATACTTTTACATTGTGTTTATGTAAAACTCTTCAGAGGAATTTAAAGAATATAAATCATTATCACCAGTTAAGAAAGAGGGAAATAAAAACAAATTATTTTATAAATGTTATACCCGTAACTATTTTATAAGTGAACAAACTGTTTTATAGTAAATTCAGCATAAAAAGCTAATCAATACAAGTAGCAGATCACTTACACTATTATTAACAACAGAAATATCAAACATAAAAGCCAATAAAAATCAGTCACTTACTTTTGGTACAACTGGTCCTCTGCTACTGTTTCTGCTTCGATGACTGGACAACGGGAAGACTTGTCCAAGCTGATTTGGACGCTCAGTGCATTCTGTGGTTATAGTATTTACAGTATTTGCAGCTTGAAATGTATTGGAATAAGGTATAGGAAAAGGGTGATAAAAACCCATAACTTGGGCACATGGTGCTGGCATCAGCTGATAATACGTATACTCTGTAGAAACAGGTGGCTGAGCAGATATAATGGGGTAGGCAAGGTATGGTCCGGCTGGGTTTGCATTGGGCTGCTGCCATCGTATATCACTGTTATATAATGGAAACTGTCTGTAACACCAAATCAAAAGAGAACAATTCTAATGACAACTGTAAAAGTAATGCTAAAGCAAAATCACAATTCATTTTTTTTTTAATCCTCACCCGAGCACATTTTTTCATTGCTTTTTAGAGACAGGAAGGGAGAGAGAGGAAAAGAGAGAAACATCAATGAGAAAGAGAAAGATTGACTGATTGCGGGCTGCACATGCCCGGACCAGGGATCAAACCTGCAACACCCAGTCTGGGAACTGAACCCACAACCCTTTAGTTACAAGACAACACTGCAACTAACTGAGCCATGCCAGCCAGAGCTCAACTCATTTTAATAAAAGAAAACAAAGAACAGAATAGCGGCTTCCTAATATTCTGAAAAATGGGATAAAATTATGATCTTACAAATTTCTTTACTACAGAGATTACGATATATATGTAATAATACTTTAAATGGTAATACAAAGGAATTCTACCTGATAGTTTTACTGCATTTCAGTATTTTTAAAGTACATACCATTCTCATTTGTAACTATCTTTTCAACATACTCAAGATGTTTCTGCCTCCAAGTTAAACACCAACCTGCCAGCTCTGCCAACAGCCCTGAGTGCCCAGCCCTGGCTGGTAACTATGGCAGCCTTCTGCAAAGAGCTGGGTAAGGTGATCATTACAATGGGTGACTTGATTCCTCCACATCGCATTCTTTAGCTCAGTCCCAGGACTTCCTATTCCTCTCCCATACTACTCCAAACACTATGCCAAGTCAGCTCTTTTCCTGGCTTCCCTCCTTGGCAATGGAAGCAGCTTTCAGGTCCAAATGAAAGAAGAGAAGAAAAGCCAAGCCTGTCCACTGCCACCTTATTCCTAGCATTAGCTTCTTCTAGTGCAGTTCCTATAAAGCAACAGAAATATCCTTATCTCAGCAGCCCTTCTCACAGAAGGTTGCTGCTGACGAATGACGGCCTATAGGGAACTGGAGCGTAGAGCTTTTTCCTCACTACTCCTATGACAAAGCAAAACTGAAAAATGTTCAATGCCCTAATTCTAAAAATATTTTTAAGTAATCTGCTAGCCAGCTTACTCATGAATTCTCAAAGATTATTTGGTAAGGAAAGGAAAATTAAATTTACCATACTATACACACTTCACCAGTTTGTCAAATACAAAAATACTATTACTAAATTTAGTTTACAAATCACGTTGGACATAGTCCATACAGCTCTAAGATTTTTAATTCAGACAGATCCCTTTAGCTTCTACTGTCTGTCTAATACCCAAAACTATTAAAGAGTTTCAGATTATAGGTTGCTGAACCACTAAAAGGAATGAATTCTATGAGCCTGAATGATGATACATATGATGCAAAAGTGTCCCTTGCTAGAATATTATCCAGCAAGAAAAAGAAGCCAATCTGAAGAGGCTACACACCATGGGATTCCAACCATGTCACACTGTGGATGGAAAAGGCAAAACCATTGGGGGACAGTAAAATGATCAGTGGTCTCAAGAGGTCAGGAGAGAGGAGAGATGACTAGGTGGAGTACAGAGGATTTTTAGGACAGTGGAACTATACTATATGATACTATAATGGTGGATCTATGTCATTATACATTTGTCCAAAACCACAGGATGTACAAGGGGGAACCCAAAATAATACCAGAATTATCTTCTGAAGAGCGGGCTCCTTGTAGTGCAGGGTTCCCCTGCTAGGTGAGTATTCTAGGATCCTATCTGTATCAGTGTACCAGCTGGTGTTGTTGTGAGAAGCTGCATTTGTCTTCAGTGAATGCTTTTGGAGACTCTTTTAACACACTTGCCCACTTCAGGATGGATGATATACAAGCATGCCTGCCCACACAGAGCAGTGTTCTGCAGCTTTTGACCAAAAACAGCAGGTCCCCCATGCCCCACCCTACTCCTCAAAGGGAACCATTTTGCCAATGTGGAAGAAGTGCAACAAAGAATGGCAGAAGCACTAAAAGGCATCAAAAATGAGTTCAAAAACTGTCTGAACAGTGGAAAAAAACATCTTGATAGGTGTACTGCATCAAATGGAGAGTACTTTGAAAGTGACTGAAGCTTAAACATGTAAGGATACACAATTTTTTATAAATAAATTCCAGTTTTTGTTTGGGTTCCCCCTGATACACCACCAAGAGCGAACCCTAATGTGGACTACCAACTAGTCAATAATATATCAATACTGGTTCATCAGTTGTAACTAATGGGCCTCACTCAACCAAGATGTTAATAATAGACAAAACTTTGCAGGGGGGCAGGAAGGGGGCAATATATGGGAACTTTTTGTTGTTATCTGCTCAATATTCTGTAAACTAAAAATAAATGTATATTTAATTTCTGAAAAACCTGTTTAGCGATCTGATATCTCATACATCCATAATTTCTAAAAAAATGTACCTTAATACCTAGGTGTTGCAATGAGTAACAGACATGCAGAAATAATGAAATGCCTTAGCCCTCGCAGTGGTTGGGCAGAGGCCTCATCCATTTATTCCATGGTGCTAGAAAAGTACAATTTTCTCTGTGTCTAAGATTAAAAGAGTCTAAAAGTACTTATACACAGCAATAAAATGAAATATGCAAATATGTGTTAGGCATCCAGACAATCTAAACGGGGTTAGAAAGACTACCATGACTATTACAAGTTACACCCTAGTGGTTACTAGTCTACATACTACCTGGATTGCAAGCATTCTGCTAAATCACTCTGAAGAACTAGAATCAGAGTTCAGAGTTACGTGCTAACTATGCAAAAAAGCTTCCAAGTTAAGGACTACTATCCCTTGCTGTTTTCTTATGCTAGACTATTTTAGCAATTACGATTAGATGCCTAATCTCAAAAATGGGTTTCGCCCTGGCTGGTGTGGCTCAGTGGATTGGTTGCTGGCCTGCAAACCCAAAGGTTGCTGGTTCGATTCCCCAGCCAGGGCACATAACTAGTTGCAAACCAGGTTCTTGGCTGGAGGCAGGTGAAAGGCAACCATACATTGATGCTTCTCTCTTTCTCCTCCCTCCCTGCCCTTCTCTCTGGAAAATAATAAAGATCTTTAAAAAAAAAATGGGTTTGTTTACCACTTTCTGAGTAATTCGTTCCTCCCTTTAGATCAATTTATTCCAAACAAATTTTAATTATAAGAGATATATCCAAAAACTCCATATGCTTTTTTTAAAAATGAGAAATTAAACCATGATAATAAATTTCAAAAGTCCACATTTGATTTTATTTACTCTCAAAAAATAGCCCTGGCTGGTAGCACAGTGGACAAGGAGCCGGCCTGCGAACCCAAAGGTTGCAGGTTCGATTCCCCAGCCAGGGCACATAACAAGGTTGCAAACGAGGTCTCCAGTCAGGTCTGTGGCTGGAGGCAGGTGAAAAGCAACCATACACTGATGTTTCTCTCCCTCTCTGCCTCTCTCCCTTCCCCTCTCTCTAAAAATAATAAATAAAATCTTTAAAAAAAAAATACATAGTTCATGTTTACAAGTTATAAAAGGAAAAAGTAGTGTCCTCTGTCAACTTTTATATTTCCTACCCCTTTCTCCCACCAACTGAAAAAGAACATAATAAAGAAATTACCTATTGGATTGGTTTTCCTGTACAAATGGATAACAAGTAATCAAGTAGCTGGGAATTGGAGTTGGTTCTACACCAGAAACATTTCCACTGTCATTTGGGAGTGCCATAGGGACCATAAATGTCTCAGGATTCTTCTTCTGGGGAATAAATGGCTCCACCTCAGCTGACAGCTTGACATTCTTCAAAGTGAAAGTAAAACACATTATTAACAAATGAACAAAACAAGTCGTATAAATTCACAATATAACAATATGAGTCAGTTTTTACAAATGGTAGTTGAATGTATTCACAAAACATCCAAAGGAACACAATGACTAAATAATTAAGTATGATACAACAAAGTCATGAAATAAAGCAGGGAGAAAAAACTTATCAAAAATCATTACATTTCTATAAAATCATGCCTTATGTAATCAATGCTGTTAAAACAATCTAGAGTACAAGGAAATCAGTCATACCTCAGAGTTCCAAAATAAAGCTGGTGGTCAACAACAATAAAATTTTTAAAAAGCTGGTGGTAAGGAATCTAGCTCTTCAGATATAATGTGTTTTTAACTGATCTTGTTATGGAGGGAAACCATTTAAGAGCATTCCGAAGGATAATTATGTTGTTTTGAATAGTCAAAAAAAGAATCTATTTCTGTCCATTTCAATAAATTATATTAGTATGGCTCAATTAAAAGGGAGGAAAATGTCTAAGATGAACTGGGAAAATAAAAAAAAGACACAAGGGGGAGAAAACTCCTGGTTCACATTTAAACTAGGAAAAAATAAGTACTTTAGTTTCCCAGGAAACACACTGAGCAAGCCAAAATAATTCAGAATACGTACTCCATTTTAATTTATTTTGTATCTTTTAAAAAAATTGATTTTAATGAACAGATAGATGGATGTAGTTTGCTACATGAGTTAACTTGTATTTGCACTTGCATTAGCTTTTGTATAAAATAGGTGGGAGGGAGAGAGAAACACCAATTTGCTATTGTTCCATTTATTTATGCATCCATTGGTTGATCCTTGTATGTGCTGTGACCAGGGACCAAAGCTGCAACCTTGGTGTATCAGGATGACGCTCCACCAACTGAGCTACCCACCAGGGCCTATTTTTGTATCTTTTCTTATAATAAATCTAGAGACTTAAAAGACATTTAAAAAACTAATGTATTTAAAGATGCACATATGGGTGACAGAACGATTAAGAAACGTGAGATTCATACACCAGGATAGGGATTACTATTAGGAAAGGGGGATCTGTGACCAGGAGGAGAACCCTGGAAAGCTTTGGGTGTACCTGGTAAAGTTCTGTATCCTAACTTAGGTGACAGTTACAAAGAACTTACCTTACAACTCATTTAGCTTTGCATTGGTTTTAGGCAGTTTTCTTTCTGCATCTGTTATATTTATAACAACAAAAATTTTAAACGTAATTATTAAAAAGAACTTTCCCCCAACAAACACACTAGGATGGCATTTATTAGAAGGTCTCACACCAAGGTACAGGTCTCAATAAATTTTGGGCTGTTTCTCAGAAAAGTAATCAGGACTAAATCCAAGAAAATGTAAAGATAAGACTTGATATGTTCAACACATAGCCTTATTCAGAACATTTTTTTCTCTAAAATGACTGCACTGTAAATTCAGAAGTGCTTGTAAAAAGGGAGAGAGAAAAGATAATCTGGATTGTATACTGTATAGCAGTATTAATTCACTCTCCTTCTTTCCATCTGATTTAACTTTGAAGTCTACTTCTATCTGAAGTAGATATAATAATTGTACTTACAAGTATCTGTAAACTAAACTCAGTTTCTTGAATTTCAACATAGGGGGCAAAAACTTCAAATATTTATAGAATAAGTCAGTAATTTTCACTGTCATGGTCACTAGAACTCCAAAGTTATTTATATAAGGCATAAAATAATCAACCTAATAAATGTTTCCACAATTAGGACAAAAAAGCTGTATTTCAATAATAATGCAGATAAATGGAAACCTGCTTTATGTAGTTCATACATATACATAAGAAAACTTAAATTGTACTTTAATATACTAAAAACATAACTTTTAGTATTTAAAAAAAATCAAAAAGTCCTATAAGGCACCAGCCTGTGAACCTGAAGATCATTGGTTCAATTCCCCAGCCAGGGCACATAACCAGGTTGCAAGCCAGGTCTACAGCCAGGTCCCTGGCTGGAGGCAGGTGAAAGGCAACCATACACTGATGTTTCTTCTCTCCCTCTCGTCCTCTCTTCCCTCCTCTCTCTCTGGAAATAATAAATAAAATCTTTTTTTTTTAATTAAAAAGTCCTTTTGAACATATAAGAACTCTCTGACTAGTTCTATAAATATGGACAAGAAAACATTAGGATTTATTTTAAAGCAAGGAATATCACTACATCAAGTTCTCTGTTTCATGTGAAAAGAGAAGCAGTATTAATATAATTATAAAGAAATAGCCCTGGCTGATGTGGCTCAGTGGATTGGGCACTAGCCTCTGAACCAAAAGACTGCTGGCTTGATTCCTAGTCAGTGCACATGCTGGGAGCCTGTGAGAGGCAGCTCATACAGATGTCGATCTCTCTCTCTCCATCCCTGCTTCTCTAAAAATAAAATATTTTTTTAAGTAAAAAGTTTTGCTCTGATTAGTCTGGCTTGGTGGATTGAGCACTGGCCTGCAAACTCAAGGGTCACTGGTTGGATTCCCAGCCAGGGCACATACCCAGGTTGCAAGCCAGGTCTCCAGCCAAATCCATAACTGGAGGCAGGTGAGAGGCAACCCGTACATTGATATCTCTCTCCCATTCTTCCTCCCTCCATTACCCTATCTCTAAAAATAATGAATAAAATCTTTTTAAAATAAATAATTTTAAATAACACTTTCCTTGACACCCTCTCAAAAAATACCGTCACAAATTACTTTCATAAAAACAAATTCAACTTCATGTTCAAGTTAAAAGTATCAAGTTTTTTAATACCTAGTTTCATTTATATTTTATTTGAGTTTCAGGAACTTAAGAAATTCAGTTCTAAAAGTATCGTGCCAAAATTATAACTAATATCTATAAATACATATACAGGCATGGGCAAAAACAGGTTAATAGTAAATTATACTCTAATGAATAAAAATAATACAGTAAACTATTTTGTGTACTCACAACTATAAACCTACTTTTGCTCACCCCTCTATTCCCTTAAATATTAAAGTCTGTATTGATTTCTATACTAAATGCAATTCAAGATATCAGCGTTCAAGAATAAAATTCACAAACACTAAAATGCTCCTTTGTGTTCAGCAAGAAAGAGAAGCTGCTGTATAGTCAACAGCTGTACAAACAGAAGATGTCACTAGCAGGAACGGACTGGCAAACTTTCCTCTATAGTTACAACTCTGTATGGTTTTGAAAGTTGTTTATTTTGACTTTGGGGCCTTCACTATCATACATCAAAATGTAGCATCTGCTGATGTCAGGCCTGAAAAGTAATGGTAAGATCCAAAATATTCTTAATTTTATATAATAAAGCTCATGTAGATAATGTTAAGTAAGCAACAGATGTTGGCACTATTTCAATTATATTAATATAAAATCAAAGAAAAATGCCTTGCACAGTGGAAAATAAAAACATTATGAGAAAATTAGACTAGATACTTCATATATTCTTCAGTTTGAATTTCTATGTTTACTCTCTCTACCTTTGCCAAAATCTCTTTTTTAGAAACCAGAAATTTTATAGCATGGAGCTATCTTCTTAAAGTAAAAAAATAAACAAATGTGGTATAAGTCTAAATTACAAAGAACAAAATGGTGCACTATTTACTTTAAAAAAGTAAAATTATCTTTCCCTTTGAGAAATTATTTTATAATTTTCCAAATTAATGAAAAATAATAACAATCCTAGAAACATATATTTGAAAAAGTTCCACACTAATTAAAATTTTGCATATGTTAAAAATAAACCTTTTATGTGAATAATCAAGAAAACCCAAGCATTTGTTAAAAAATGAAACTATAAAAATCTTGTTTAAAAGAGTTTTCATTAAACAAATACATTCAGATCACCGAAAGCCTATGTTAACTCAATAAATATGCATTGAACGCTTATTCTGGAAAAAGCACTGTATAGACAAGTTTAGGGAAAAGGTGCAAGCATTATTATTAAGCTCACATCAGCAGGAAATGGACACTAAACTACTCCAAGACAGAACCTCCAGAAGAAGACAAATGATTTTCCCAGATTAGGCAACAAGAGAATGATACCCACTGAACATCAAAACTGAACTGGAACATAGTGAAACTGAAGTATGTGGCAACGGCACACACCCACAGAAAAAATATGATCATGGAAACCCTCCACATTCTACATTAAGGTAGAAATGTGATGTATCAAATATTAAGATATTTTATATCACATAGTTAAAGATAAAATAAATATCTGCTGAATGAAAAAAAAAATTATAATGCTTAAGAGATACCTGCTGGCTTACTGGAATGGCTTATCTTGAAGTAAGCCACTTGCCAAATAAATTGCAGTAGTATTTAACTTAGATTGCCTATTTGCTTTACTATGCAGACATTTACCTCTTTCTTAAAACAGACTGTATCTAATCCTGTTAAAATCTGATAATTTTCTAAAAATGTTTTCTAAATTTAATATTAGTTTTTGAGTTATCTACATTATTAATTTTTTACATTTATTTTTCTCTTTTATTTTTGTGGGGTTTCATTGCCTCTGATGCTTTTTATTTTCTTTTAAAAATGTTTAACAATGAAAGTATTTATCACTATGCATTTGCCTCAAAGTATAGCTTCAGCCACATCCATCCCATAGGTTTTCACATGTAGTATGTTATTACCTTTTCAATAACATACAAGTTCTACTTTTTAAATTTTCCAAATGGTTTCACTAAATGAGAATTTACTGCTTTGCTTTTTATTATAAAAGTATTATTTTAAAGACCTGTTAAGACAGATCACTAAGCTTATATCCATAAAGGCAAATTATCAGTATTATGCATTACATCATACAGTAACTTAATTAGAATACAGTTTAGTTACAGTACTGACATTATTTGAAGTTTATACATTACTTAAAGGAAAGAATTATAAGCCAGACAATTTTGTGTATTTGTTGGTAAACAGCACTTTGTGTGAAGCCATATTTGTTATGCATTTGCTTTAATAAGAATTAAAGACATTAGTGATTGATAATTTTGTAAAAAAATTTTTAAAAACCTATTCCATGTAAATATAAAAAGTTAAGCCAATGTTTACAACATTATTTGATAATACAAAAGAAGGCCTTAAATTCAAGTGTTCTAAGGGGATGGATGTAATACAACAACAATAAAATTAAAAAAAAAAAAAAAATTCAAGTGTTCTGTCACTTCTACAGCCATTGTTTATTTTTTTTTAAATCTCAAAACAATGTCCTAAATTTCCTAAAAATAGAAACACTAAAGCCTTTATAAACAAAATGAACTCCATAATTTATTCTTCACATCCCTTTATACCAGCTTCTTTTATTTTTCTTTTAAGGACAAAAAAAGTGTATTATACCAAGTCATATCTGTTCTTAGAACTTCTAACTCTGGCAGCTAAAATTAAGCTACCTTTTATTTTAAAGTCTTGCTAAAAGAGAATATTCCCAAAATTCTCTTCTGGTTATAAGATTCTTTCACATAGTCATTATTACAATTAAAGCTATTATCTAGCAGGTATTCTTAGTAATTTAATTTTTATAATCTTGATCGACTTTTTATAATCTTGACCAATTATACACAAGTTATCCTTTTAATCAAATATTTTATATATACACACACATATTTTTAAGAGGTAATCGAAGAACACCAACATGAATACCTTCAAGGAAAACACACTTAGATTTTATAAAAAGTTACACTGCAGTACTCCAGGGCTTCCAATCAGGTTAAGATGAGACACAGAGCAGCTGTATTAAGTACTTTAAAAAAAAGCTAACATATTAATTGCTAACCTCTTCAATATTATAATGAGTAAGTTATAATGCTATAGGCATTGCCAGAAATTCTGAATATAAGCCAACATGGGGAAGGGGACAGAGGGGAGCAAAAAGGGGATGGATGTAATACAACAGCAATAAATAAATAAATAAATAAATAAATAAATAAATAAATAAATAAATAAGCCAACACTGACTTAAAATGAAAAGAATAAAGAAACAAACATTTTTGTGAGGAAAAATGGAAATTTCGTAATTATCACATATTTTTCATGACTTTTATGTTTCTAAATTCATTTCATTAGTAAAAATAGAAACTATGTCCCTAATAACTTGGGAAAGCCATTATATTAGTCTCATATAGTGGAAACAATCAAGAACTCCACCAAGTTGAGAAATCTCAGTTCTAACCCCAATCTACCATGAAGTTCATGGTTCTTATTCTTACCCTTTTTTCAATGATGGGTCCCTTTGAGATTATGACAGAGTCCTGCCCCAGAAAAATGCTGATATAAAATGAAGCTCCAGCTTTCCAGGTCACCCAGGGACCCCTGAATTAACTGCCTACAGCATGAACTAGGCAATGTAGCATCACTTTTTGGATCTCAGTTTCCTCTAAGTATGTGTGAAGGGAAGACAAGGTTCTGTTTCATCATTTGAAATGTTTCTCTTATTTGGGATTAGGCTTGGAAAGAGGCAGGAAGTACTGGAGGGAAAAGAAAAGGAAAAAAGTCTTCAAAGAAAAGTACATTTTTTAAAATTCTTATATTTCTACAGAACTTTAAATAGGTTGTGCACTTTGGAAAACACAGGATGAAAGAGGAAGAGGCTCTCTAGTTCAAATAATTTGCTCACAGCCCTTGCTGTTAAAATAATCACACAAAGGTTACCATCTAAATAGTTAATTACATTTTCTCTAGGATGAAAGGAACCGTAAGTATACAGGTAGTAAGCAGCTCTGCCGGTTACAGTTCTGGCATCATGGTAAAGGACCAAAATGTTTAACCCTTTCATTAGTGACAGGCATACAAGGAAATCATTCAAGAAAAGTTTCTATTCATTTGTCAGGCTTTGAAATCTCAGGCATTTTAAATAGATACCCTAAAATTTTGTTTTTCATTAAACTGGATATACGTAGACTTTGTACAGAATAAGCTGGGTAACAGGAAAGCCTGTATATATTTGCCAAGAGGCGCCCATCATTTTTGCTTTGGTAAATACCTACAGCCTATCCGGAAAGTATCAAGCCAATGTCAATATAATTAAACTGGTTGGATCGGCTGGTGCTTTCTGGACAGACCTCGTACATGTATTGTTTCATAAACTTGCGTTTTCAGAATCATATTCACATAAAACTTTTTTATAATTTGAACTTTTGTAAAAACAAATATACACAACTAGGAAACTTAACTTTGCCTGATGAAAGAGCCCAATTTCAAAACTAAAACTGGTTCTAACTAGCAACATGTAATCAATCAATCATACAGAGGAATTTGGGAAATCTTGTCTCGTTTATTAAGGTGTTAACATTTGGAAAATAACTAGGCAAATCACTAATCCTGTTCCTTCATCTGTTAGCCTAGTTCACCACTGGACAAGGCCTTCAACTGAAGAGGGGGATGGATCGTGAAAAAACCTCTACCTCATCAAATCTTGTCATTTCACAGAGGTCTCAAGAACAGAAAATACTGAAACTTTTGGGGGAAAATAAAACATTACCTTAGATTATTTTGTACGCTGTGATGACAATGTAAATTCCTTGATTTCCAGCGCCTACTAGCATGGATAATCAAGAATCTGGTGGCAATTAAAAGACAAAACAGAACACTAATGGGACTACTTTGCGAATATGAAAAGCGCATCGGAAATGAACTCATGCTTTGGGTCCTACATCTTGAAGATAGAAGCTTAATTTTTAAAACCCACTACTTTTTGCGAAATGGATAGGCAGAAGGGTAAGGGGAAATGGGAGGATTTCGTATCCTAAAGGGAACAACCTCCCCAAAACCACTGTGAAAACAATGCTTCGCTCAATGGAACGCTAAAAAGTCCATAACCCTCCCCTTCCTCTGCAGTTGTTACACGTTCTGACAGTCTCTCTGGGTGAGAAGCCCTCAAAAGCCTTTCCACCTAGAAAACACATTCCAGTGCTGAAGAGAAGGAGGGGGTGGCGGACGCGCTGGAAGTTGCAAACCCTCTCGGAGAGCACAGACAACTTGGAGTCCTCCGTCCCCTTCCACCACGCCAGGGAGGAGGGGCAAAGGCGAGCTGCCAGCCTGGGTGGGGGCTGTAACCCGGGAGGAAGAATGCCCCCGAGGCGGCATCTGAACAATGCAGGAGAGCAGGGCGCTTCCAGGCTCCGGGCGCGGCCGGTCTGCGCCCTCAGCACCCCGAAGGCTCCGACCATCTGGGCCCACGACTCGGACGCTAGGGCCTGCCAGGGAGGAACCGGCGACCCCCCAGACCCGGGCCGTACCTGGTCCGCTGGGGCTCGGTCCATGGCGCCTGCAGCCGCAACGGGCCCGCTCAGTCGGTTTGGAGAGCACCTCGGGCCGCTTTCTCCATGGCCCCCCGCTCGGGTCTACACCGGGCTCCGGACCTCCGCCCCTAGGTAGCTGGCACCGACTCAGAGTCCAGCTACGCCACTGGGCGAGGAAGAGGCTCCAGCTCCGGGAGACAGAGGAGGCGGTGGCACCCTCGGGGAGGGATCATCTGGGACGGAAGCCGAGAGGAGCCTTATTGAGCAGGAGGCGTAGCCGGAAATGGCGGCGCAGGGACGGGAGGGGCGGGGCGGGGCTGAGGGCGGAGCAACTGCTGACGCCCTAGCAGAAGGTAGTGGGAACCCGGGCTGGCTCCCCTGGGTGCTGAGGGCAGGTGCCCAGTCCTGGGAGCAGGTGCCCTTGCCACTCTGCGCTTCGCGTGGGACTTCACTGACCCTGTGGACTGTTACACCAGAGCAATACCTGGCCACTTGGGGTCAGAGACCATGTCATTATCCCAAACCACCTCTCAGTGAAGGTGTAAGAGTTTTTATCTGCCTGTTGGACATAGGATCCTTACGTTACCCAACTAAAAGACAGCCATGACTGTAAAGGAAAAGACCACAGAAGAGCCACCAGAGAAACACGAGTCAGAAGGCTCCACACACATATCGATTAGATCATTCATTGTCCCGGTTCAAGTCCTAGGCTCACCTACGGGCAGATCTCGCCTATCTCACAATCCCTAATGTTACCCACCATACCGTGCCATAGATCATTATGTATATCTGGGGTGTTATTTTTTCCACTGTTCTTACTAATTGTTACTTTTATCACCGATTTGTTAGCCCCTTGAAGAAAGAGACTTCCCTTAAACTGGACACTCGGTGAACATGGCAGATCCTCTCTGCGCATCTGCTTGGGCATACCCGCTAATATATAGCCCTTCCCAGAAGGTTCTTGACTGCAGGTCAGCTCCAGGGTGAGGAAGATTAAAAACTACCTGGTGTGGCACAGGCCTGCAAACTAAAAGATCACTGGTTCAATTCCTCATCAGGATACAACATGCTTGGGTTGCAGGCCAGGTCCCCTGATTGGGGCCACATGAAAGGCAACTGATGGGTATATCTTACATATCAACATTTCTCTCCCTCTTTCTCTCTCCCTTCTCTCTCTAAAAAGAAATTAAATTAAAAAGAGAAGAATCAACCAATGAATGCATAAAGTGTAACAACAAATCGATGTTTCTCTAAAATCAATAAAATTTTTAGAAAGTTAAAAAAAAACCTGTATAAGCTAAATTATACTGAAGTGAAAGAAGAGAGTAGAGGTTTTTCCTGTTTGGGGGAGTGATGGATGTAGAAATTCAAGCTGGGAAAAAAGAATATTAAGAAGTTTGCTTTGTCATATTCAGGGGATGTAAGACTTGAATTGCCTTCCAGTTGGTCTAGGTTGTGAGTCTGGTTTTCTTTGGGTAGGACTCCAAAAAGACGCCGGTCTGTGAAGCCTCTAACTGTACTTAAGTTGATAATGTATTTTGACCTCGTGACAGGTGCTATAGTAGGTTAGTAAGACTTTCATCAAGGCCAGAGTATAAACTCTCCTGCCTCTTTAAATTATACATATATGTGTATATATATTTATGTGTTTAAATGGCACATATATGTATGAATGTTACATCTATGAGCATTTATGTAATGTTAGGTCCCTCATTGTCTATCAACAAATATTGGATGAATTTAGGTTTGCCTAAAAAAACTAAACTTTTTGTAAGAAATAGTTATGTAAACTAACAGATGATCATTCTCCTTCACAATTTTCAGATAAAAGGAATTCTGAAATTTTAGAATGTCTCACCACTGGTGATCTCTAGCCATAATAAAGAGATAATAATGTGCACTAATAATTAACTAAAAAATGCTGCAGTTGAATTTTCTTCCTGAGGAAATTGAAATTTAGGATCTCTAAGGATCTTTCCATTATATAGGATTTTATGATTATGAAATAGATAGTTCTTGCTGAGAATCTTCTATGCACAGTACATTTATTTAAATTTTAAGAATAAACCCTGGCTGGATAGTTCAGTTGACTACAGCATCATCTGGATATGTCAAGGTTGTAGGTTCAATTCCTCATCAGGGTACATACAAGGATCAACTAATGAATGCATAAGTAAGTGGAACAACAAATCAGTGTTTCTCTCTCCTTCCTATCTCTCTCTAAAAATAAATAAATAAATAATTTAAATGTTAAAAACAGAATTAAAAGACCAAAATGTTACAGTGCCCTTCTTTTTTTTTTTTTAACACAATGCTAGAAGTAATTTCAATAGCTATTAGAATAAAAGATTAAAATATATTAAGAAAAAAGACATTTTAAATAATGCTATGTGTTACAGATGTATGGTTACATTTGAATTATTTTATTCAGCAAAAATATTTAATGTGTTAGGTGCTGTGCTATAACAGTTAACAAAACTATGTGAGAGCAAAGAACATGTTTGTCTTGTGCGCAAGTCATATGTAGAACAAGAAATTACCAGTGAGCTGAGTGTCATGAAAAGAAAGTTCATAACTGTACCATGTTATGGGACAGAAGGTCAGGAAAGTCATATTTAAATAAATAGCATCCAAGCAAAGACCTGAAGGGTGGGTAAGAATTATAATACATGAAGAAGCAGGCAAGTAGTTCCAAGAAAGGCAATGGTTTTTGTGAGGACTCTGAGGTAAGAGAGAGAATCCAGCATTATTAAGTATAAGTAGAAACTCATTTCTTGAAATGAGTTCAGGACAAGAGGAATAATCCAATAGAACAAGGCCTCTGAGAAGGTTAAAGGGGACAGGATAACAAAAATCAGGGGTAGAAATTGGCCTCAGGTGGAAGTAGGGACATGTCCATGATAACAGAAGAAAGGAAGAAAGGATAATATGATTGTACATACAATTATAAGTTGAGGGAAGACCTGTCTCAAGGCTTCTATTTTCTCAGTAAAGTAGGTGGCAAGGTTATCTGTGGACAATGGAGATAGGCAGTTGTGATGATCTTGCAAGCATATATTTAAAATGAGTGTGTGCAATTATGTGTAAATTGTGCATCGAAAGGAAAAAACTGAAAATAAATATTGAACTCTGGCTTTAATAAATACAAATATCTATGTAAGTCAAATTTCAATGAAGATACAGACTGTTGCTATTACCCTCTGTGGCCTTTAAAACTTTGCTACTTGTAACAAATGTTTATCTAATTCACTGTTATAGCCTCACCACCTATACCAATGCCTGGAATGTAGCCAGTGCTCAATAAATATTTATTGAATAAATGAACATGTGATATGATAATAGATCAGAATTCCTTCATTCAGCATTGGTTTTTGTTTGTTTGTTTTTTGTTTTAAAGATTTTATTTATTATTCTTAGAGAGCAGAGAAGGGAGAGAGGCAGAGAGGGAGAGAAAGATCAATGTATGATTGCCTTTCATCTGCCTCCTGCTACAGACCTAGCTGGAGACCTGGCTTGCAACCTGGTTATGTGCCCTGGCTGGGGAATTGAACCAGCAACCTTTGGGTTTGCAGGCCAGCGCCTTATCCACTGTGCCACCAGCCAGGGCTCAGCATTGGTTTTTGTTAGGCATGTTATCGAATAAACAGGATTGATTGAGTAGGATGCAAACGCAAAATTTTTGTATATTTTACTCCACTGTCTCTTCAAATTCTCTGAGGACTATTTCTTTTTCTGTTCTGGGTGAAACCTCATGAACATCAGGCAGACTTTATTCCAAGTTAAAGTTTTCCCAAGCTCAGTCCTGCTTCAGGCCAGAAGCCTGATGTAAAGGACATGGCCAGACCACTTTTATTTGTTTCTTTTTAGATTCCTTCAGGTTTGGGATTTGATAGGAAGGGAGGTGGAGCTTCTCAGGTATCTCAGATGCATGACATGCATGAAGTCAATCCAGGCAGCCACCTATGACCCTAGCCCTCAGCCTTTGAGCTCTGAGTGTTCAATCCTCAGTTTGGTTCCTTGGATGGCCTGCTGCCTTCTTCTTAGCTAGAGACTCCCTTTTAAATTAGCTTCAGGCCAGGTTGCAAGCCAGGTCTCCAGCCAGGTCCATGGCTGGAGGCAGGTGAAAGGCAACCATACATTGATGTCTGTCTCCCTCTCTACCTCTCTCCCTTCCCCTCTCTCTGAAAATAGTTAATACAATCTTTAAATTAATAAATAAATAAGCTTCAGGAGGAATTCTCTCCTATCATCCTTGGCAACATTTTGCTACATTTGATTCATCATCTATCTATCCATGCCTTTATCAGCCTGTAAGTCCATCTTATTAGTGGTGCATAACACAGTTAATTGCCAACATCAGTACACCTTCCCCTGGGAAAAATTTATGTATCCGAAGTTGATAAAAATGCAGCTTGTTCCCAGTCTCTCTGTCTCCCTTTAGCTTACTTTTGTTTGTTTGTTTGTTTTCAGGGAAGTATGGGATCCCAGGTCCCTGTATTCTCCAGACTCCAGACTCTAGGTGGCTTATGTCAAGTTCTCCAAGTGTTTCCCTGAAAGCTCCGCTCACTGTAGCTTGAAGTAAAGGGAAGCATCTTTCTGTTTCCCGTTGGAGGTATTAGGTAGGTATTAGGTGTCTCCAAAGTGATACTTTTCAAGAGTCATCAGTCCCCTTTACCCCACCTCCACCCCCATCCTGTATGGGCTGGAGATGAGTGACGAATATGTGGAGTCACAATTTTTTAGCATATCTTAGATATAGCCCTTATAGGCCATATGTCTTTGAAAGTCACTTAAGCTTCTCTGAGCCTCAATTTCTTCATCCACACAATGCATAAGGTTGTTGAGAGGCTCAGGTTAAGGTCATGAATGTGAGAACACGTTGCAAGCTCTGGAGGGGTGGTTCTCAGTCCAGGGCTTTTTAGAAACTAAGGCTTTTCCTTTAACCAATTAAGTCAGAATCCCTGGAGTAGAAAATTGTTCAGCCAGCCAGAGTAGCCACAAAATCTTAAATCAGCTCAAATCACTTCTCTTTTCAAACCCTCCAATAACCTTCCCATCTCGGAGTTTCCTTCCTGGAACACAGTGGCTCAGACACATACCATCTCCAGCACTTGCAAATCCCCTGGGGCACAAAGAGTCCCATAAGTCAGGCATTCCAGTTTCCAGAATAACAACTTTCTAGCTACTTAATCAGGGAAGCCTATCAACTATGCCTGAAGCTAAAATCTTTTAACTCTTGAGTTCCCCTATCAATTCCAAATGGATGCTCTGAGCACACACCTTACTCAGCCCCAAAACTTCAGAAGTGGCTGCCTACTCTCAATGTACTCTGTGCTTTTCTTTCTCCAGACTGTTCATATGGTGCTTCTTCTTTTTCCTCTTCTTCTTTTTTTTTTTTTTTTTTTGATTTTAAAGATTTCATTTATTGTTTTTAGAGAGAGGGGAAGGAAGAGAGGCAGAGAGGGAGAGAGACATCAATGTGTGGTTGCTTTCACCTGCCTCTAGTTACAGAGCTGGCTGGAGACCTGACTTGCAACCTCATTATGTACCTTGGCTGAGAATTGAACCAGCAACCTTTGGGTTCGCAGGCCTGCACTTATCCACTGTGCCACCAGCCAGGGTTTTAAAAATATATTTTATTTATTATTTCCAGAGAGAAGGGAAGGGAGAGTCAGAGAGGGAGAGAAACATCAATGTATGGTTGCATTTCATCTGCCTCCAGCTATGTACCTGGCTAGAAACCTAGCTAGAGACCTGGCTTGCAACCTGCTTATGTGCCCAGACTGGGAATCAAACCAGCAACCTTTGGGTTCGCAGGCCAGCACCTTATCCACTGTGCCAACAGCCAGGGCCATATGGTTCTTCTTACTTAGCATATCTATCCCATCTTGCAACTCATTTCTTGGATAAAAAGAGTTCTCTTCAAAACTCCTCTGGCTTGTTGTGCCACATCCTGCCCTACGTTATTTGTGTTCAGTGTATAATTATTTATGTAATTATTTCCTTTCTCAGAGTGTGTACTCTTCCAGAACAGTGCTACTCAGCAATGTTTGTTGAATGAATGAATGAGCTTGCCATTGTAGCTGACAGAGACGATCATCAGAAGAAGGAAGAGAGGTAATTAAATGGGACAATTAAATAGTAAACTCTCAGCTCCAGTGAGAATCCAGGTTGCACATGAGTAACATAAAAATAGAAGATGGCAACATCCAAAAATAATTGGTGGATGGTAAAATCAACCACATGAAAGATCAACAACTATAAACTGCCTTGTGAATAATCTCGGTGAGGGAAGAGTGAGTTGAAGAGGGATCAGTTTGAAGCACAAAAGGACTCTGAGAGCCAGATCAAAAGTTAGGCTTGCATTCATTTTCTGGCAATGAGGTCTCCAGGCCAAGCCAGCTAAAAACAGGAAATAACTTCCTGGATTTATTATGATGTCTATCCAATTATTTTGATGAACTATTCCAATTCCTAATCTTTTTTGGAGAACACTATTTTATTATTGTAGGAATAATAAATCTTTGTTACTTCCATTCGGAAGTGCTATATAATTTAAAATTGAAAAATTTCCTCAACTCAATGTTTGTTTGTTTTTGTCCTGCCCTTAAGAAGTTTTGTTAATAAGCTATCTAGTTTTTTCAACTTAGTGACTCATGTCCTCAGTTCCCCAAACCTAGATTCTTTCTGGAATGTCCTTTCTGAACCAGCAGGAGTTCACTTTATCAGCAGGAACTGAGTTTGGGAGCCAGGAGTTCACGAAGCTCAACCTTGTGTAACTCTCGCTGCCAAGGTTTCCTAAGGCTTCCAGCCACGTACCACCAGTCTTAGCAGGGAAAATAAGAAGTGCTAGTTAACTGAAGCTGGCAGAAATAAAGCCTCTGGGGGAAAAAAATTCCTGTTCCAAAGAGCACCATCAAAAGAAGCATGCGTTGCAGATGAGAAAATTTGATGTAATCCCTTTTCTTGGGTTTTAAATGTTTTTGCATAAATAATATCATAACAATAAGAGCAACATGCAAGGCAAGAAAAGCATCCACAAAACGACCTTTCTAACATATGAAGGACTTTGTTTCCTAGCCCCTGTTCATCTGTATGCATAGATACCTGTAAGATTTAGTTTGTATTTAGGTAACCCAGAGGCTCTCAGGCCTATTATATAACAGAGTGCTAGCAGCCCTCTCTCTAGAAATGAGGTAGGAAAATATCTCTGTTCCCCACCCCCACTGCCCTCAGCCTGAACAGAGGAGATCTGGCAGCCTGGGAGGAGTCTGCAGCAGAGAAGGGAAGCCAAGAGGTGAGTCCCCACCATGACTACGGTCCCAAGGTATGCCTCAGTCAGCCTGATGCAAAAGGACCCAAGAGGCCAGTGACCCAGAGGCCAAAGACCCCTCAAGGACCCTAAAATACAGCAGCGTTTCTTCACAAGACCTCGTAAACCATGTCCCACCTCTTTAATCAATAGCTGGAATCTACAGGTGGGCGACTATATCAAATCCATAGTCTCCTGCCAAACTACTTAGGCCCTGCATTATCTCGGCCTGTGGGTAGAAGGTAGTGTTAGGTAAATAGTGACAGGAAAGAAAGATAATCTGTCATATATTACATTTTAGGGTCTATAAAATCTGAAAATGGTGTTGGAGATAGAGAAGGCATTAACACTTCCCTGTCGTTATTTCATTCCCGAAGGCCCCTCAACACCAAAGTCAACAAGCAACTACACAAACAAGGTCCTTTTACTGTCTTACCTGATTATAAAATCCCAGCCTCTTACCCAGTCCTTTCACAACCTGAACTGGTTAAGGAAAACAACTGTAGCCATCCAGGCTTGTTGCTCCTGGCTGGGAACAGGCCAGCCCTTTGGTGTCAGCAGGCCTTGGGGTCTCTGGATTCCCAGCTGTGCTGAGTCCTAACAGGTTGCGTGTCAGTAGCTTTAAACTGGTCAAGGTCTCTGGAAGAAAAGCAAAAGAAACTACAGGCACTCATAACCAGTCAAGAATACTGAGCTGTAAGGGTAGTTCACAATGATCCTCTATTGAATAGTACAATGATAACAGCTTACTTTGTGCCAGAAAGAACGCTGAGCCCTTTACAAAACATATCTCATTTAATCTTCACATCAATCCAGGAGGTAGAAATTATTGTCTTTTCTTTTTTCCAAGAAGGAGAAACAGATTTAATCAGAAAGTGGCCGAACTGGAATTTGAGTACAGTAAACAAAGCAGCTTGGACCTAATGATACATCTCCTGACTGTGAGATGAACGCAGGAGACCCTCCATAGTTTGCCTTGAACCTCAGGCTTGTTTGGTGCCCTCAGAGCGGTACAGTTTGCTCTGAATTCCAGCCTGCAATGCCCTGAGGCAGAAAACAACCTCTACCTCTAACCTAGTGAAGTGATTGGTAGATTGAAATGAAAGAGGAACTAAGGGCCTGTGGGCTAAAGGTCCTTCTGACATGTTTAGGCACCTATCCCAAGGAGAAGTGGTTTGGGATGTCCCAACCACCTGGGATGAAAGAAAAGTGGCAGCTGGTGTGGCAAGGTTGCTCCACAGACTCTGATGTCCATCTCTGTTAAAACCTTTTCCCAGGGTGCAACTAAATAGATTGTTTTCGTTGCAGACAATGCATTGTGTCCATTCCAAATGACAGAAAACCAGCGTGTTTATGAGGGGGAAAGGAAGTGGGGACAAGGAATATGCAGAGAGGAAACAAAAAAAGGAGATGAACAATAAGAACAACAATTAGAGGGAAGCCAAAATACGCCTCAGGAAGCACCATGGACTTCATGGCATGACATGGCCTGAAGCTTTCGGGCTTCTCAACCTGCCCAATACCAAAGCCTGACTGCAGAGCCAGCCCCTGGCCATCTGCAGGGCTAGGGGAGGGGTGGGGGCAGTTTTGATAGAATCCCATACACACCTACTATTCCTCTTCTCTACCCCACCTCAGCAAGTCTCCTTTTCTCTTTTGCTCTTCCTTGCCCATGCTGCCACTCGCTCTCCCTTTTTCACCTCTCCATCCTTTACTTTTTCCCTCTGTGCCTATTTTCTCACCTTGTAGATGCTCTACTCAGAAGCATGCAGCCGTAGAAGTGCTGCTAGGCCTGGCTCTGGAGTGTGACTCCTTATTCCCTTGTTACGAATTGAGTGAGACATTGAATCCAAAGCTGAGGTAAGGAGCTGTAGGTAGCAGTTGGTAGCACCTCAGCACTTTCAACGGTGTAACTCGGTTCTGAATTTTTGATTATTCCATCCAGGATCCTGGGAGGCCTTTGAACTACATCGTGTGTGATGTCTTGTAATTCTATGGCTGCAGGAAAAAGATGCTTGCATGCTTTGGGAATCTATGACTCAGTGTTGTTATTCCTTTTAAGATCATGGGGTTGGTGGTTCTGTACCTCCAGGTTTTGTTTGTTTTATTTTTTCAATAAAAAAGCTGGCCCAATATGGGGTGTCATTCTATAAAGATATATTACTTCCACTCTGGCTGGTGTGGCTCAGTGGATTGATGGTGGCCTGCAAATCCAAAGGTTGCTGATTCGATTTCCAGCCAGGGCAAATAACCAGGTTGCAAGCCAGGTATCCAACCAGGTCCATAACTGGAGGCAGGTGAAAGGCAACCATACATTGATGCTTCTTCCCCTTTCTTCCTCCCTCCTTGCCTTTCTCTCTGAAAATAATAAATAAATGAAATCTTTATTAAAAAACACACATTTGTTAAAAATACATTACTTCTAAATCACAGTAAAGGGAATTTGAATAATGTACCAATTTTTTCTACTATGTGCCTTAGAGGTATCTCACTAAAAACTGGTATTGAACACAACAAAATGACATTTGCAGAGTGTAATATTGAAGTGACAGTACTGAGATTGATTGCTATCCTCTTTGAATATTTAATGGTTACATCCTAATTATATAGAACATGGGTCCAATAACAAAATAGAGAACAGCAGCTGGGAATTTATCTCATGCAATATTCAGGGATCAAGTTGACCATTTTTTCCATTATTTTCTGCAAGGAAGTATTCATGTTGAAATCTGACGGCAGTAAAATTCAAGCATTTTTCAAGCTACTATATGAAGAGGATGCTGAAGGCCATCACTATACAGCATACTGCAATATAAGGACTCTTCCATTTACCAAATTCCAGCGTACTTCTGAAATATGCCCAACAATCCAATTTTATTTCTGTCCAGGAGGCTGGGTGCCAAGGACTGATATAAGCATAGGTATATGCATAGAGGCAGCAAGATTACAGTCAACAGACTCTGAAAAGTGAAAGTGGCATACGTGGTGAGGCCCAATGTTCTTGAAATTGGGTGTTAGTGTGATTAGTTTGGACTTGTTTTTCCAAAGCATTAATGTATTCTTTTTCCTGCCAGAAAAAGTGTCTGAGGGATACATTCTGTGTGCAGAGGGAAAGGATGCAATGTTACAGAAAGTTGGACAACTTCAGGTAGTAAAATTCACTCTCTGGTATTGTTATAGTGCTAGACCAGTCACTTATTCAATCAACACACAGTTAAATATGTCAGAAGTGATACATGATGTAAATAAAGCTTGGTAAAAGGATAAGAACTGTAGGAGAGCTATATGAGGTTGGTCATGGAATGCATCACAGAAAAAGTGACATGTAAGCAGAGCCCTGAAAGATACAAAGGAGTGAGCCAGGAAAACGTCTGGGGAAGAATGTGCCAGATAGGAAACGCAGCATATGCAGTGGCCCTGAGATGAAAGTGTGCTTGGTGAACCTGAGGAAGAGTGAGAGGCCAGCCAACTTAGAACTGACTCAGGAGGGCAGCAGTGTGGTCACCGGGGCATGCAGAGTCTACTCAGCCATAATACATTTTGATTGGATTGTAAATGTGAGGAGAAACTGTTGGAAGGATTTGAGCAAGAGATGACAAGATCTGATTTTATTATTTTTATTACTTTTGATTTGTTTTAGAAAGAATGCCCTGGTCTCTAGTTATATAACAGACAGGAGAGCAGGGGTAGAAGCAGAAAAGAAAGATAGAAGGCTATTAGAACAGCCAAAGTAAGAGGATGAGGGATCTCAGGTTTGGGATATATTTTATAGGGAGAGATAAAGGGAGTTAGTGATGGACTGGGATACAGGTTATGAGGGAAAGATGGAATTCAAGATCACCTTTGGATTTTTACCCTGATCCATAGGTGAATGATAGGCAGCCACTTACTGAGACTGGGGAAGTTTGGGAGGAAGGTATAAACCCAGGGTTCAGCTTTGTACATAGTAAATTTGAGGTTGCCAAAGACACTAGAATGGAGATGCCAAGGTGGCCATTGTGAAGCAAGTCTGAAGCACTTTGACAGGGGCTGTTTACTGTGATGTTGACTAAGACACGCTTCTTATCACCACTATGAATCAATGGTTAGATTTCAATTTCACTGAAGGACTTCACCTCCTGCGAGGGTGCTACACTCTGTTTCAGTGCCACATGTAGGGATGTTGAAGGAGATGTGAAGGGATCACCTGGCTTATGGAGCTCACAACCAAAGCTCCAATGGTGCTGCTTGAGCAGTTGGGATTTAACATCTCAAAAGGGCCCCAACTAGGCAGGCTGTGTGCTCCTTTAAATACTGTCCATAACCTAGGCAGAAACTGACCAACAGAAGCAGCTGAGCACAAGGAATGTGCTCATGACTATTCCATATCTGCGGATTGTTTTTGGACCTACTAACCACTTTTGGAGGATGTGGTGAGTCACAGATTAAAGACATGGAGCAGGATTTTGGATGCTAAAAGGCCACCTTGAAAGAGCATGCAACCGAAATGCCACTGGGTCACATCACCTGACATCAGATGATCTGGACTATTCTCAGAACAGAGTCCAAGGATTGCATCATAGTCATTAGGGGTAGAACATATGCCTCAGGATACAACAGAATGTTTACCACACACTTGGGAGATTTTTCTCAGGCCTGACATTTCAAGAACCAATAAGGACTTTGCCCGCAATATAATCTCGTGTTTTGCCAGGATTACCCAATAAGCAAGGACTTCTTCAATATAACAGTGTTCACACAGCTGCCCTTGCCATCTTTGTGGAGAGGGTAGAACTTGTTCTATCTGGAGAAGTTTCTAGGGACCTAGGAGCAGGGCATCTATGCCATGAAAAAGTCTGATTTCGAAAGGTGACAGCAGAATTCTCACAGTATTTCCCAAGACGCCTGGAGCTTGTAAGGTTCATTCTGGCTATCTCCCCTTTAATTGGGTCAACTCTGCCATCTCTTCCTTTAAGGGAGTTGCTCTCCAACTAGACCCCATGAGTGTTCTCATTCACTTGAAAACTAGACAAAGCTATATTTTTGCTATTAGAAAAACATATAAAGAGCTTGGGTATCTTATTAAACAAGATCTCTTCAAATTAGTCACACGTGCCACCCTGGGCGATATCAACTGTGTACCCGGAGCCATTAACAATGGGCAGAGATTTTGCATGGGCCGGGCAGGGTTTCGAGTCCGGCTTTGCCACTGCCTGCCTGGATGGACAAACTTGAGCAAGTGTGAAATGGGAATAACAACAGAACCTACCTCACAGAGTTACTGTGAGAATTAAAAGCCTACCTATAACACAGTAAGCACACAATAAATGTTAACTATTATTAACATCACTATTTTTAAAGCCTATCAACAAAGAGAAGCTTTAAAACTACAAACCCAATACAAATAAGATACTTAAGCAGACCTTCATTAAGTTTCTGAAGTTAGTTAACACCATGTCACTTGTCAACTTGAAGAAGTCAAGTTTGATAAAATTCTTGACCTAGCTAGCTCAAGGTTGTCAGTGACACTATTTTTTTTTTTTTTAGGTGAAATTCATATAACAAAGTGTACAATTTGGTGGCATTAGGTGAATTCACAATACTGTGCAAACAGTCACCTCTATTTAATTCCGAACCATTTTTATCACCCCCAAAGGAGACTCCTACCCATTAAATAATTATTCCCCATTCTGCTGTGCCATCTCTATCCCCCACTGCCAGTCCCTGGCAACCACTAAACTGCTTTTAATCTCTGTGCACTTACCCATTCTGGATATTGCATCCTGCAACTTATGACCTATTATGTTTGGCTTCTTTCACTGAGAGTGACTTTTTGTTTAAATTGGAACTGCAGATCCCCAAAGAATTACCTTTCTATTATTCTTTCATCTCTGATAATCTTGGAATTTTCCAATGCTTAATGAAGACCCTGTTCTCTAGGATTTCAGGTTCTGGTCTCCCTAAAGAAATTCTTGAAGTCCTGACTGGTGGCTCAGTGGGGCATCAGCCTGTAAACCCAAAGGTTGCTGGTTTGATTCCCAGACAGGGCACATAACCAGGTTGCAAGCCAGGCCTCCAGCCAGGTCCATAGCTGGAGGCAGGTGAAAAGCAGCCACGCATTGATGTTTCTCTCCCTTTCTTCCTCCTTCTTTGCCCTTCTCTCTAAAAAATAATCAATGAAAGAAAGAAAGGAAGGAAGAAAGAAAGAAAGAAAGAAAGAAAGAAAGAAAGAAAGAAAGAAAGAAAGAAAGAAAAGAGAAAGAAAGAAAATGCTTGAATCAACAGTAGTGGATAGATTCTCGAGAAAACATGAAGAAATTCTAAATCATTTAAACAAATCAAGTGTCTTAGATATTTGATGCCCTGTATGTTTGGAGATTTTGGCAATGGCATGGTTCAGCCCTGTCATTTTACAGAGAAGGACTTGTAAGGCCTACTACTGTTTTCTTTGCCTCCTATAAGACACATAAAATCCTTGATGCACTCATTATTAAAACAGTTCCTCTGAGGAGAGTAAAACATGTGCTACGGCCTAATGAAAGACATAGTCTCTGCCTTCTACCTGCTCATAGTGCACTGGGGGAAAAAAGATAAATGAACAGACATTGACATCTACTATAATAAGTGCTGTGACTGAATTAAGTCCAGGGAGCCATAGTGACACATTTGAAAGTACCTAGCCCTATGTGAGTCATTGCAAGGGTAAACCTTATACTCTTATCTTTCTCCCACAAAAGGCTGGGTCATTGTGTTGCTGATGGAAAAGCAAATTTTATACATTATGAGGCAATACTTTTTAGAATATTAAATGGTTGTTGACTTTTGTAGCCTGTGCTAACTTATTATCATAACGAAAGAGCATTGTTACCATAGGTGCTTCTCCCTTACACCACTGGTACTCTCTTTGGCCACTGGTGTCAGGTGGCATTAAGGTATAGCTTGCAACATTATTACTTGGAACTAGATGTTTATTGATTAGGAAATCCTTGCTGGTATTGAGGAAGGTATCTTCTCCTTAAACTGTTTAACAATCTAAACTCATCACAGGTTTCTGGGGGGCTCTATTTTAAGAGTAAGTATATTCTCCTATTTCTGTACTGTCTCAACCCTCTCCTATAGTCATGACTCTGCCCCCATTATTTGCAACATTGTCACACTTGGCCTTGTTGTCTATGCTCAATATCAGTTCCTAGCTGGATATCAGCTGATGGTTATCACTAGTCCTTCAGCATTATGGCCATACCCACTTTCATAATATCTAAATAAAAATATCTGTCTCTTATTTCTTCTTCTCCCCAGAGATCCCTTGAGCTTCCATGTGTCCTAGTCACTTCTGATTTTTATGTCCTGCTTTTGCTGAATTCTCAATCCTTTCTTGTCCTAAGTCTCACCCCTCTGTATGTGCTGCCCCTTTTCTGCACCATACCACCCTGTATTGAACACATCTGAGTCTTCCACCCCTCAAAGTACTATTGACCAAAGCAATACCAAAATGTTTAGAGACAATTCAAAGGGTTCTAATGCAGCGCAGTGGAACAAATAGCTAAAACTGAATATTTCAGTTTGTTCCAAAATCTCTTTGACCATTTGTCTTTAGCTACTTTTTCCCCTCTTTATTTCCCCTTTCCCCTAATTTCCCTCAGAACTCCAATTTTTTCCCACTTTATTATTATGCAGAGCCCTCTAGATCATTCTCATACATGATGAAGTTTGAGACACCTCAATTTAAGCAAACTTTGAGTATATATTTACAATGTATTTACATATGCAAATCTAATTCATCTTTTTTTTTTTTAATTTCATTATTTTTTAGAAAGAGGGGAAGGGAGAGAGGCAGAGAGGGAGAGAGACATCAATGTATGGTTGCCTTTCACCTGCCTCCAGCCACAGACCTGACTGGAGACCTGGTTTGCAACCTGGTTATGTGCCCTGGTTGGGGAATCGAACCTGCAACCTTTGGGTTCGCAGGCCGGCACCTTATCCACTGTGCTACCAGCCAGGGCTAATTCATCATTTTTAATGGACGTGTTTTTAAGGATTCCATACTGATGTACATTTAGGTTGCTTCTTATTTTAATATATAAACATACACCAGTAGAAGGTCTAGCTATTTGTCTTGGCTGGGAAACTCAGTTGGTTGGAGCATCATCTAGATACAATAAGGTTGAGGGTTCGATCCCTGATTAGGGTACATACAAGAATCAACCAATGAATGCATAAGTAAGTAGAACAACAAATCAATGTTTCTCTCTCTCTCTCTCTCTCTCATCAATAACAAAAATTTTTTTAGAAAAGATCTAGCTATTTTAGGTGAAATTTTTTCTTAAGAATTCCTTCAGTGTCATGATAGTTTAACAAAAAATATGAACTGGAAGAGAGAGCAGTGTTGGATTATTCACAGGGGTAAAGGGAGCACATGGTTGTAGGCTAGAAGCTCCATGAGGCCAGGGGCCATGTCTAATATGTTTGCTTCTGTATGCCCAGTGCCTGGAACTGTGCCTGACACAGAATAGGTGCTTAGCATGTATCCAATGAATGAATGGATTAATTAAATGCTGTTGAGTTTGGACTTGCCACAGGTCAAGTTCTAGCACTTGAACTTATGGACCAGCCAGGATTTGCACTGAAATGCAGCAGTGAAGAGTCAGATTGCATTTCAGTGCAAATCCTTGTTTGCTTCTTTCTTCCAAAGACCCTACCTAGGGTCAGCAGTATGATTCTATACCAACTGAATACTGGAAGATACTAAGGAACCATTAGTAATTTTTATTTAATTTTAATAACTCTATAGTAATTATATATATAGATATATAAATCATTAGTCTTAGAGAGTTGAAGAGTGAAGGTACAGATGAAACAAATTGGTTTCATCAGTGATAATTGCTGAAGCTATGTCATAAGTAATGTGGACTCATAATGAATATATTAAACATAATTTATTTATAAAGAATAGTATAGGACTTCCAGCCAAGATGGAGGCATAGGTAGACATGCTGAGTCTCCCTCCACAACCAAGAAGGAATACATCTACTAGAGATGACTAGAAATTCAAAAAAATCATGAAGTCCAACCAACAGAGATATGAAGAAGAAATACTCATTCAAACAGGTAGGAGGGGAGGAGCTGGGATGGAGAGGATGCATTTTGGTGGCAGAGTTTGGCAGCATGGTGCCTGTGGTAAAACAGTAGCTGTGGTCGACCTTCAGAAAGCACAGTCACACATTAAAAAAAAAGAACTAGGGACACCTGGGGAGCACTCCCAGAACCAGACCAGACTTCCCCACTCACAGTTCCAGTGCTGGAGACTGGGGGAGGTGTGTGTGGGGGATTACAGGAGGAAAGGGGGTTCCTGGGTGGAGGGGAGCAAAGGGAAAAGAAATTGAAGCATCTGTAACAGCATAATCAATAAAATATACTTTAAATAAAAGAGAATAGTATAATGAAATAAAGCCTCATTGCTTCAGACTGTGAATACCAGTGGGGATTGGGGTGGAGGAAGAAACCGTTGGTCTCTTAGCAGAGTCTGTTTGTTTAGAAGCCACCATGGTTTTAGAACATCTGGAGACCCACTCACTCTGGGAACCATGGCCAGGGCAACGGCTAGAGGAGTGCCATTCCCATATGGGAAGTAGGAGAAGTGCTTGGAAAAGGAGAGTGCTGAGCAAGCAGCATTGTTCCTTCTCATACCCCTCCTAGCATACAGCACCACAGCATGGTGAAATGGGTCACCCTGCACTGACAAATACCTAAGGTTCTGCCCCTTACAATGTAACAGGTATGACAGCTCTACCTAAGACACAGATGCAAACACAAGCCTGTCAAGTTGAGGAGACAGAGAATTATGGCCCCCGAAAGGAGACAGATCAAGGTTCCAGTGGGAGTGCTGAGTGAGGAGGAGGTAGCCAACTTAACAGATGCAGAGTTCAAAATGCTTGTGATAAAGATGCTCACAGACCTGACAGATGTGCTTGAGTGCAGCAAACACAGAAGGGGAGAAAAGAAGGCTACACTAAATGAAACAAAGCAAAATTCACATGAAACCAATGGTGAAGGGAAGGAAACTAGGGTTCGAATCAATGACTTGGAACATAAGGAAGAAATAGTCAACCAATACAGAATGAGGAAACAGGAATTGAAAAAAATAAGGAGAGGATTAGAAACCTCTGGGAGGACTTTGAATATGCCAACATCTGAATCATGGGGGTACTAGAGGGAGAAGAGAAAGAGCAGAACACTGAAAACTTGTGTGAAAAAATAATGAAGGAAAATTCCCCTAATTTGGTGAAGGAGATGGACATGCAAGTCCAGGAAGCACAGAAAGTCCCAGGTAAACTAGACCTAAAGAGGACCACACCAAGACACATCATAAGTAAAATACCAACAGTTAAAGCTAAAGAGAGAATCTTAAAAGCAGCAAGAGAAAAGAAGAGAGTTACCTACAAAGGGGCACTTATAAGATTCTCAGCTGATTTCTCAAAAGAAACTTTGCAGGAAAGAAGGGACTGACAATGAATATTCAAAGTGTTGAAAATTAAGGACATATAGCCAAGCTGACTCATCTGGCAAAGCTATTATTTAGAATGGAAGGGCAGAAAAGTGCTTCGCAGACAAGGTAAAGCTAAAGGAGTTCATCATCATCAAGCCATTATATGAAATGTTGAAGGGAATTAGCTAAGATAAAGAAGATCAAAAACTATGAACATTAAAATGACAACAAACTCCCAACTAACAAGAACAAAACCTAAAAATATAAAGACAAAAACAAATAAAACAACCAGAATAAGATCGAATCATAGGTACGGAGATCATTGGGAGGGTTAACAGCTGGGAGGGGGAAGGAGGAGAGATGGGGGAATGATGCAGGGATTAGCGAACAATTGGTGGGTACAAGATAGGGGAAAGTTAAGAGTAATATAGGAAAGGGTGAGATCAGGGAACTTATATGCACAACCTATGGACATGAACTAAGGTGAGTGGGGATTACAGGAGGAAAGGGGGTTCCTGGGTGAAGGGGAGCAAAGGGAACAAAAACTGAGACAACTGTAACAGCATAATCAATAAAATATACTTAAAAAAAGAATAGTATAATGATTATATTATCGTCTCTTTTTTTTTTTAATTTTATTGTTGTTGTATTACATCCATTCTCTTTTTGATCTCCTCTGTCCCCCTCCCCACCCACCCTTATCATCTTTTTTTTTCTTTTAATTTTATTGTTGTTGTATTACATCCATCCCTTTTTTTTCTCCCCTCTGTCCCCCTCCCCACCCACCCTTTCCCCCCAAAGTCAATCCCACCTGTTGTCCATGTCCATGGTTCCTTTATACTAGGTTCTTGTCTAAGCTGCTCCCCTTCTTTGCCTCTGCCTCCCCCCTCTTATCATCTCTTTTTTAAAAAGGTTCTTCACATCATTAGTAGGAAGTCTCCCAATGATCACAGCATGGCTGTCTCACCTGTACACCAGATCCTGGGTTCCTGCTGTGTACAGCAGAGGCCACTCAGGATCCCAGGCCTCTGTACATGTTAATGAGTTTAGTGCCTTCAGTCACCAATTTTCTCTTATATTCCCAATCTATCTCCACTTTTTTTCCTGGATATTTACTTTCAGCACTTAAACATAACTCAAATATCTCCAGTATGACAAGTCAAACAAACCTATCTCCCTCAGCTCAAAGACCACCTCCAGTAATTGCCTTATTTTTCTCATTTCCAGAACAGCCAAATTATTCTTCTCTACACTCTTCTGCTTCTCCATCCGTCTACTCCAGCCTGGCTTCTGTCATCATTCAACCTGCATGGCTGATGTGCAAAATCCGATGTGCACATCTCAGCTGTTAAAATAACAGCTCCATCCCAGATACTCCTCCTCAGAGCGACTCATATCCAAAAGCTTTCTGATAGCTTCATGTGGCTATTCCTCGACTGCCCAGTACTCAGTATGTCCTGTGCAGAACTCATTGTCTTCCTCTGAACTTAGGGTTTTCCATTTTGATGGACCAGCAATAATTACACAAACAAAAAGCACTTCAGCAACGTCTTTTTATTTTCAAAACCCCCTTTTTTTTTTTTTTCGGTATAATAGACAAACTTCAATAAACTGCACATACTGACCTGCTTTTCTGTTACTATTCGTTATTTTGCAGAGTTTAGAATTTTATATAAATGGAATCATATAGTATACCCTTTTGCATCTGGCTTCTTTCACAGAGCATGATTATTTTGAGATTCATCCATGTTGCTATGTGGATATGTTAATAGTTCGTTCCTTTTTATTAGGTGGTAGCATGCCTTTGTATGGCTATATCATTAAGTTGTTGATTCATTTCCTTATTAATGGCCATTTGGTTGCTTCTAATTTGGGGCTATTTTAAGTAAAACTGGTATAAACATTCATGTGTAAGACTTTATATGAACATATGCTTTCACTTGGTTTAGTTTCTAAGAGGGTAATGTTGGATCATGTGGTAGGTGTGTTTTAATTTTAATCTTTAAAGAAACTGTTGGGATTTACGTTTGACTTTCTGTAGTAGTCGTGGTTGGCTACCTTCCTAACAACCATCTCATCCTCTACTTCTTACTCTTCATTGCTTCTTCTACAGCAAAGGGTGAAAGGTGACATTTGTTTTTCCAGCACCCTCTGAAGTTACAGCCTGGGGATGTGGCTGCATCTGACTATAGGGACCTGAAGGGAAGTTGACTGGGGGTGAGGGTGGAGGAAGATTCTGGGAATCTACCAAAGGATGTAACAGAAGGATCCTTTTGTGCTCTTCTGAAGACACCCTTCCCTTCAGGGAATGGTGTCTAGAGAACCACAGAGACATTCCTCCCCTCCCCCAGCACCTGTAGCCCCCTTCTACAATAGTCTCTGGGTATCCAGGACCCCAAATTCCCTATCCTCACCATTTCCAGGACCTGAGTGGGCCTCTCCCTGCCTGTTGCCTGATGACGGACGTTGTTGGCCCCAGGGGTGATCAAGGCCCACAAGGAGATGCTGCGGAGTGTCCACCCACATGCATGTTAAGGTCTCTAAGCATGCTGGGTGCAGCGGCTGTGGGAAGGTTTAGGAACGCTCTGTTTGCACTCATCCCCTAAAGGTTAGAGGCAAGACAATCAGGTCTGTGACACCAGAAAGTGGGGCAGATGTTCTGCATCCATGATGGCTACATTCCCTGCATGCCGAGGAAGGTCCTTAATGGCACCCTGGAGCCCCACACATTCCCCCAGATACCGTGCCTCTGCTTATGTCACTTTTAGTTGAGTCCTTTGTTTCTTGAGACTCTGAGCATCCTGACTGTGGCTCCCCTCTTTCCTTCTTCTGCATTTCTTTCAGTCAATCACACAGTACTTTACTCAAATCTGTCTACTGTCCCAACCCACCTGCCACTGTCCTGGCGCAGGCCACCGATATTCGTTTACTGAGGATCCTGAAGGCTGTGCTCAGATTGCAGCAGCTGAGTACATGTTTCCTGCAGGCTTCTGATCCCGGCGTGCTCCCTACTAGCTCAGTGGCTTCTCTGTACCGCAGTTAAAAGAACCCTATTGCCAGGATTGGTGTGGCCAATAAATGCAGTAAAATATGTGAAGCACAGTTCTTGGTTTTCAAAAAATATGTTTTGGTTTCTTTTTCTCTAATATCCAGGTATTACACTTCTATTACTTGCTTTACTTGGAAAACTCTCCCCAGGTACTACCAACTTGTTACACCCTACTTGTTTTCCAATCTCAGTGGAGGTGCCCTCTCCACCAGGAAGGGTTTCTTTTCTTTACTTTTTTCTTTCTTTCTTTCTTTTTTAAAGATTTTATTCATCATTTTCAGAGAGAAGTGCAGGTAGGGAGGAAGAAAGGGAGAGAAGCATTAGTGTGTGGTTGCCTTTCACCTGCCTCCAGCCAAGGACCTCGCTGGAGACCTGGCTTGCAACCTGGTTGTGTGCCCTGACTGGAGATCAAACCAACGACCTTTGGGTTCACAGGCTGGTGCCAATCCACTGAGCCACACCAGCGAAAGGAACGTTCCTAAATCAGCTACCTTTTTATTTTCCCGGCCAGGGAACAGCTCCTTCACCTTGCTTAAGCATCTTTTATGGTACTTATGGCCATTATTATTATTTTGTTGTTGTTGTTGTTTTAATTTTGTTTCTGGATCCTGCACTGTTTAATGGTGAATGCTTTGAAGGCAAGTATGGCATCTTTAAGCACTGAAAACAGTTTATGGGCATGAAGTCTCAGGAGGAGATAAGCGTTAGTTAAAACCAGGAGTCTAATATACAGTATAACTCCAGCTGTAGACATTGTGGGAAAGACAAAGCTACGGAGATGGGAAAATGACCAGTGGTTGGCAGTGGCTTGAGAGGAGGGAGGACTAGGCAGAGCAAAGCATGTTTTCAGGGCAGGCAGTGCAGTTTATGAATGGGTATGCGCCGTTATACATTTGTCAAAACCCATAGGGCGTACAATGCCAAGAATGACCTTAATGCAAACTATGGGCTTTGGGTAATTATGCTGTGTCAATAAAGGTTCATCAGGTGTGACAAGTGTACCATTCTTGTGCCTAGTTGAGGAGCCTATGCACCTGTGGGGGAAGAGACATGAGAACTCGATGTACTTTCTGCTTCATTCTTCTGTGAGCCTAAAACTGCTCTGAAAAATAAAGTATGTAGCTAGACTCTCTGAAGCTTGCTTTTCTGTGCACCTGTGATTAATGCTAGCTGTGGGCTGCAGCTCTGTCAAATAGTCTATTGTTGCAGTGTATTTGTTCATATGTGCAATTCTCTGTTGGACTTTATGCTCCTCCAAAACATAAAACACATCTTATTTATCTTTGTATCATCTCTGTTTGAGGCGCCTTCCACACAGTGGGTGTGCTATAACATTCATTAAATAATGAACAAATGAATGCATTCTGATCCTCATTAATATTTTCCTTTTACCAAATTCTCATAGGAAACATAAGAAATGATCCATCCCCTGTTTAAACACTCCTAGTGACTGGAATTTGTAATTTGGCAAGGCTGCAACTTTATTAGGAAGTGTTTTTCTTTATCCTTAACCAAAATCGGCCTTTGTATAACCAAGTGGTGGTCCTATTTAGGACTTGTAGACCATCCGGAATGAGTCTGAGCTAATTTCCATCAGATATCCATCCCCTCAATGGTAATTATCAAATCATATCTAAATCCTCTTTAAAATCAACACCTCAGTTTCTATGATGTATGTGGTTTCCATAGTTACCTCACTTTTGATTCATTCTTAGATAGCCATGTGGTTCACATAAAGATAAAGGACAAAAATGCCTGGAGAAATGTTAATGGTGAGCCTGTGAACACAAAAGAATGAAGTGGGATAGGAAACTATTCTGAAACCATCATAAGCAAGTGGACTACAAAAGGAAGTGCAGCATGGGATCAAAGGGCGAGAATAGGAGATGGGACCTGGGGAGCTCACCCTCAAATGGACCTTCTTTGGTTGGCTGACCTTGGTGAGGAGCAGTTGAAGAATGTTTTGGGAAGGTAATCTGAGGCACTGACCGATTGGAAATGGAGATGGGAAAGTGAAGAGCTCAGCAGAAACTCAGTTGCCCACTTATCTTAAAGTACTGTTTCTCAAAGCGCGTAGAGTTTATTGACCTTCATACTAATCTCATGTCCTTCTGGTGAATATGCAGTCTTTGAGCTCAACCCCACACCTACTGAGTGTGTATTCTTCACAAACTCCAAGGTAATTATTAACTTCTCAGAGAATATTGTCTTAAGGGCTGGGGTCAGATGGGAACTACTCATATTCATATTTAGAATGAGTGTTTTTCAAACTGTTTCACAAAGCTAAAGAATCTTACGTTCTTCAGAAATTTCTCTGAAATATAAAAAGTCTCAGATCAAGTGTTTAGTCTGCATGAATTCCATTCCCATCAGTCCTTATCCCAACCCATAGGGCCTGAAAAACAATGAAAAAGGGCTGCTTTGTCGAAAGATCCTATCACAATAACTCTTACAGAAAGGCCTCCTATTCCCCCAGCCCCTATTTCCAGGAAAAAAGCAGTTGAAGAATTCAAACCCATTATACATTCTTTCCATTCCCTGTTCCAGTCTTTACTGAAATATTAAATCCTTTCCTCTTCTCTATTGACAATTTTAATAACAGTTTCTAATAAATTTTTAGTCAAGTAATGAATGGAAAATGTTGTGTTTAGCTGTATCAAACATATTTCTTTCTTTACAATAAGAGAAACTAAAATGGAATTTATCTAAAAATGTCTTTTGCTTTTTTAAGAAAATGTTCCAAGAACACAAAGTGTCATAAGGAAATATCAGTGCACTTAAAAATAATAATAAAGTTGTAATAGGCAAAAATCGAACACAAAATAGAAGGGCTCATTTTTCACATGTCAAAATATTCTTGCTTTAATAAAATGATTTTGCAATGACATTTCTTTGAATAGAAGCCTTTGCATTTTATCCTATCACCTCCAAATATTAAAGCATTTACTTACCAAGCTGCAGAAAAGTCAATGAGAATGTTCTTTAATGAGATAGTGCCAAGTGAAGAGCAGTCTGAAATGGGAAGAAAATATTACTGATAATTTCACCATTAGTCACCAGAAAGAGAAAAAAATTAACTCAAAGTGGATTCTCCTGCAACCTTTCAGAAGCACTCCTTAAAGAGAAACACAGACTACCGACTCCTCGAATATTTAATGAGATCTCCTAAAAAGTGTCACCTGGGGATTAAGAGGTGGCCTAGACAAGCACAATCTCTCCCTTGGAGGCAGAGGTCAAAACCATCAGGGACCATGGCATTTAATTACATTTGTGATGAATGAATTTATCATCGTTTGAATATCAAGTTAAGGTTAACCTTAAAAGAGGGAACAAATTTAAAAACTGCATTTCTTTTCCCCCTTAAGCTTCAGTTTATATTTACTTCTTAGCTTCAAAATTTTGAGAGTTGTTTGGGAATGAGATTTTTAAAAACCATGTTTTGTGTGCCAGTACATGTTTGTAATCTCCCATAAGGCTCTTCTTTGAGGGCAAGGAAATTCATATTTATTAAGGGCTAACTCTGTCTGATGAATTGGAACCATTTTGCCCAACAATCCGAGATGTGTGTCTCACAAAGGAGAAAACTGAGGCTTGGAGAGATTAAATTTGTTTCAAGTCAGCAAACTCTGTCCTTGCCACTACATTTAGCTAGAAAGCAGGGGAAAAGGGGGGTGACAGACAAAAAGCTAATTTTACTGACAATGAGTCTATTGTTAGTGTCTTTGGTTGAACCAAAGTAATTCGAGTCAACAAAATGCTGCCTTTTCATCAAGAGTAAATGTGGGGTCTGTAGCTGAAAGAACAACCAGAGGTTCTTGAGAAAGAAATAGCAGTTGAGATTTTATATGAAATACAGTTTGTACTAATAAACTTAGACTGTACTAAAATGCACGGGGGAGACTGAGCATTCCACTTGAAGCACTTTACTAAGATGTTTCACGTTTTACAAAGTTTCGAATAGATAACAATGTAAGATTATAGAGAACTTCTTTTGTGAAACAGAAAAGCACACTGCCAATTTACACAACTTAAAGCTTTAATTTTAAGCAAGAAGTGAAGGAAAGAACTAAAGTAATTGGATCAGAGAACTCATAGATAAATTAAGATTTATCAACAAACAGTAATGTGGGAAAGTCAAGATTGCCTCCCCCACAAGAATTATCAGTTGAGAACAGAATGTAATGATAATCACCAAGATAAGTAAATTCTAGTCTTAATTCTGTTACATCTGCCCAGTGAGGTCCAGACACCAGCTACTCAAAAGAGTTTGAAGATTAAAGTCCCAAAGCAGCTGGTGAGAGTAAACGTATAATTTATTCTAAATTCAAATATGCTGGGGCTCAAACATCTAACACGCTTGGCAAGAAGGTGGAAAGGTGGGACCCTAGCACTAGGGGATGGGGCAGGGATTGAAATTTACCTTAAGATCTTAAAAAAAGATTGTATTTATTTTTGGAGAGAGGGAGAGAAATATTAGTGTGTGGTTGCCTCTTGAGTGCCCCCAGCTCGCGGCCTGGCCTACAATCCAGGCATGTGCCCTGGCTGGGCATCGAACTGGCTCGCAGCTCGGCACTCAATCCACCAAACCACACCAGCCAGGGTTGAGTTTTTATTCTCCACCAAACTCTCACCCTATTTATTTAATTTGCAGCTGTTTTATCAGTGTTAAGTAAGGACATTGTAATGATTACAGGTGTGCATAGAAATGTTAGTGGCAAACTACACCAGATGCTAGGAGTTTTGGCTAATAAAGAATTCAGAGCCAAGACTCAACTACAAACAAGTGTCTTTAGAAAGTCACAGAGGTAGAAGTGAACTGCAGAAGCTCAGCAGCTGCACTGGGCTCAGGATACAAATTACAGAGGCAAACGAAGGGCCCTTGGAGCTTAGGAGAAAGAAGAAGAGGAAAGACAGGGTGTGCTCCAGAAGGAGAGGGCCACACAGTCCCTCATCTTAAGGGCTTTATCTGGAAGTCTCAGGGGAGGATCCCATAGCACTTCACCAGCTTTCCAGGTGCATCTCTTCAGGGCACAGGTCTCTATTGATCGGTCTGCACCATCACAGCTGATCCTCATGTCAGCCTTCGTCTGTTTTGTCAAGTTTTGCTGCTTTTCTGGGCCTGAAGTGGAAACAACTAAGGCCTAGACCATTATCTCTCATTTGACCAAAAATCTGCCTCTGTGCTCAACAGCCCATAGGCTTTGCTCCTAGGAGTATTTGATTTGGGTCATAACCTAATTGTCTTGAGGGCTTAGTGCTTAAGGGAGTGACCATACTGGGGTTTGTATGGGCGTCATAGGAGGCTATTCTCTACCTCCTTTTCTCTCCTCTGTGGAGGTCTACCAGGTGACTTGTGATGTGCCAGGAGAGAAGAGGTCAGGAGAGGGTCTGAACAGAATGACCAGCTATACGAAAGATCAGGGGTTCTAAATCACATGACCAGCAATATGCTAGTGGAGGGAAGGTCACTGTGGGGGCAAGGTGCCACCCTATTGTGCTGTGTTCTCAATTTTGTCCTTTTGCTAGGCACCTGGTCTTTCTGCTCTTGTGACCTTCTGTACCTGGCTTATCATTTCTACTCTGCTTATGTCCAACTGCCTGTCATATCAGTAATATGTATTATAAGTAATATTATAGATAATATTCAATAACACTATTCAGTTAATCTGGTTCTACAACATTCTCTTCAATGATCATTTTAGTAGCAATTATTGTACAAAAGCATTTATTTTCTATAATAAACATGTCTGATCTCGATGCTCTTCATTATTGTTCCTTATTCCACCACCAAGTAGCAATGACTGGTCACTCCACCCCTTTCCTCTACTAAACATGTCAGTTACTTCCTAACCAAAAGCAAATCCAAACTCTTAAACCAACCACCAAACAATATTCTAAAAAGTCCAGCAATTAAAATAGGAAAAGATATTAAATTATATATAGGATATAACCTTTCCTTTGTGCATAAAAGATAATTTAATATTTTAAATTTATTTACTAGATATCATGTCAATTCCATTTAGTCTCTAGTTCCTGCTAACTGATACAAGAATTCTAGTAACTTGACAGAATGATAGATCCTAGTTCAGTGAAAAAAAAAATGTTTTAAATATACACGATTTATATTTATAAATAAACTCAAATAAATTTGAGTTTGTATGTCTAATGTTCTTTTCTCTTCGTTTTAATATTCTCTTCATTCTTTTAAAATCAATTCAGTTGTGTATGCCCAATGCTCCCTTTTCTTTCTAATCACCTTTCAACACTCCTTCTACAAAAAAAACAGGGATGGTATAGACCCCAGGGGCAGAGCATTGAATGTTGTTAGCTCCCAGAAAGCAGCAACCATTATAACTTAAAATAAATGTCCTTGAATAAGAATAGTTCTACTCAAGATGGAAAAATAAATTAATTTAAAGTTAGTTGTTGATTTACAACTTCAGAAAGAATGTTAAGCAGCTTACAAATATATGTAAAATACCCATGACAGAATTGTAACAAAAGACATACATGAAAAAAGTAAGATAAGGTCATTCATGGGATTGGTGCACATGCTCTGAAGTCCTGCGCACTTGCTAGAAGTGGGCCGTAAATGTGGTTCTGATCTTTCTGGCAGTGATGAGATGGTCAGTAACATGATTCATAGGATCTATGAGAGTAACTGGTCTTGCATTCAGGGGAAGGACAGGCACTCAGACCTGCCTGGGTGGCTGTCACTTCATTTCAGGCAGACATAATAAGTTGACAGAGGGGAGCACAGTCCACACTGGGACAAATCAATGATCTAAGGCCTGATGTTCTGTGCTACAGCAGCTCAGCTAAATTAACATCATGGAGAGCATTTAAAAAACAGGTTTTACTAAAAACACAAAAGCAAACACTAGAAACAACTCTTCGTCAGCACTCATAGAAATCTCACTTCAAGCAATACCTTCTGGATAAAGTTGTTTGCCAAAGGTGTAACGGGGTAGATACCTGAATGAAATCACTTGCTGAATGTGTTATTAAATTTTACATTTTGAGAGGTAGGAACTGAAGTAGATGGCATTGACTTTGGAACGGTCATATGCTAGTATTAGTGTGTGTGCACACACCCATGTACACATACACCAGGCATGGGATTAAAGAAGACTCCATTTTCTGTCTTCCATAGTTCCACTGATGCTCAAGGAACAAACTCCTCCCGCTCTGAGAGATGGGTACAGGAAGGCACCTGTGGTTTCTGGGTATGTTAGTGTTAAACCTGCTCTCAGAAGAGATAATGTGTACAAATTGCAGTCCTGAAGAATGGAGAGACAAGAAGCTGAGGGGACTGCTACAATCATGGGCATTGTTTGATTCTCTATGTGACGATGTGGTGCTTGGTGTAACAGACTTTGTGGGGGTGCTATGAAAAAGCTTTTCATACTCTGAAATAATGAAATAAAAATGAAGATGCTCTGGAACGCTTCATAACTCTGGAGAATTTGTCTGCTCTGGAAAAAATAAAGACTGAAAATAAGACATTTGATAGGATATGATTTATACAATGTTGAAGATTTTCCTAAATTCCACTTGAAGGAATTTACAAAATCCTCAGTCTATAATTTTAAACAGTACATTCAAGTAGGATGGTCACATGCCTTTAAAGTGGTGTCACATAAGAATGAAGTTAGAAATACCTTAATACCATATGACAGCAACTTTCAACTGATGTGCTGCAGAAATTTTTAAAATATGCAATATTTGACTATTAAGTCAGGGGCACTGACCTCTTTTCCTTTAGACTGTCAACTAAAAAATGGCAACACCCAACAATAGTATATGGTGTAAATGAATCAAAATTATGCTTTTTTTTTCCTTCAGACTGACAATATAATGTATTTTTGGGTGTGTTACAGAATTTTAGTAATTAGTTTATGTGTGCCATTAGATGAAAAAAGTTGAAAATTGTGGCCATAGGGTATAGAACTTAAGGAACAAGAAAAAATTATTTTAAAATAAAATAATTATATGTAATCATTATATATAACAATAGGTGAAAAAGAGGGTGATTGAATACACAACAGAATTTCAACTTTATTTGCTGGTTTTGCATATACAAATATATGATGATGAACTCTGAATGCTCTAGATGGAAGGGTATCAGAACTTCACTTCTTTATATTATTTCTTATTTTACTTAATTTTTCCTATATTTAATTTTAAGTAATATGTATGTATGTATGTATGTTAGTGAACCTGCATTACTTTCTCTCTTGTATGCAATGCTTTTAAAGAATTCAAACAGATAATCTATAGGAGTAAAAATATCATTCCTAGTGTGTCATGTAATGCTTTGGGTTGTTTAGTTTCTTAGAGGTGCTAAACTGAAGATGGCTTTGTTGTGAATTACTCTTAGAAGTATTCTCTATACATAAGCTTTTATTTAATCATCAACACATATTCTAAAGTTTAAAACAATGTAGATAAATAGAAGTCAGTTTTTCAATATTAAAAGAAATGCTTAAAAAGTTTTAATAAGATCATAAATATTTGATCTGATTTTTTAAAAAAAGGCTTTTCTCAGGTTTAATATATACTTTGATTTTAATGTGTTATATCTCCATAATTTTACTGACACATAGCAATATGACTTAGTCTATATTTAGGAATATACCCTTTGGTTCACAGCTGGCACTCAATTCACTGAGCCACACCAACCAGAGCTGATTTTTTAAAATTTTTACTTATTTTTAGAGAGAGGGAGAGGAAGGGATAAAGGAGAGGGAGAAAAACATCCACCAGTTGCCACTTGTACCCACCCCAAATGGGGACCAGGCCCACAACCCAGGCATGTGCCATGACTGAGAATTGTCCCGTGACCCTTCGCTTTGCAGTGCGAAACCCAATCAACTGAGCCACACTGACAAGGGCTAGTTCATTGATTTTTATTTAAAATCCAGTGCAGAAATATTATCTTACTTGTTGAATTGTACCTGTAGAAAAGAGTTGGTGTGCCCCACTAAAGAAGTTGCTTTTAAATGATGACTCCTTGATTTTTACATTAGACATGGATGACAATTTATCAGTTATCTATCGATACTTAAACCTTAGCAAAAGAGCAGAAGATCCGCTAATAATCCAGTGGAATACTCAGACTTGCTGATCCTCAGAAATATAAACAGATACAAACATTTTGATTTCTGCTGTTGCTATTGGGTTTTGACTTTGTACTGCAGGATACGCCTCATGTGCTGGAAAAAATATTGTTGAACTTGTAGAATACTTTGTAGTTCTCAGCCTGGTGAATAAGAGGAAGAAGAGAGAGGAGTCTCTAAAAGCGCTGGCCTCTTTTTCTTTGGTAGACTCCTTCACCCATGCACCCCTTGTGACACCCGTCTAGGTTGGATCTCAAGAAAGACCATCCAGGCCTTTCTCAGTCACACTACCATTTCTCTTCCACTTCCAGCCATCACACAGGCCCCCTTTGTCTTCCCTGAACCAATGCTTCCTTCTTTGAATCACACCTGACACAAAGCCATCAAAGTCGGGGCCAGAGTCTTCCCCAGCCCTGTCTCTCAAACCTAACATAAACCTAACGACGTAAACCTAACTATGATGCTTGGGATCACTAGTTTTATACTTATGACCTAGCCGTTCATGTTCACTACTTCGGAGGAGAGTTGGCGTTTTTTGACCCCTGAAAACTGAAGTGCAGAATGATCCGGTGATGACTTAGCTTGACAGACCTGCTCAAACACTGAACCCACCAGGGCCTTCCTCCCCAAATGCTCAGATCAGCTGGCTCTCCTCTGACTCCGGACAGCCCTGAACAGGTAAATCCAGATTTGGAGCAGGTTTGTTTCAAAGGAATCAAGAGGAGATGAGGACAGGGGACTTCAGGCCCCCACTAGACTGGCCTGGCAGTGAGTCACAAGGCAGGAGACTTGACATTTGATCCCAGCTCTGCCACCCACCTGTTCTTTGATAGGTCATTGTTTCTCTGGGTGTTAGTTTGCTCATTTGCAAAATAAAAGTTCCATTAGGTAATTTTTGAGACCCCTATCTTTTTACCACTGCTTACTTCTAGCAGACATGAAACCACCTCCTGTCAGTCCCACAACCAAATAAAGCACCTCACACCACATCATGCCTTTCCCAGTGTGGATCCCATGTCCAGTGAGCTGGAGCATAAGGTGACACTTGTCTTTGCATCAGGCTAGTTGTGGTGTTTGGATCAAGGCTTTTCTTTGTATTTGTATTATTTATATTTGTATGATCTTATTATTCTCATTGCAAGTAAGACAGTTAAAGTCACTCTATTGTAGATAATGTGGTACAACATAGTGTTTAAAAGAAAAGAGAGTAGCAGCAGATACTTACTTGGCTTTAAGGGGAAAGAGATTAGCAGCCAGTACTTATCTTTACACAGAAAATATTTTGAAGTAGAAGAGGACAGATGAAAAAAGCTAAATCAGGTTGTCCTGCATAGTTATAATCTCAAATTGATTTTTTTTACATATGATCAAAGGAAACAAAAACTCCAAAGAAGAACGAAAAAGATAACTTTACTTGTTCCCCTTCCCTCTGCTTTGTCTTTTCTTCTCTTTTAGCTCTCATAAGACTCAGAGTTTTCATGTTCTCCTGGACCCCTTTTGTTAGAGAAAAAAAGCAGGTCTCATAGGGCAAGTTCTTTGAGCAGAAATGGAGGTGGTGCTGTGTCTCTCAGAGTAATTCATTCCTAAAAACCAGACTATCATCCCTTGACAGGCAAGGAAACATGAGAAAGCAACTCGTTAGAGAAAAATTACTTTCATTCTCACCTTCCCACACTGCTGTTAGCATTCTATTTTATTCTAAACTTGTTTTCTTTGCATAGGTTTTTCCAGTGTGACTGTAATGATACAGCACATGGATTCCACATCCTGTTCTTTTGTTCCGCAGAGCCTTTATTGACTGTATGCTAACCTCCCTGGGCAAGTGGCAGAGTTTTGTCAATCATCATTTTTTTTTTTTTTGCCTTGTTGGTTTGCTTATTTACTTATAAAAGATTTTATTCATTATTTTAAAGAGAGGAAAAGAGAGGGAGGAAGAAAGGGAGAGAATCATCAATGTATGGTTGCCTTTCACCTGCCTCCAGCTGTGAACCTTGCTG